>OX451215.1:175567461-175904763 GCA_949628195.1 Phasia obesa | reverse complement strand
TAGTGCACGTAAAATTAGGATGCAATTTAATTTCCAAAAAATTCGAATCCATTTACCACGAGGTTACAATGGCGAAATCATTAATAAAAAATTTTTCCTCATGACATTTGGAACAACAAATCAAATTTATAAATTAGCAATTGCCACCTCCATTTTTAATTAATTTACAAAAATAAAACAAATTTTGAGAAACTTCATTTTGCGCCACCTTACCAACTAGCGCCCATTTTCTTTCAGTGTATTAATTCATTCAGGATATTAGTTTTTCATTTGAAAAATCAGTTGGTGGTCTGGTTCCGCTCAGCAGCATTGTACCATTGTCCTTGTATCCTTGCAATAAAATAAAATTTATTTTGTAGAGAATAATATTGTCACATTTACCTTAACCTTAAAATTAGTGGGTTTTGAGAACCATATTTATGTATATTTGTGTGTTAAATAGTTTCTGGTTTAGTTTTGTGGACGTTTAACAAATTTATCGTTTAAATTTATTTTAAATATTCGTAAGTTGCAACTAATGATAACCAGCATAACATTTCATTATTATTTACACCTTTTTCTTTTCAAATTGTTTTTTTTTATTTTGTTTTCTTTCTATTTAAGGCAGCTGCTAATCTAATTGAAGATAAAATATATTTGAGTTATAAGATGATAGTAGAGTATATGTAGCACGAGTTTATAAACAAAAATTATAAGAATTTTACTACGCAATGAAATAATTGGAATTTAATTGAGTAATTGTAGATACAAAAGGAAAGTATTTGCATTTTCTCATGCACAATGTCAATTTGGGTATCAGATTTGTGCTACATACACGCAAAGAAAAAACATGGTTGAGGTAACCATAATCTAAGAGAAACATATTATTGTTGTAGTGAAACCATATATTTATTATATTCATTGTTGAACATTATAATATTATGGTTAATTTAACGATTATAGTATGGTTAAAAAATATAAAATGTCATATGAAATGGATGTCAGTTTTTTACATTTTAAAATACAAAATACAAAATTATTTATTATTTTTTATTATTGATTTTATATAAAAACAGATGATTTTATTAATACATAGATATAAAAATTTTTAATTAGCATTTTTCTTCTTGCAAACCGTGTTTCAAAGATATAAGGGAGGGAACACTTTGACCATCGATTTAACGGCATTCGCGCATGGCCCATACCATCGTAGTTCATGGATTTACCAGTAAAGAATTGTTCTTGAAGGCATCATTTTCGGTGGATTTCTTTTCCAATTCAGCCAACACCTTTTTTATGTAGTCTTTCAAGTACAAAGTAAAGTCTTTCTTTATTTAATATTATGCTAATTACCCATAACGTCTTATAATAAAAATGCAATTTATTTGTTGGGGGAATAGAGCTAGTCCCTATACGTATTTCACTGGTTGCTCAGGCCAGATCATCAAGAAATCTTTTTCCTAATTTTAGAGAAGCCAAAAATACTCTATAAGTAATAAAATTCTACAAAACACAATGAGAATTATGCATGTTAATAGAATAATATTACAGAATATTAAAGCTTCAACAAAACACCAACAAACAAACCACGTTTTTATTTTTCCTTACTGTCCTTCTACAATTGGATGGTTTTTTGCCATCACTGAATGCAGACGTAAGGTGTGATGAAAAGCATACACAAGTTAATTTTGTCTTTCTTGTCTCCGAAAGCAATCTTGTAAACTGTAATTGAGAACAACATCAAAGCCGGTCTCAACGGTTGAGTTTGTAGCCTCATCAGCTTCTTCAGATCAGGTACAGAAATCTTCACTTTTAATTTCACCTGGTAAATTACATCACCGACCAATTTCGTTTTGCATCTGCGAACATTTCATCATCAGTAATATTATCAATGTTGATTTTCATGATTTCAAAGTTTTATTAATTTTTCTGGTCTAAAAATTAAAAACAAATTACAGTCTCACACCGCGAGGACTCGAATTGCGGGTATCCAGAGAAGATGGCTGCCACGCGCTCAATTCATCAGTGAAAAAGAAAGAAATAATTAAATATTTAATTTTAAATTGAATTCCCGAAACAATTGTTTATACATTTTTTATAATTTTTTTTTTCACATCACAAACCAATAAACTCCGATGACATAAACAAACAAATAATTTTTATTTTTAAAAATTTTTTGGTTACCTACGAAAAAACTTTGGTTGTGGAGTAAACATTAAATAGTTGAAACCAACCATATTGAATTTTGTGTACGTAGTAACCATTTAATGATAAAATTTTAAACAAAGTAATGTTACAAACAACTAAAATTTGTTCATCGCAACCATATATTGTTACAGAGAACATATTGTGGTTTCTGTGATCATACCATAACCATGGTTTTTCTTTGCGTGTAAAGACGTTCTGTAAAGATTAAATATGTTACCTTCGGCTGGCAAGCACACAGTGTATGGCTCAACGTAACCTGACAGTGTCCTGACAGAAGTTCAATTGTTCCCGGTGGCGGTGAGTAACAAACTCCTTAATTAAACCAAGTGGTTTGAAGTTATATTCTCTTCTAAAAAAGTTACTCTAATCCACAGTTGAACAGTATACGTCAGAGGTGCATGACCATGAGTGAACTTATTATTATTAATGTAGGGGAAATATCGAGGTAGACCACTTCCTTAATGGGTCCCCTTACGACCACTTTGCGTCCTCAATGATTATAGGCAACATAGGGAACTTGGTTGCTAATGTGGGAACCTGCTGGTTTTAACATAAATCTTCATCTTCATTACTCGTGGGAATTTTATGAGTTTTTATTTTGTTAAAAACAAACGGGACACTGAAAGTCCTACAGGAAATTAAGAGGTGGAGTGGTAGGTTTTTTAGGCTAATGGAGGAAAAGATTATCTTTAAAAATCAAGGATATGTTAGACTCTAAAGGAACGGTCAAAAAGTTGCTCTGATAACTGCATTAGTGACAGAATACTTTTTTTATTATCAGGATGACAACCGAAGACGACGATTCGTGCAGACTGTGCCTGCGCGATGCTGAAACGGTAACGCACATTGTGTGTGAATGTAGAGCGCTACCTAGCAGCTTAGGATCGATTTAGCCTTAGAAATAATTTTTATTATTACATAAATATTAGTAATTACAATTGACTTTTTAATGAGGACAGATGTCGAAAGGTCCACTAGACAGTCTAAAACTACTGCAGTGGAAAGGAAAGGCAAGACTCAATAAAATTAAGTTAGTCAGAAATTACCCATCGCATTGCTAGAAATCATTAAAGAACGATACACCTCTAAGCCTACGATACACCTCTAAGCCTAGTCGCCACTCACGCACTCAACAGCTGCAAGCCTTGGGGCTCACATCCTGGAACACAAGTACAAGGTACACATATGTATGTGACCGCCCTCAGATAAAGGGACCTAAGGGTAGGATAACTGAATTTTTCCTTATTCTGGCAGTATTTACCAAAGAAAAGAGTAGGAGGGGTCCCTCACCTGCTAAAGCCGACTTCGTGTTGAAAAATATGGTTTTTCCGCATGTAAGTAGTGTACAAAAATAAAATAAAAAATTATTCAAAACTAACTGTTTCCGTCACGTCATAGGCCTTCTGACAATATTTTATTCGAATTTGATTTGAAAGTAATCCACACCAAATTTTTGACACTTACTTTAATAATGCTGGAGATATGATTTAAATATTTGTTTTATACTTAGATATCACAGGTGTGCTTCGCTACAAAAATGTTCTCTTTGTAAGCGAGGTATGCACCCACAGATCCAATTTTTTTCTCAATTTTTAGTTTTTTACCTTTTATTTCTAATAAAACAATCGCAATTCACTTGTGTTTTTGGCTTTCAGCTAAGAGAAGAACTTGAATTTGTTTATTGGTGTTAGTAAGATCTTGATAGCCATATTACTCCTAAAGTACTTAACCGATTTAAATAAAATTAGGATTGTACACATCTGTGTAAAGCTTTAAAAATATATAAATCTTTTCAAAATTCATGCAGTATTATGGACTTTTTAAGGTATTCCAAAGAAAGAGTTTACCTGTTAATTATATAGATAGAGGTACCCTTCCCTTGGGTAATTTCTCAATATGTTGCAACATGGGCTTCATATAAAATTCTGAAATTATTGTAGAGTTCTTTAAATAGTGTTTAAAGTTTCCCGCTGACAAAAATAAAAGGTGCTGCCAAATTTGCAGTATCATTAATTCCGTATATTTACTTACTTTCACTACTTTTTTCTTAATGTTCTCTTGGAAATGAGAAAAAATTATTCTTTATTTGAACCGAGATACTAAGGTACCTCCTCACAAAGTATTATAAAAAAAACATCCAGTAGTTTTTATGTGATGCGAACACAAACAGACAAAAATTATATTCCTTCGGTTACAATCACCAGCAAAAACATTTTCAATAAATATTTCATGTACAGAAACGGTCATGTTACAGTTTTATTATATGTATAGATATAGATATCTTTCAGGGAACCGTTTTAAAGACTTAATTCTTTTTTCCTTGAGTTAAAATTTAGTGAGAAATCTAATGATTCCACACTTTGTGATTCCACACTTTGTGGAATTAATTTTTAAAAAATATGATTAGTTTGTTTACAGCCAATGAAAGCAGGCAACCTTTTTAATTTAAACGAAAATGGAAAAAGTAAATTCAAGTAGTGATGAAACATTATTTTTTGGTAAAGGTATAGAAATCCCACAATTTCCAAAATAAAAACCAAAAATCAAAAAATTGGATTTTTTTAGCTTTTTTGCCCATAAAGTCCACATATGGACTTATCAATAATTGGACATATATACAATTTTTTTACAGCAGTCTTCTTTTTTCGATTCGATTCCAGAATCAAATGGCCCCTTTTTATGCTAAAAACAAACATGTAATAATTTTGGTCTATTTTAACTCAGAAAAGATACTAATTTGAAAATTTTCCGCAATACGAGAAAAAATTTGCTAAAAATTTAATTTAATTTAAAACTTCAAAAATTTAATTTTACATTGCTTTTAACTCGCTGACTTTAAAACACAATTTACAGATAAAAGCATTGATGATTTTGTAGTTATTAACTAGATCTATAACACCATATATAATTTTAAAAATCGAACAAATGCCAAGCACTACAAAAATTTTAAGTTGTCAGGTTCCAAACTTTGAGGTCACATAGACCACCCTGATCTGTCTAGCTTCAAAACTTAAGCTCAGATACTCCTCATATCAATGTTGGATCAATCGGCCTAGCCATTTATAATTGGTTGAATTATTTCCAAAATATTTTTATTCTGCCCCACTGTGCGATCTAGAGTGGTCACTAAATCTAGGAACCGCTACCCCGTCCAGCTTGAGCCTCCAATATTAGGCTCTTTTGACTATTTGCTGTTTCCATATTTAACGAAATGGCTGGGTGATAAGAGGTTTGATCAAACGATGAGAACAATATTGAAACAAATGCCTATTTTGAGGGTCGGGTCTTGAGAAATACTCTTATATGGAGAGAAGAGAAAAAGCTAGAAAGACACTGACCTAAATCTAGTGATCTTAAAGAAGTCTATTTATAGAAATAAAAATATTTTTTGCCGAAAAAAATATTCTTGATCCAAAAACTTGCGGAATTATCAAATCGCACTCGTCCGTTACTGTTGGAAAAAAAAATCATTTTACTGTAGTTGTTTTTACCAGACCTTTGTTCTTTTTTCAATTAAATCAAATTCAATACAGCCTTAAACGCAACTGTTTGATTAAAATTTTTTTTTTCAAAAACATCCAAGACACCTTTTTATCAAGTCAGTCATCAGCAAAAAAGCGGGCAACAAAAGTAAAATAGTGAAATTTTTAAAAATTAAATTTTCAAAATTTAATAATGTTTTATTAACACCACAGGACACATACTCCAAAAGAATTTTACGCCTCTTTAACGAAATTTATTAAAATAACTTTTTCATTGTTAACGCCAGCCATGTTCTAGAAATTTGAACAAAAAGATCTACGAAAAAATCTCAACATATGTGACACACACAACAAATTTTCGCGCTCATAATTTAACAAAAAAAAAACAAAAATGCAAACATATACAACAATGCATTTTGTTCGTTGGTTGGTTGGTTGGCTGATTATTTTTCGAAGCTATAATTACATTTAAAAAACAACAAAATCTAATAACTCTGGTTGCCACCACAACGCTTACTTCTATTACCCCTCATATATACAAACAATGTTGACTTCATGTACAACATCAATAACTGCTATAGTAACATCTGAACAATTGTTGCTGCTGCTACTAGTCGGCCGTACATATTTTGGAAAGAGTACACAAATATACTCGTATTAACATCATCAAAATCTTCATCATTATGCTTATGAACTTTATCATTATCGTCATCAATGCCAAACCCCCCATTGATGTTGCTTCTCAAAAAAAAAAGCATTTCAATGTTTTGCCAGCCACCATGTAAAAGTTCACCTGGGGCGTTTACAAAACAGAACAGAACGAAAAAAAAACAAAATGTTCAAGCAAAACTTCAGTCACTTCATAAAATAATTCATTTCCTTACTTGCCAATTGATTCGAATTTTCTATATCACTCAGTCTTCGTATCCTTTTTTCGTTATAAAAAACTAATGAATTTGTGTGCCCTACATTTGCTTCTTCGGTTTGTTGTCCCTTTTGCACGAAACAGTTGCATGAGCAAGCTCATCTAATGGCTGTGCTCATAAGCTCATGATTGAGCTCATGCTCGAACAAACTAGCTTACTGAACACACGCCTAATCGTAACACTGATGCCGTTTCATTACATCTTCTACATTTTTCGTAACTTTTGAAAATTTAATAAAATTTTCGTCACTTTTGGTACAAAAGACGACCTACAATTTCCACGATAAAATTTCAAAATCTAACTTTTTATGAAAAAAATTAATTTTGGGAAAGAAAAGCATAACTCTTTTAGTGTGGCCCTGATAGCACCGGCAGCACTGACTAGTACCATACTATTGGTGAGCAAACCGCTGTTCGTATCATAAACGCAATGAGCTGACCGAGGAAAAATAACTTTCTATACTAGAAACCGCCGTGTTTACTGGTCTCATATTCGAAACTCTCAGTGTGTTTTGTTTAGTGGTTGTGTGGAACATTTGGATATATACATACATTCTCCTGTTCTCCATCTAATCCTGTTTTGAGCAATAGATCTAAGTTCGTTCCAAGATATACCCAGTTGGTTTATTTCGGATTCCATTGAACGTCTCCATGTTGTGCGAGGCCTACCAATTTCTCTATCATTCTAGGCGATTGTTTAGATACACTTTTGTCACGACTGTCCTTGTTTAACCTTGCGGCTACATTTGCAGTAATCACGCATCCTAGATATCAAAGTTAGTCAGTTGTCTCAAAACTTTTGGATAAGGATGAGGGCATTTTGCTTGCACTGGTGGTTTTTTGTGCTTCTTAAGAAATGAAGAGCTTCAAATGAACGTAAGTAATGTTGTTAAAATATTCTGTTTGTTTTGTTTGTACACTTGAACTGTGTTCGTATTTCACTCAGAGCATAAAACTGCTTGCACTCGCGCAAGTTCATTGTTATTATGTTCAAGTTTACTTATACTTATTTCAACTTGCTTGTGTGAACTCTGCAAGCTCATCGAATTTAGTTCGCTGATCTTCGCTGTTTATTATTGTCCACTCATCGTTACTCGTGTGCAATGAACAGACATGAATGCAATGAAACATTATAATGAACGTCTTGTGAGCTTCATTCATTAATATATACAACAAGCAAATATTTAACAAAAATAATGGAATAAAGATTTAGAACTCTAAAAGTCAACTACAATATAAATATAACTAAACTAAGTCTAAACTAATAACTATAAAACTGGAATTTTAACTATCGAGAACAAAAATTGACAGTTGTCTAGATCTCAGCTATATTTGCGCTAGACTAAAACTGAATATGAACTGAACGAGAATTAAATCAGAAGCGGAATTAAAACCAAAAGACTACAGAACAATAAACTTAAATAGAACTGAGCCAGAAATAACCTTAAATGGAACCATGAAATGAAGCTGACCTATAATTGAATGTAAAAACAAATGAACAAAAATCTAACTAAAGCATTGCTAGAACCGAATCAGAACGGAACTAATACTGAACTGATAATCTATATATTGGGTTGACAAATACTTTACATGCACTACTTACTCCGAAAGAGTATTTATTTCACAATTTACTGTGCTGAACCTGTCCTGGGGGAGTACGTCTCCGTTTATCAGGTAGAATTACTTGGATTGCTGCATGCGTTGGATCAAGTGCTGGGATGTCGGGTTCTGGAAAGAAAGGTTGTCCAGTCGGTTATAAAATGCATGAGGCTAGTGAACGTGTGCTGCAATCTAGTGCTGAAATGTAAACTTAACAAATATGCCTCGGTTAATGAGGTAACGTTTAAGTGGATTAAAGGCCACATAGGCATAGCTGGGAATGAAGCAGCAGATCAAATAGCAAAAAGGGGATCTGCTCTGAACTTCTGTGCATCAGAACCCAGAGTAACATTAGAAAATGGTCTAATGCGAGCGAAGGGTGAACTCATTTAACATGGAAAGGAGGAGGGAGGCTACTACATGTAGACAGGCTCGCATCATGATCAAAGAGCTCCTTGCCAGGAAGAAAGGTGTTCAGATATAACAAGAGTACCTTAAGCAGGATAACTGCGTTCGTGAAAAGGTCATGGAAACTTCAAGTATCATCTAGCCAAAGTTAAAATCAAAGGAAGAAGATGATACTTGCAGACTGTGCCTGGAATTGGCTTAGACGGTTGTGTTAATGTCCACCAATTGCTAGCATAAGACTTAGGACCATAGGCAGAAAATTGTTAAATGTGGATCAATATCAAAATACTATTAAAATGCTACAGACTCTGTGATGAGAAAGAAGGCCGATAATTACCAGTCGACAGTCTGAAATCACTAAATGTTTCACACAAAGGCTACTGGTAGCTCGTGACTCAAGGAAACCTCAATTACAAATCGGTTGCCTATAATCATTGTAGACGGAAAGGGGTCGAAAAGGAACCCAGTAAGGCAGGGATCTGCTTCGATATCCTCCTTATATTTATACATATAATAAAGTAGTAACTAATTTTCGTCTGTCTGTCTGCTTTTCATTTGTGTTCATATCACTTAAAAACTACTGCCTGGATTTGAACAAAATTTTGTGAGGAGGTACCTTAGCATCCTGATAACTCATTTCCAAGAGAAAGTAAAGAAAACGCAGTGAAAAACGCAATTTCCGGTTTAAAGGTACTGAAATTTTCGGTTTAAAACTGGGATATTTTCAAAACTATTGAATAAAATTTGTATTTGATTTGTATTTTTACTTTGTGGAATTACAATGTTATTAAAATATTTGAAAGACTTTTTACAGAGCTTTACAATAATTTTTAGAATTTTATCCAGGGATGGATACCTTTATATAAAGTAACTACATAAACCATAACTGAACCACTATAAAAGAAGATAAAACAGCAAGTTTTTTCCTAGCTTGGTGTGTTCGCATCACGTAAAAACTACTGAATAGATTTTCATAAAATTATGTGATTCAAATATACCTTACTTATTATTTTATTTCCAAGAGAAAGTGGAGAAAAAGCAATTATACCGATATCCATGCTTTAAGGCATATCGGTAAAATTGCGATATTGAAAGCAGGATATTTTAAAGGTACTTCATACCTTATAGCGCCCTTTATTTTTAAAAGCAGGATATTTTAAACACCGTTTACAGAGCTTTACAATAATTTTCAGAATTTTATCCAGGGATGGGTACCTTTATATAAAGTTAATAAAAGTCTTAAAAAATGGTGTGGACTACTTTGAATGCAAAATCGAACAAAATATTGTCAGGACGCATACAGCGTGTGTGGGAACAGTAGTTAATAAAAATACTATAGGGGTAGGGTATTATTATTTTGTGATTGCCGAAATTTCTTTATCATTACGCTGCACTAAAGCCATTTTCTATAATTTTTTTTGTTTGTTACATAATATGGTTTGCTTCATTTTGTTTTAGCAATATTGCAAATATTTTCTATTATTTTTTTTATTGTATATTAACAACGTTCTCATATAAAATTAACAAGTTCTTGGTTTTTAATAAAACTGACTCCAGTTATGCAATAATGCTTTGTTATGGTTATGGTTTTAGTTTTTTTTTTAATTCTTTATTGTTCTTCCCTTCACAATAGTGATGTTTTAACAACAACTATGAGTAGTAGTTATTGTTGTCCAAAGTTTTCAAGAGCTCTTCAGCCTTTTATTTATCTAGTTGACTAAGTTTTGAAGTATCTTAAGAGTTATTTTTTGTTGCAAATTGTTAAAAATTGAGAGTCTTGTCGTTATATTAAAATCTCTATTTGAGTGAGTTTGAAAGCAATGTTGTATTAAAAAATAATTTTTTTTTATTGTGATAACCAACCACATGGCTCTTACCATTTCGGCACAGAACCCTAAAAATAAGGTTATTTAAATATATAGTTATTTTGTTATATATTACCTTTTTTGCTTTTAGCATCTTTGCGGGTACGAAAAATAGTGTTGTTAACTACATAAAAATCAATGGAAAGTTGTCACAATTTTTGCATCTTAATAATAAAATTTTTATGTAAAATTAAATATTGTATGGTGGTACGAACAGTTTCGTGTTAGACTCCGATTCGCACTTAGCGGATATAATCTATTTTGTTAATGTCTTAAATTATATCCTTGAAGGAATCTGCTCCAATCACACACTGTATGATTTGTCAAATTAAAAGTGGTACAAGAAGTGACGAATCGTGACGTTATAAATCGCATAAATGATCTAAAATATTATTAAATAGAAAATTTATTTAGAGCTAGGATAGTATTATAGTAACTAGCACTATACAGGGTGGCCCAAAAAAGACTGAAGGATTAAAAATAGTTATATCTTTTTTGTGTTTAATAATTTTTTTTGTCTTTTGCAGGTTATTTACTGGTTTTTGGAGATAAATCATGGCTACATACATATGATGTGCAGAAACGCGTCAAAATCATTAAATTTTTTTATTCTTCTGGAAGGTCAATTATTACGAAATTATCGTCGTCATTTTAATGTCCGAACAGCACCCAGTGACAACATGATTAGGAACTTAGTCTCCCGTTTTGAGGAACATGGAAGAGTGTCAGATCTTCCAGGAAGAGGAAGAGGTCGATCTGTGCGCAATGAAGCAGTTGTGGAGGCTGTACGGCAGAGTGTAAACGAAGATCCATCTGTCTCTTTTCGACGTCGTTCTGCTCAATTGGGAATCTCCAGAACATCCCTGCAAAGAATTTTGATGCGGAACTTAAAATGTTTCCGTATAAAATTCAAATGGTACAGCAACTGCTTCCCCAAGATCATCAGGCGCGCCTGCAATATGCTATCCTTCAGTCTTTTTTGGGCCACCCTGTATAAGTACCGTTGCAGTGTCAATTGACGCCCTCCTAGGATATCGACATTTAAAAGTGACAGGTCCTTTTTAAACTTAAACCGAATTGAAAGCTAAAAAAAACAAAAATTATCCATAAAAATCACGTCTTGTCTGAGGACGCCCGTTAATTTTTAATTTAATTTTTTTACAATTGCAGCTATAGAGGACAGTGTAATGAACACTCTGTAAATTTCAGAAGTCTGTATAGCAAATTATATGGGGCACACTTTAGTTTGCAAATTTATTTTCAGGTGGGTATCTATAACGATTCAAAAGAATAATTCATTTACGTCGTATTACATCACCCGTGGGGTCACCCTTTAGCTTTTAATTTAAATTAGTTAAAGTAAATTAATTTAAGTAATTCACACTTTGGGGTGCCTTGGTAGGCTAGGAGATAGTGTTTTAGTCTATCAGTCCGGGGTTGTGGGTTCGATTCCAACCAAAGAATCTGGCAGGAAGACCAAGAAGAAGCTTGGATATAATTCCTTTGTGATAGGTCACGTATTGAATTCTTTTATCGTGCTGTGTGGGAAATGTGTCTCGTGGATTGCATCCATTTTATCGTTGGCATAATCAACTCTCGAACAGACTTTATTGGACAAAAGGAACGTTTGGTGCGGTTTAGGCCAGCGGCATCATTGGGCCATACTCTTTTAAAGAGCAATAAAAATCGCAACATTACAGTCAATGCAGCAAAGTACAGTGCGATGATTACACTCGTCAACAAAAAAATTTTAGACATATTGTTGAGTGATCCTAGAAGTATTTTTCGTGATGATTCCAAATCTGGGGTCAGATTTTTTCTATCACGTTTTAGTTTTCTCAGGACAAACGGATTAAATAAATGTTCACGGGGGTTTAGGCACATAAATCTTAAAATAAAAAAATTTAAGAAGAGGATTTCCTCGCATATTTGGCATCTGTCAAGCGCCTTTTCGGTGTCCCGCAGAAAACTGCTAACATGTTGGTGCATTTTCCTAATAAAAATTCCTTCTTTGATCTCTGCCTCACAGATTTTATGGAATTTTTTTTTTTTTACCACTCCCGATTTTATTGAAATTTTTTTATTTATATTCGTTGACTCCCTGAATCCAAATATGATTTCAAAAAATTCTATATCTTACAGTTTTTCCGCTACACAGTTATCAAAATTGAAAAACGTCGCTTTTTTGCATATGCGCTCGAGGATTAAATATATTCTAAATGCAGTTCTATAAGTCCTAGAAAGTTGAGTAATAGCTCATTTTCATACGCTTTAATTTGGTATCAATTATGAGTCATGAAATTTTTTAACAAATTTTTTTCTGATATTTAAAAAAAAGTTTTATTAAAATCTTTGATATAGTGTCTTTTAATTTTTTTTAAATTTACATATGTTTTTTAATGTGGCTTAGTGAGTACACCATAAAATCATATTTGGATTCAGGGAGTCAAAGAATATAAATAAAAAGAGTTTTAATAAAATCTGAAGTAGTCATTTTGAGTGCCTTGTTGATTTGACGTGGAATTACCCTATAGAGGTGTCAAAAGAATATTTCTGGATCGATCGGAAAAAGGACATCGTTGAAAAATTAAGGTCGTCTTTGTAAGAAAAAAATAATTTAGATTCGTCATGCCGAGATCCAAAGATCTCACTCTGCTTTTGGGACAAATTTAAATTGCGCACTAGTTCTTGAATTATATGTAGTAGATGCGAAATTTGGATCCTTCGAGTTTTCGAATAAATCATTCTCACATTCTAGATTACTTTTTGAACCCTCGCCTGTGGTTCCGGTACTGGTAAATTTTCTGAGTGAGGAACCCGTCATATCGCTGATTCACCTGTATGGCTGTCCCAAAGAAACTAGACGTGATAGAAAGAATCTAAGCGCAGATTCGAAATCAGCACGAAAAATATGTCTAATATCACTTAGCAACATCTTCAGGATAAAATCTTAGTTGCTCAAAGTGAAAGAATTAGACTAGGTTGACATGTGGTTTCAACAAGACGTTGCCACATGGTACGCGATGTTATAAACCTATTTAGAGGCAAGTTTGGTGAGCAATTAATCTCAACCACAATTGCAGGCCAAGAAGGCAACATTTTAGCTGTCATTGCTGAAATATTGGCCGAAATTGCTGAAATACCGGGCAACATTTACATGAAACAATTTTTAAAAAGTAAATGGCAGACATTCATTCATGATTTTTTCTTTTAATTTGCATTACACCCAAACGTTTAAAAAATCTCCCTTTATTACTAGCTCTAATTTAATAATTAGTCTTTAGTGTTGTCTTTGAATTTAAATAGTTTCATTGGTGCCCCGGTAGGCTAGTAGGTAGTGTGCTAGTCTATCAGTCTAGGGGTTGTGGGTTCGACTCTGGGTGTTTAACTACAACGAGTGGACGTCTTCGTTACTATGCTCGGTAAATTAAGTTAGAACATAATTTGTAATTGTATTGTAACATTTAATAAATAAATATATAGTTTCCAGAACATTAATAAACATATAAATTTTTTGCAATAGTAATTAAAGTTTTTATTTATTTAATTTTTCTTTTTTAAAACATCTCGTAAATATTTAACTCAACTAATGTTTAACTATTGTCATGACTTAATATCCAAAATTAACCAGCCTCCTCTACTGCATTACTGCATTACTGCATAATAAACAAACATCTGTAAACTCCTACTGCTTTCTTTCCCTCCACTAGGTAAATATTCTTTCGCTAATAAATCATTTAACAAAAATCTGAAGAGTTTAAACATTTAAAATGATTGCATTTAATCGTTCAACTGTCACATTTTAATAATTTCATGGTGCGATCAGTGACCAGCCCCCAATGGCGCCCTTTGGCTAAAACTCATCAATAAATCTCAGGCTAAGCCAACAACGACAACAACAACTACTACGTTAGCTACAACAAAATATGAAAGAATAATATTAATTTTGTATGCAGAAGAAGAATAAGTAGAAACGCAATCCCCAAATACTTAATACTTTTATACGCAGTGGCCAAATGGTCACAAGAACAACTGCAAAGTTTAAGGCCAAATGGAAATGGAATGTTGGCAGGCTGGATGCTTATGGCTGCTGTTTATTTTCTTGAAATCTGTGTATTAGTTCTCATCAATCGACAGTTAAAGAATGCATGCGCTAGAAGAAAACAAAAGAAGGGTTTCAAGTACAGGTTTTTTCATCCCACATGTTTGTGACACACGTTTTTTCGAAAATATTTTTAAACTCGATTCGATAGACCGATTGAGTGGTTCGACAGACCGATTGGTAGCGCGCTAGTCTATCAGTCTGGAGGTTGCGGGTTCGGTTTCCGCCAAAGACTCTAGAAGTGTTCTGCACACAAGCAAAAAGCTTTGCAGCGGTAGTATTGTCCTCAACAAAATTAGATTTAGATTAGATCCAAAAATGCTGCTAGATCTGGTGGCAAATTATGGCATTCGATATCTATCGAAATTTCAAAAGAATATAAATGGAAAATTCGATTGATATCGAGTGACGAATTTTGCCTCCTGGATCTAAAATCAATTGTTTTTTAGGACAAAGGTTGAGCTGCACCACATCAGCTTAAAAGGCGGTTTTCACAAAAATTTTAAATCTTGTACTTTTAGAGCGGGTTTTTAGATTCGAGCTTAAACTCAAGTTTATTTTCAATTAGCTAATCTTAATATTGATGTTTTAAGTGGTAGTTTAAACCTTGTAGTATTACCGTACTCAAATGGCAAATTTTTTTTTTTTTTGTAAATGTCGTAATTTGATCAAAACAACACTGTGTTGTCTAGAGAAGAAGAAGAAATTGCTGATATTTATATACTTTACAGATAGTTTATTTGAATGTTTAAAATTGATAAAAAAAATATATCTTGTCCATTTTTTACGTTTTCTAAAAAATTATTTTTTTTTAAATATTTTTTAAATGCTAATATTTTGACATACATATATTTATGTATGTATGTATGTATGTATGAGTGTGTATTTTTATTTCATGTGAGTTTAAACCACCAAAATTGGCCGCTTAAACTAACTATTTGTTAGTTAATTATTATCTTAAAAACTAAGAACAAAGATAAAGGATGACTAAATCTCTAATCTCTATCCTAAAACCCAGGTCTTAAAGATTTGTATCTAACACCTATGCGACAGCAGGCTACCGACTAAAACCTTTCAAAACTAAAAAACACACCCTTTATAAGAAGACGATTATTTTGACAACATCATGTTACATGGCTACATAAACACCATTCTGGCTGTACGCGTTAGGCTAATTTCTATTTTTGTAAGCGACAATGCCTTCCCTATTCTGTAATTTATGTTGGGTTCCACTTTCTCATCCATTGACATAATACTTCCAATATAAGAAATCTTATCAACACATCACTTTGACTGACTATGAAATCTCCAAGCTATACCCTTCCTCCTCTTATACCCTTTAAATATATCCACCTGGACGTCGTCGATAACATCTGCAAATAGTAACGGCAACAGTGGGCAGCCTTGTTTTACACCTGTATTAGTCGTAAATAGTTCACTTGTCTTTCCATTGTGACAATTCTTTAAGGGCGGTCTACATGATCACAGAATTCTTACGACATGTCAAAGCACGATTGTATCGTCTAAACGTAATATGTAATGAATCTGTGAGTCATTGGTAGAAAATACGGAAGAAAATTTGACAGTCGTATGGCACTCTTTATTTTTTAAATTTTTCAAAAAACCAACGCACCTCTTCAGATCAGGGATGCCTTTTGCTAAGTGATGACAACTTTTA
The DNA here is from genome assembly GCA_949628195.1 of Phasia obesa. Taxonomy (NCBI): domain Eukaryota; kingdom Metazoa; phylum Arthropoda; class Insecta; order Diptera; family Tachinidae; genus Phasia; species Phasia obesa. The sequence goes on along the minus strand of OX451215.1, from coordinate 175,888,517 downwards.
AAAGGCAATCGCGTCAAAATGACTCAAAAACAGCTAGATATAACCAAAAAAAAAAGCTCAGCTGGTATCATCACTGATATTTTTGTAAACAATGGAAGAAAACTCAAAACAGCTATATTTTAGTCTACACCAATCAAGGTGAATTGATACCAGGTGGAGGCGTTAGCCCAGCTGTCTACTTTTAGCGAGCCTTTTTTGCTAATGTCTTGTCAAAAATACATTGTTTTATATCTGCTAGTAGAATGACAAAGTTGTTGTTTTGTTGTAGTTATTGCCGTACTGCTTACACATAGTATGAATTCGCCTTGACACCAATGGTGTAAAAGCAATAATATCAATTATTTTTGATATTATTTTCCTTTACTGACTGCTCGATTATTACACTAAGGCCCATTATTATAAATTGCCAGGAAGCTAAAAATAACCTTTAGCTATTACGTACTTTAAAGGAAAGTTATAGTAACGAGCCTTACCTTCTTATTATTACGAAAAATTAGTTATCCTAACTTTAGCTGTTGGCAAGTTATAATAATGGTCCTAAGTGGGTTTATCTATTTTAGACAACTAATATGTGGACGAAAACATACACGCTCATTTTTATTCATGACTACCCACACAAGTTGTGTGCGTCCTGAAAAAATCTTTGTCGATTTTACTTTGAAAGTAATCCACATCAAATTTTAAGACTTTTACGTATTTGCTTTATATAAAGGTACCCATCCCTGGATAAAATTCTAAAATTTATATAAAATTCTAAAAATTATTGTAAAGCTCAGTACAAGATGTTTAAAATATTTTAATAACAATTTAATACCACAAAGTAAAAATACAAATCAAATACAAATTATTCAATTGGCTATTTGACAGTAAGTAATTCATATTTTGTCATTATTTTAAAACAGCGTCATCTGTTGTGCAACCATGTATAAAATGTCCCGCTTCCAATGCATATTTTATCTTTATTTTAAAACAGCGCCCTCTGTTGCGCAACAGTATTTAAAATAAAAGGCTTTTGAAAATAACAGATGCCTTTTAATATGTAGTACCTTTAAATCGGTGAAAAATCGGTCTACTTTCACGACTTTTTCTCTTGGAAATAAGATATTTTTGCGGAAAAAAGTATCATATATTAGAATCAGGATACTAAGGTACCTCTTCACAAAATTTTGTTAAAATCTATGCAGAAGTTTTTACGTGATGCGAACACAAAGAAAAAGAGAGGCAGACAGGAAATAAGTTACTGTTTTATTATATGTATAGATGTTAACTGTTCGAGGGATTTTAAAAGTGACCTTAATCAGGGTGGGTGATACCTCTCCAATAGTCACACTATATTCGATGTCCTTTTTTTCGCGGTAGCTTTCGCCGTTTCTTTCGCCTTTCGTGTATTTATGTATTATAATTTAAATTTGCCAATTTTCTGTTATAAATCTATAAACAAACAAAAGCCCATAAATATTACACAATATTATTTATATGTCCCATTATATATCCTGAATTCCCAGTACGTTCTCTTCAAATTTTCATTTTGATTCTATTTCGAAAGCCCTAATTGCATAGTTATGGTGGCGTCTGCGAAACTTTAGATTATGATTTGTTTCCCTCAAGTTAAAACTGGTATGAAAAAAGCAAACAGTAAGTTGTTTTTGCGTTCTCAAAGTCTTGTAAAACTTAAGTGTTAAACAAACAAGTCCCTTTTCTTGCGCTCCTTTTTAATTTTTTATTTGTTTTATATCTTTTCATTGGCATTGTTGTTGCTGCTGCTGCCATAGGAGATGTCTTTGTGGCCATTAAAACTGCAGCCCAGTGTTTTTCAAATGTTAACGATTACTCATTTTGCTCTGCTCTTCGTGCTAAAGATAGAATATTGGTAACAAAAAAGCAGACAAAAGTCCATAACAGACTTTTATGTTTTCTGCTTACGATATATTATTTATCATTTCTTTGAGCAATTTTTCATGTGATATACATTTATTATAACAAGAAAAAAAATTTGGAGTGAAAAAAAAATATCTTATTGCTGCAGCATCTTGGTCCAGTTCCAATATTAACAGAAATATTTCGTAAGGCATATTCAGGATTGCCAAAATAAAAATGATTGTCAATGTTAAGGGATTAACTATTAAAAAGTAGAAATGTTAAAAACACAAATTTATTAATTGCTTAAGACTCTTTGTACTAACTCAAAGGCAAGTGAATCCAAATCTGCCCGCCAAGTCGTAGGTATCCTAACAAATTTATTTTTCGATTTTGCTTTGAAAGTAATGCACACCAAATTTTAAGACTCTTACATTTATAGTGCTTTAGTTATATAGAAGTACCCCGCCCTGGATAAAATTCTAAAATTATTGTAAAGCTCTGTAAATAGTGTTTAAAATATTCCAGTGACAAAAATAAAAGGTGCTGGCTAGTTTTCAGTACCTTTAAATCGGCAAAATTGCGCGCCTTCGTTACTTTTTCTCTATTTTCTCTTGGAATACCTCATTTCATTGAGAAAAAAAGTATCCTATATTTGGACCAAAATACTAAGGCACCTCCTCATAAAATTCTCTTAAAATCAATCCAATAGTTTTTACGTCATGCGAGCACAGACAGACGAACAGACAAAAATTTTAAAATTGCTGTTTTGTATTCCATTTCGATTACTAACTGGCACCAGCAACAACATTTTCAAAAAATATTTCACGTACAGAAATGATCCTGTTACAGTTTTTTTATATAGGGTGTCCGCCGGGAAGGTTTACTACTTTGTTTGTTTCCATTGTAATCCTGGCTGTATGCGATACGGCACCGTCTTGTCGATACCACATGTTAATCAGGCTCAAAGCATGCAGTTCATGCAATCATATCACGATATCGCTCCCCATTCACAGTTACCGTTACGCCGATTTCATTTTCAATGGAGTAAGGTCCAATGATTCCTCCTGACCAAATTGCATACGAGACTGTCACTTTTAATGCATGCAAACAAAGGTGACTGATGAATAATTTGAGGGTTTTCCATTGCAGAGAATCGACTATTCTGTTTATTCCTATATCCAGTCAAATGAAAATATGCCTCGTCACTGATTATGATCTTTTTATGAAAATCGGGGTTGTCATGGGCGAGCTGTTTTAACGATTAAAACACGTTGATTTATCGAATATTTTTCCATAATAAATTTGCCAAGTGTCTACCTCACGGCTGCCAAATTCGAACTGTCAAGACTAATGTTTACCAAAATGACGGCAAAAAAAAGTAGTATAACTTCCCGGCGGACAGCCTGTATTAGTCGAGATAGGTGTTCTAGTTGCTAGAAATAACTAAGCTTAACCAAAAGTATTAAAACCTGTAAAATTTTCAAGTTGTCCTTTCACAAGGAAAACGAATATGGGGCATTCAAAAACCTCGGTATCTGAATAAGATATTAATCCGAACATGATTACTATCAAAAGTATACAAGGTTTTTGGAAAATAAGAGGGCGTGGCACTTCACAAACAAAGTAAAGGAAGGCCCAAAACGAGATTACCATTGTTCCCGATTTTCATAAGCGAATTTTGTTTAGCGATGAAGCGCACTTCTGGTTGAATGGCTACGTCAACAAACAAAACTGCCGCATTTGGAGTGAAGGTAATCCTCAAGGGTATGTCGAAACACCGTTACATCGTGCGCTTTATGGGCTGGTGGAATCATTGGTCCGTACTTTTTCAAAAACGATGGTGGCCAGAACGTTACAGTCAATGGTAATCGGTATAGAGCCATGATTACTAACTTTTTCATTCCTGAATTGAATAACCATGATGTCCAGAAGATATGGTTTCAACAAGACGGCGCAACATGTCACACAGCTCGTGCCACAATAGATTTATTGAAAGACACGTTTGGTGACCGCCTAATTTTACGTTTTGGACCTGTGAATTGGCCTCCAAGATCTTGTATTTTAACACCGCTAGACTACTTTCTGTGGGTCTATGTAAAGTCATTGGTCTATGCGGATAAGCCACAAACGCTTGACCATTTGGAAGACAACATTCGCCGTGTTATTGCCGATATACGGCCAGAAATGTTGGCAAAAGTCATCGAAAATTGGACGTCCAGATTGGACTACATCCGCGCCAGCCATGGCGGTCATATGCCAATCATATTTAAAATGTAATACCACAAGATTATCTTTCGGATAAATAAAGTTCATGTCAATCGAATAATCCATCGTTGTTTTATTGCAACTTAAAGTTCTATACCTCTATAAAAAACACCCTGTACTTTTGAAAAATATATAAAAAGTTTACGAAAATAATTTGGTCGAATTTCGACCACAGTGCAAACTCTAGTTGTATTAAATATTATTGATATTAATCTGATATTCCAGCAAAAACTGGCTTATTTGGAACAATGGCATGGTTCACCCCCATTCAAAGTAAATATTCATCATATTATGACTTAAAAACTATAATAAGAAGACCTGAAAACGTTCTTATTATTCATAGTCGTATTCACGCAAAGAATAATGAAAGAAATCTTGCCGTTTAAGCCGTTTTAAGGATTTAAAATTCTTTTCTGGTAAATAAATGAACTGCGATAGTATGGGCCATGTGCGTATGCCGTGAAATCGATAGCCAAAGTGTTGCCGCCCTTATGTTTATGAAACACGGTTTGGAAGAAGAAAAATGCTAATTCAACCTTATAACCAACTAATTATTGTTTCTAATTTATGTATTTCTTCTCTATTCTGCATTTTATATAAAATCATTAATAAAAAATAATAAATAAATTTGTATTTTAAAATGTAAAAACTGACATATCCCATATAACATTTCATAGTCGGTAACCATATTATAATCATTTAATTTACCCATATAATGTTTATATTAGTAATAATATGGTTTAACTACAACCATATAATTTAACAATAATATGTTGCTCTTAGATTATGGTTACCTCAACCATGTTTTTTCTTTGCGTGTAGAAAACTGGCTGGTTTTTACTTCGCATACAAAGTCAAAAACTATTGTAGGGAACTATAATAGGTACAGTGTTGAAATTATGCTCAAGTAATGCCATTAATACTGTGCACAGCCCAGTAAAAATTATGCTGAATTGGAATAGTAGGCGATAAATTATTATAATGTACCCAGAGAACTAGTCGAGTCTTGTAACTTTGTGCAAGAAACCCCTCATTTATGAGCAAAAAATTTACCGATTTAGAACCGTAGATATGGTACCTCCCATACGAAGTCAAATATTATTGTCGTGATCCTATGTAACTGAAATAGGTAGATTGTTGAAAATTTTTAATTTCTACACCTGACAATAAGGTTAAAGCTTAGTGTTTAAGACATGGGGCCAGGTAAGCCCTATATAAATAAACTATTCTACATCTAGAGAGCTTTAATAATGACAATCTAAATATTTTACCAAGTCTGCTGTGAGAATGCACTTTCCCCAATTTTCATTTAAGTCGAATGCTATATGAAGTTGCCTTATGCTATTTCCAGTAGAATTATTAGCTTTCCTGCTTAAGTTTCGTCATACCTCTTGCCCTGAAAAATCCGCATCAACAATTTAAAGCTTCAGACACAAATTCAATTATATGTTTAATTGATTTAATTATTTACTCAATTAAAATAGTATTTTGTTTTTTCATACAGATGAAATTTGAAGTCAAGCTTAAGTTCGTTTTACTCTCTCTAAGAAAGAATAATTAAAATTACAAATTAGGACATTAATATTAAAGAAATATTGGGAAAATTTAATTTTAGACACCAGTAGAATTTTTTTTACATTTATTATTTATCTTCAATATCTTTGAACTAACAATAATTACTCATATCTCGAGTCTAAAATAAAATATACTTTTTAAGTCCAGCTAGTGCTAGACAAAAATAATGTTTGTTTCACGGATTTTGCAATCATTTGCGGGTCATCCCTCTAATATACGGCCAAGAAAAGCAGTATCTCTTCGTTTTAGTCGAATGTAACCAGGTTCATTCAGCATGTTACGGGCCAAAGGGTTTGGATGAGATTCAAGCTTCTTTAGACTTTATATGTGACTGCATGTTTCGCTATTTCTGCTTTGACTGATAACATGTTTAGGTCTGTGTGGATGTTAGAATTTTTTATATACCAGGGAGCAGATGTAATCATACGTAGTATCTTATTTTGGCGCCTTTGAATTTTTCCTACATTGCTAGCTGAGGCAGTGCCCCATAACTGAATCCCATATTGGTTTGAGGATCGACTTGTACAGTAGAAGTTTACAATCTAAGCTCAGGGTGAAGTTTCTGCCAATTATGCCAATTAAGTTGTACTGCTTTTAATTTCATTTGTGTTAATTTGAAATCTATGTGGCTTTTCCAAGTAAGGCGACGGTCAAGATGTATACCCAGGTATTTGACATCTGAAAGCTGCGGTATCATTTGATTATTTATGTAAATAGGAGGGCATGATTCCCTACGCAGTGTGAACGTTATGTGAGTACATTTTTGTTCTCTTTTATATAAATATAAAATTGGTGCCTAAATGCATCCTTGGGGAACTCCGGCTTCAATGAGCTGTGGCGAGCTTAAAAAATCTCCTTCTGTTAGTAAAAACTTTCGATTCGTTAAATATTTTTTTTTAAAGTTTTCGGGCAAGTTCAGTTTTAACTTTTAAATATATTATGCCTTCGTGCCAAACCTTATTGAATGCTTGAGAAACGTTAATAAAAAGCGTAGGTCAGTATTTGCTTTCTTCAAAGGTCTTTTTAATTACATTTACTAATCTGTGTTTTTGTTGGATCGTACTATGTTGTTTTCTGAAGCCGCATTGATGGTTCGCAATATATCCTTTGGCGCTAAGAATTGGATTCAGCTTAAACAACTTTACCAATAGAACGGAATGGAAAAATTCAAATTATAAAATTTTAAATAATCAATATATTGTTTTTTCTTTATTAAGTACGTAATCAAACTAATTAAAACATTAATTAAATTGAAACTAATTAAAATCTTTATTAGATGATTTTTTATTTTTGTCTCAGTTTCGCAACACATTCACGTTCGTTTGATTGTTGACTATTCTTCATTAATTAATCGAGAACCGCAGATTCCACCAAACAAATAGATAAAACACATCAATGGCAGTCATGTTAAGAAAAAAAATTTACGTTTTATTACGTTGGTGGTACACTGCCATCCTGTTTCCTCAGGATTTCATTATTGTGAAAAAATTCCATTCTGGTTTTTATGGTGAAGACGAACTCATAAAATTTAATGTATTGTACGAGAAGAGTAGTATGTGATAAATATATTCCAAAAAAGCAACAGCAACAGCAACAAAATGATGCAGAAACTTTGAAGACATTTCTCGTCCAAAAAAAAGAAGAAGAAGAAACTGTTTTGTTTCTTCGTTTATTTGTTTGTTTATTTTTAAAAGTTGCGTGTTTATGGTCCATAATTCACAATTTTGTTCATTTCACCATACAATTCGTACAGTTCGGGGTGAAATAAATATAAATGTCAAAAAATGCCAGAATTATTGGCAGAATATTTATACGAGTGTGTAGTTTATTTTCTGTATTCTCTTTTTCATAATATTTAATTTGCCTTTTGGAAGAGAGTCTTCCTTCGCATATTCCTACACGTAAAGAAAAAACATGGTTGAGGTAACCATAATCTAAGAGCAACATGTTATGGTTGAATTATATGGTTATATATAAAAATAATATTGTTGTCGTTGGAACATATTATTGTCTTACATAAAAATAACATTGTAAAATACAACCATAGTTATGTTTGTAATATAAACATACTATAATATAATTTGAAACATGTAAATGGTTATATGTGACAACGTATGAATATATTTATAAATAACAAAAAACAAATACACGAATATTTCCATTTAGACTTACATACATATTTTGATATTTTCTGCTTACCTTTTTATGTGTTTGATATTATTAATTTAAAACTATCACTTATAATAAAACACAAATTTATTTATTGACAACAAATATGTATTTAATGTTTTTACGGTTTTACATGAACCGATAGCTTACACGCATATTTCTAAACTGAAAGAATGTCAAACTTAACATACTATGTTTAATAATAATATATTATGGTTTAAATTTTTAAATATTAAAAATAATTTGGTTGTGGTTTGACTTTTAATATGTTTCAAATCAACCATGTTGCTTTTTTTGTGCGTATAACCATTGAATGATTAACTGTTCACAAAAAACTTGTTTATCGTGACCAAAGTATTGTTTTAAATAACTATAATTTGTTCACAGCAAACATCTATTGTTACAGAGAACATAGTGTGGTTGCTGTAACCATACAATAACCATGTTTTTTCTTTGCGTGTATGTGAAAAACAATTTTAAAGAATAGATTCAAAATTCGTTTTATAGGATTATGTTCGAAGGATAAATAGGTTTACTACATTTATTAACAACCCTTCGAAGATGTAAATTAATTCTGTCTACTAATATTTTTTTTTTTTTAATTTTGACCGAAACATTTGAGCAAATTCCATAAATAAAGCAGCAGTAATACGACTCATTAAACTATTTGGCAGTCTCTGAAAAATAGTTTTTCTTTTAAAATCAAGCGGGTCTAAGTTAACGGAATGGATAAATCAAGAAAAGAACTTGCAGCTGCCTTGCTTTCTACCACGAAACATCAAACAAGCCTTGAATAAGTGAGACTACTTCTATTACTTTTAAAACTTAAACCCAGTAAAGCAAGCAAAAGATTTCCATTGGAAATGTCAATTGAAATATTTTTTTTTTTACTTTTAGACAACAAGTATGAAGTAGAGTTATCTACTTTGACCGATAAAATTACATGTGAGATAATCTAAAACCGTCTTTGATAACATTAAAGCTTGCTGTATCCTGTCACATTTTTTTGAGATCTAATTATTCCCTTTCATGCGGAAGTGCTTTTTGAGTACCTCTCGAAGCGACAAAGAAGCGAGTTCATTGTATTTAAGATCATTCTGTTTCGACAAGGGTTAATGCCGCTTAATACTCTCTCTCTCTCTCTCTCAACCTTTTTTTCCCCTTCTCTATTTTTTACAATACAATATTTATTGAATTGCTACTTTAAAACTAAAACAAAAACAATAAAGACTAATGAGCATCTCTAATTTAAGTAACAAAAATGTTGACAATATTGAATTAAATAAAAACAAAAAAACTGAAAATAATTTGTATATTAATGCTACGCCATGGCCCAGTTATACGTGCCCAATCTTGTTCATCGCTTTTGCTAAGCGATGACAATAAAATAACTGCAAACAAGTCGCCTTCTGAACACAGTGTTACCAAAACTAATATGGATAGTGTAGAAAAAGCTAAGACGCAGATACATAACTGTATTGAAAAGAGGTCGAAGCCCTAAATCTTCGCAGATTGCACCAATGTCCAAAGTACTTAAAAGTAAGGAGGCTAATGCTTTTAAAAATGTTTATTTTTAAACAGCGTAGACTGACTTTTAAATTGTCCTTATATGTAAATATATATATTTATTAAAATACATACTAGTAATAATTTGATAAAAAAAAAATTTTACATACATATGTACATATAAAAAGAATAGGCCTGTTTCTTTACTTTTTGTGTAAAGTTCGTGAAAATGAGAGCAAACATAATTTTTTCTTATAAAGAAACAAAGTTACACAAAAGTACGGGAACATATTAAACCAAATTAAAAGTCAGTGTTTTGAGAGTTTTGATTAAATAATTTCATTTTTTATTTTAAAAACATTTGAATAAATTTTTACTTTGTACATTTACATTGTAACTCTCTTAATACAAAACCTTTTCTCAATATACATACATACATATATACATATGTATGTACGTATGTATGTAGCTATTTTACACTTTTTTAAAAATTTTGTTCTTGAATTTTTTTTTTCATTTTTCTATTGTTTATGTTTTATAGCTGTTTGACAATTTACTCAATTTTCCCGAAGAAAAACTTTGGGCTGTTTTGTGTAAGAAGAGGAAGAATTTTATTCTCTCAAACACGCTCTCATTTACCCAAATTTAGAGTACTGGAACGCTTTTCGGGCTAATTTTGATCCCGCGGGATCCCAAAGTTGAGTAAAGAAACACAGCTTATGTGTTCATAAAAGATTTGTGAAAAAAGACTTCAAAGATAAAAAAAGCGGAAAAATAGTTAAGAACCACAATTCATATGCGGTGCAATTCATACGGAGTGGAGTCATTTTACTAAAAGCCGCGTGCACAAAAATAATTTGCGCTTTCATATTCATATCAGATGGTTTGTTAATTTTTAAATTTACCCAAATAAAACGTGCAAAAATGCAAGTGGATTTCAAAAACAATTAAGTTTTAGAGCTGTTTATGATTTTTTTACAATTTTCAACCTAATTCTTCTAAATATGTATCTTTTTAATTTATAAGTTTGGTTTCACCCTGGATGAGGTAAAAGCTTGAATATTCTTAGTTGGTAAACGTATTTCCTAAGCCTAACTGATCTATTTCCTTTGATTTAATATTGTTCAGAAACATCAATAGAGGAAGGTTGACCATTCACTAATTATATTTGGTTTGAAAAAGAGATCACGTTGAAGGCGGATTATATCAACTTACTGGACCTAGTTTAACAGTAGCTTCGCTACTACTATATATTTTCAATTGTTTATCCTTAAGATATATCCAACACTTTTAAGTTTCTAATACGATAATTATTTAGATTTTTTCTTTGCAAATGAAAGGCATCAACTTCACATAAATTTGTACTTTTATATTTTAATAAATGTATTAATCGAAACGTTTCTGAATTAAAGTATGTATGTATGTATATGTAGTATATTTTCTGCCTTTTTATTTACAGTCCAGAGAAAAATTAAACACAATTTGTGTAAAATAATTAAACTAATTTTGTTCAAAAATCAACAAAAATTTTAAAACAATAATTGTCTAATTTTAGGTCGAAAATATTCGGTAAAGTGTTGCCTACTATTATCGACCTAATTTTCAACAAAACTGTTTTAGAGTGTGTATAGATATAGATAATTGGTGCGATCCCGTACTTTTTGGGAAAAGTACGGAATAAAAGCGAAACGCGTGCATCGATTTTTATGATCTTTGTCTCATTTTGCTCATAGGTTATGTGACTTTGCGAAAAAATAACTAGACTTGAAACTTTTTTCCATTTTGGATTTTTTATGTATTTAAAAAAAAAAAAATTTAAATTTTTAGGCAAAAAATAATTTTTTCCCTTCATACATTCATTTTTAACTTCGAAAGTGTTACTTGTATAGGAAAACAATATATGAACAGATTAAGGGAATTGTAATTCTTAATTTTTTAAAATTTATTTCAACTAAATTGGGCTAGTGGTTGTCGAGCTATGTCAAACAACAGGGCCTAAAACGTGATAAATTCCCCTATACGATAGTACTAACTTCAAATCGATACTAACTTCAAATCGCAGGTAAGAAGACAAAACGAATGATGCAGAAATTCTTCTTTTTGGGTCTAATTTCACATACAGTTCACAGAATTGAGTTGGCAATCAATTAACTGAAAAATGTTATACTGTGTAATTGGTTATCAAGTTGTTACCTTTCTTCAAAAAAAAAAAAAAAAGACAAGGATTTACATAGAAATTCGAACCTACATACGTAACAATTTAATAAGTAAATTTTTAGTTCTTTTCTTGAAAATAGTTATTTTTTTTATAAAAAAAGGTTTATAACGATATAAATTGCTAAGTATCGTTTAAGACCTTTAATGACTTCACAACAACCATTAAAACTTTACAAAATTATAATTAATTATTAATAAATTGTTTCTTCAATATGAAAAATATGTCCTTAAAACAGCTGTTATTTTAACAGTCATGCTGCGCTTTTTTGCTTGCCCACAATCAATAGAAAAAAATCCTTTTTGAGTACATCCTCAATTGGCCATAAAATCAATTTCCATTTTAACATTTATTGAAGATTTCCGGTTTCCTGGTTGTTATTTAGTTAAAAGTGTTTTTCTTTTTTGTATTTGATACAATTTGGCTCATTCCAAGATAAATTCCTATTGAATGGCCCTAATACATATATTTGTTTGATTGTAGGGCAAAATTTTACACCTTGTTAAAATTGTACAACCAACAGGATATTTCGCACATGCCACAAACTGCGCAATTATGGTTTTGTAGTCAGTCATGTGCCCACCACTACTATTCTCCAGGAAAAAACAGCAACACTAGCAACACACATCTACTTATTTCACACACTATAAAACGGAATGATTCTTTGACTCATTGTTGGCAATAACAAACATTATAAAGAATAAAAAGAATGGCCAACCAAAGAGAAATGTAAGCAAACAGGCCAGCCGGCCCAGTCCAATGAAGTAACGACCAACCAAGAATCATAAAAATATATTATTTTTAACACGCCTCTGCAAAAAACACAAACATACTTACACTTAAAACAAAATGTGTGATTGTTGATGTTGTTGTTGGTGTTGGTATTTTTCTTTGCCGTTTATAGCTCATACCCGTTCGCAAACCAGACTGACTGTTTGGCAAAAAAAAAAAAATAGAACAAAAATGCAAGCAACCACCCCAACTAAAGAAGCTGTCTTCTTTCTATACGAGCACATTTGCTGGATGGTTTGGCAAAATGGAAATTCGTATGTGTTTTGTCTCATCTTTCATGGAAATGACGCACGCGTTTCATAGCGGGTGTTTTTTCTTTTCCATTTTATTGTAACTGTGTGTATGTTTACTCCTTGCAACAAAATCCTTTTAACAAGTTTCCAGATGAGGAGCATTACCAGTTGTTGTTTTGTTGGTTGTAAAACAAATCATTTGACAACAATTGTTCCATTTCCGTTTATATTCTTGTGCAGAATAGCTGACCATTTCTTTATTTAAGTTTATTGTATCCCTGTCATTTGTCATATAAATTGTAAAATTGTTCATCCAACAACAGCCCTCTTATTTAAGGTCTATACGAGTAATTCAAACCTACAACACATTAGACAAAGTCAATTAATTTAATGGGTTTATTATTGCACAGTTTATTGGGTTAATTTGTTATGTGAAACCTTTTATGGTCACTTAAATTTAAAGGCTTTATGGGCTTGGAATTATATAATGTAAAATCAAATTGTTGTTAAATTGGGATGTGTAAGCAGAGTTCGTATTAAGGTCTTGTAAAAGTGTAGAACTCTTTATATACAGGAGATTATAAATTAGAGATACTATTCAAATCGATCGTAGATACTGGCACAGATCACTAGTGTTTGAGGTTCCAACAACCTAACAGATTCTACAGCTGTATCGAGAAAATTGTATGACCAACCCCGGCTGCGTTTACTCCTGCATAGCCGCACTTTGGCCGGCCGCAATATTTTTCTCCTCTGACGTGTGACCAACACTAGCTTCGCTGACTACAGGTTCCTAAAATTACAAGGCACAAGGTGTATTATCAAAATAAACATCACTATCTTGTTTTCAAAAAGTCATCTACCTAGTTATCGACATCGTTTCTTATCAATTCATCAGCGTAGTCGCTGGCATTTTACTCAGGCTAAGGTACTCCATGCTAGTCAGTCTAATATCATACTCCTCATCTTCACCTGGGTCATAGAACCATCCACCTTAGACGTAGACATTTTAGGTTTATCAGTCAAACCGTTGCACAGTGGGATTTGTTCATACAATGTTTAGCAAAAAATATAAGGAGTGCCCGTAGAATGTTGAAATTTTGCCCTGAGATTTTGGTTTAATTGGCTCAATTAAAAAAAATATAAAGTTTTATCAAAATTGAACACGCCCACTACCCACCGCCCGTAGAACCCAAAATTTTTTTTTTGGCCCAAAGTTTTTGAAATTTGGCACAGTCTTTTATAACCTCAATTAAGAATAAAATAAAGTTTCATCAAAATTGGATACATCCACTACCCACTACCCACCGCCCATATAATCCATATTATATTTTTCCCACAACTTTTTGTTTCTTTACCAAAACTAATTATTTTATAAATAAATTCCAATACATGTATTTAAATATAGACTTTTATATATCATCTATCATTTCATCAAGTTCCAGAACCTGTTAACGGGGTTGACATCTAATGCTACTTATAAAAGGATATGAGGATACTAGAAGTCAATGAAAAAAATCTGTATTTGCTGCAACTCTATCACACTTTCTCGAGAACCTTAATCTTCAGAAAGCATTCCAATAGGAAGTATTGCCGCATCCATGATATCCTTTCCGTGTATCAGTATTTTGTGTACTGTTACTGGGATATAATACCAACTATATTTTTCAACAAAAAGTTTTGCTGTATCTTGAGCAAAATTCTGGAACTTCAAGGAATTAACTTTTTTGCCACAAGTTATTATTATAGTAGTATAATGTGAAATCGATTAATTAGTTGCTCCACTACACCAGTATGAAGTATGGACTCCACAAATTTTATGCGAGCATGTAAGGAGGAAACGCCCATTTTGGTGCTTCACCATCAATAGCTTTGCTTGAAACTAATTTAAGATTATTCATTGCAATTAGTGAGTTCGTAACTCAGTTCACTATATAACACAAAAAATAAACTCATTTTAATAATACCGTTTTCACTTCTCTATTTGCTATTTTCACAAATTGTAATTTAATTTGTAAATTTTTTAAATTAAAAATTTCATGTATTTGGAGACAAATTTTATGATTTTATAAAAGATTATTAATTATTTAAACTTTTTTTTAATTGATAGTATGGAGTCTTACCTTTCATTTTATTACAGCGGGAGCACCGAGCAGGACGGAGCAACCTTTTTTTTTCTTCCAAGGAAGTTTGTAATCACGGCACGTTATAGAACAAATTTTATTCTAAATATCATATCTTTTAAACCATATGAGCGAACTTTATAATTTTTTTTTAAATACGCAGAAAAGGATATATTTGAAAAAAATCACTATTTGAATCAGAGCAATAAAATTATCTTACGTACAAACACTATAGAAGTGCGTAAACAGTTTTCAATATTTTGGACCAAAGTATACATGTGACTTTACCTCGTTATTTCAAAGACAAATGAACGTTTTTTTGGCATACAATTTATGGATTCTTCATACTGAATCAATTTTCTACAAAACTGCATTATATTTTTAAACTTTATGTTTCGAAAAAATTACTTATTGCACAAAAAATCCCACTGTGCGTTGTAAGATCTAAATACTTACCATACTATAGCCCACAGCAGTTGAAAGTTAAAGTCTTCAAAAAGACTCAGCAGATCATATTTTGTCTCAAGCCGCTATTATAGTTAGACTATAAGACGTTTTAAGATTGGTCACATCTATTCCGATAAAAATCTAAGATGATACTTGCAGACCTGGCAGTCGCTGCGACGGTAGCGCACATTGTGTGTGATTGTCCAGCACTGGCTATCATAGGACTTACGACCACGGGCAGAAACTTGTTAAATGTGGATGCTATAGAGGAATTAAACCTTAGACAAATGCCAGCAATTACTGGAAACTTCAACAGTTACCAGTAGACAGTCTGAACTCACTAAAGTCAAAAGTAAAGGCTGGTTGTAGCAGGTGCCTCAAAGAAAGTAAGTTTGCCGTAAATTATATGTCGGTTGCCTATGTCATTGAGGGCGGAAGAGGGTCGAAAATGGAACCATTAAGGAAGTGTTATGCTTCGATATTCCATTTACATTAGTAATAATATTTCGATCCTCTTCATCCTAAGCTTTCGACTTAGGGACTGATGTCCCCCTAAAAATAGTAAGCCATCCTCTGACATAGCGGAGGCTTACAACAACTTCCCGCAAACTTTTCAATGATACAAAAATACTGGTCAGCTTATAGTCCCCAGTAAATTAATTCAAAAACCCGATAAGTAATTCGAATGCGATATCCTGGAGAACGTTCTGTTGCGGCATGGATGGAGCTTCTAAGAAAGGGCAGGCTTCGCAAAATCTTGTCAGTCTTCCCAGTTGTCCCAAGTTTCATTATGAATCCATATGGCAACTGAACTACCAGCGAACATGAGACCCTTGAGGTATTCAAAGATATGCATTTTCCTGGCTGTACACTCTCTCCACATCTCAACTTGTGGATAATCTTTCACAATATCAGCAGTCATCGCTTAGACAAGTTAGTAGTGGAGTACTGAAAGTGGTCTTAGCGTTAATGCTCAGAACACGGATCCTGTTCCATGAGGGGAAAAAACGAATTGCAAGAATACATGCATGTAGGTACCCTTACTAATTCCTCTTTCCCCTCTCTCTCCATCTAAGTAAGAATTACAGCGAAAAAAGTTCATAATGTAAGAGGGTACTAATATTGTTGTTGTTGTTAAATGAGTTGCATACCTTTAGGATAAAATATGGTTTGTGCGAAAAGCATATTTTTATTGTGTCTTTTTGCTGTTGTTTGAATCATTTGTTATACCCTTCACCACAGGAGTTATATGTATGTATGTAACTAACACTTAATTACTGTACTTCCTTTTATATAACTTGTTATTACTCCTTTACTTATGTACTTGTATAAATTATTTCTTTTCGATTGTTTTAATTCTTTGTGATATCTGTTTCTAATTTTTTGTAATATTGATTTAATCAACTTCGATTTGAAAACTTAATCAATTTTTATTTTTATGTTTTCCTTGATTTGATGTTTTATTATTAAATTGAATTTTAAAAATTAACTCAACAAATAATAATAAATATATTTTTGATAAATTAAAATAAAGAAGTTTAACTTACTAAAAAGTTAACTTAAAACAAACAATTTTAGTGGCGCAGTCGGTTCACGAACCAATTTAACTTTAAAAGGAAGTTTGATAAAGTGAACGCCTATATACGATGATTGAAGCAGCTTAAAAATCAAGAAGAAGAGTTTTAGAAACAAGATAATTTCAAGATACTTATCAAGATATTAGAAAATAATCAAGATAATCTTGAAGATAATTTTCAATATAGTTTTCAAGGAAATTTTCAAGATAACTCTCAACATTGAAAGTGAAAGCTGAAAAAGAATAAAGAACAAACAACATAAGACAAGATATTCAACTTTTTAGAGGAACTACAAGTTAGCAGCAGCAAAATAATTAACAATATCATTAACAACAACAATGGCTTTCAACACTTTTAATCTTTTGGATGGTATTTCAGAATTTGATGGCAAAACAGAAGACTTGGAGATGTTTATAAAACATGTTGAAGAAATCCGTAAGCATGTTGATTCCAATTTATTAACTTTATTTGATTTAAGAGTTAGGAATAAGATAATTTCGCAGGCTAATATAACACTTATAAATAATAATAATCCAATTAACTGGGATGAGGTTAAGGTAGTATTAAGAATTAATTTTAACATCTCGGATAGTACAGAATCTATTGTAAATAAAATTAAAACAGCAGAATTTAGAAATGACATTAGTGAATTTTTTGAATATATGTTAAAACTTTTAACAAAATTAAATCTGAAGACCAGTGTAGATAGATTAAATGACCAATGGTATAATTGTAAAAATAATGAATCAATGGTTTTAAAAATTTTTATATCCAAATTGCCTAACGAACCCAAATTAATTTTATATTCGAGAAATCCATATACTCTGTTAAAAGCAAAAGAAATTTTGATTGAAACTGAGTATTTTTATTCAAAAAAATTCAAATATTTTGGATTTAATAACACTATCATAAATAAAAAAGTATACAAAAATTTTAATGAATCGGGTAATATTTCTCAATTTAATTATAAACCTAATAAATATCAATATGTTCAAAATAGAAATATTTCAGATCATAATGATAATAATAATAACCAAAATAATTCAACTCAAAATAGACCAAATACTTTTAGAAATTTTGAAAGTAATAAGTACAATTTTGCCAATTCCCAATACCAGCAAAACAATTCTGGGAATTTTCAAAATCCAACTTCGTCGAGAAACTATAGTAAAACTGATTTTAATAATAGAAATAATTCAGGACAATCCCAACAAAGTACAAATAGCTCAAATAGAATGGAAGTTGAAAATATCCAAGTTTCAAATTTTCAATCGCAGGCCGAAGAACTTTACCCTGTATAATAGTAAAAACAAGAACTGTTCCTATTAAGTTATTAATTGATTCAGGGTCAGGTACTTCATTAGTGAGAAGAAATTTATTTCATAAATCTTTTAGAACAGAGATTGAAACTCCAATTACACTTAACACTATTTGCTCTAAAACTACAGCATCGACAAAAATAACAATACCACTATTTAAAGAATTTAATACACCTAATATAAAAATTGAAATGCTAGAGACAGAATTATTAAGTGATTTTGACGGAATTTTAGGTTGTAACATACTTAAGCCTTTAGGAGCAAAAATTGATCTAAAAGAAAATTTATTAATAACTGCAAATGCAAAAATACCATTAGTTTACGAAAACTCATTTGAAAAATACAATGAGGATGATATTTTATACTTTAACTCAATAGCAATAGATATAAATTTTAATAAACCGAAATTAGAATTTTTAAATGAAAAACTTAGAACGCAAAACTTAACTAGTGAAGAAATTAACGAATTGGAAAAATTAGTAAAAAATTTTGAAAATATATTTTACATAGAAGGTGAAAATTTGTCAAGTATAGTTAAATATAGACATAAGATACCAACTATTAATGAAATCCCAATATATTCAAAAACTTATCGATTCCCAGAAATTTACAAAGAAGAAGTGAAAATGCAGATAAATGAAATGTTACAGTCAGGAATCATAACTAAGTCATGTAGTCCATATAATGCACCTATTTGGGTTGTTCCCAAAAAAATGGATAACTCCGGAAAACAAAAGTTTAGAGTTGTGATAGACTATAGAAAATTAAATAATATGACTATAGAAGACAAATTTCCTATCCCTAATATGGAAGATTTATTTTCGAAACTTGGAAACTCGTTATATTTTAGTACTATTGATTTAGCTAAAGGGTTTCATCAAATACCTTTATCACCTGAAGACAGACATAAGACAGCATTTTCGACTTCCACTGGACACTACGAATTTACAAGAATGCCTTTTGGTTTAAAAAATGCTCCGGCATCATTTCAAAGAATGATGAACGAAGTGCTGCACGATTATGTTAACAATATATGCGTAGTTTATTTAGATGACATATTAGTATTTTCATCCTCTCTCCAAGAACATATTTTATCATTAACTAAAATTTTTCAAAGATTATCTGAATATAACATGAAAGTCCAAGTAGACAAATGCAATTTTTTTAGGCGGGAATCAGAATATCTAGGACATATTATAACACCTGAGGGAATAAAACCATATCCAGACAAAATTGAGTCAATTCAAAAGATTTCTATACCAAAAACTGTTAAAGAAATAAGATCTTTTCTAGGCTTATTAAAGATTACAGCCAAATAACATTGCCAATGATTTCTTATCTTAAAAAAGGTTCACATATAAATGTGGATAATACAAATTACATTAATTCATTTAACAAATTAAAATTAATTTTATGTTCTACTCCAGTTTTGGCTTATCCAAATTTCGATAAAGTATTCGTTTTGACCACAGATGCTAGTAATGAGGCTTTAGGTGCAGTTTTATCTCAAAATGGGCATCCAATCGCTTTTTCTTCTAGAACCTTAAACCAACACGAACGTAATTATAGCACAATTGAAAAAGAATTGTTGGCTATTGTATGGTCAGTAAAATATTTTAGACCTTATTTGTTTGGAAGAAAATTTAAAATACAGACCGATCATCGACCACTTGTATGGTTAAATTCATTAAAAGAGCCTAATATGAAATTACAAAGGTGGAAAATACAATTAAACGAATATAATTTTGACATTGAATATATTAAGGGAAAAACCAATCAAGTTGCAGATTATCTTAGCCGTTTAAACGTAAATTGTTTAGAACAAAATGACCAACAAATACCCTCAGATAAAGCAACAATACATAGCGGAAAAGAAAACTTAAACGATCATATTTTTATTTCAGATTCACCAGTGAATATATTTAAAAATCAACTTATAGTGAATTTAGGAAAAAATTATAAATATGAAAAGAAAATTTTATATCAAAAGAAAATTAGACATATTATTACAATTAAAGAGTATTTTGAGGAAAAGATATTGAAATTTTTAAAACAAATTCTTCCAATAAAAGGAACTATAGCAATTTTTTGTGAAAATTTTGAAATATTTAAAAAATTTCAACAAACTATAGTACATTACCTTTCAAATACAACAGAAATGAAATTTTTAAAATGCACTAAGTTAGTAAAGGATGTTTTTGATGAAGAAAACCTTTTAGAAATAATAGAAAAATTCCACAATGATAAGAATCATAGAGGAATAGAAGAAACATATTTAGAGTTAAAAGATAAAATATATTTTCCAAAATTACGGAAAGAAATTCATAAATTTATTAATAACTGTGTTATATGTAATATGTGTAAATTTGACAGACGACCAATAAAAACAAAGTTATGTGTTACAGAAACTCCTGTTCAATCTAATGAAATAATTCATATTCTTAACAAGAAAACAACTTTTTTAACATGTATTGACAAACTATCCAAACATGTTTCAGTACATTACTTAAGCGACAAAAATTCATTGACTATTGTTGAAAAATCAAGAGAAAGATTTGCTATTTTGGGAAAACCAAAAAAGATTATTGCGGACAATGAATTTAATACAGCTTATATAAGAAACTTTTTACATTATGAAGAAATAGATTTTCATTTCACTGCCCCGAATACTCATACTGGTAACGCAGACATAGAACGGTTTCACCTTACACTAAATGAACATATTAGACTACACAAGTTGAATCAAAATCACAAGGATTTTGATGATAAAGCACTTGTCTTAAAATCCGTTCAAATATACAATGATTCGATACATAGTACAACAGGTTATAAACCAAATGATTTACTTCATAATAAAGTAGACAAATCTATTTGGCATATGTTGCATAATAAAATTCATGGCAATAAAATTAAAAAAATTAGAAATATAAATGAAAAAAGAAAAGATTGTCATAATTTTAATGAAAGAGAATTTGTTAAGAATCTAGGATTCCATAACCTGAAGCAAAAACCAAAATACATAATAAAACAAGTCAAAGAAAAAAATAAAACAAATTTCTTAGATGAAAAAGGTTGTAAAAGAGATAGGCAATTGGTTAAAAGAATTTTTAAGTACCAAAATGAAATACCAGACGTTAAATTTGAAAGAAAAATAATTGGAAGAAATTATTTTAAATAAAAAATATTTTATGCTGTTTACTTTTATATTTGAATCTTTTTATTGAATGTTTTTATTTTTTATACAATTAGTAATATAAAAAATGTATTTATGTATCTAACTTTAAAACCTAAACTTGTTGATATAACCACATTCCAGGAGTAATGTGTAATCAAATGGTGGGGGAGTTATATGTATGTATGTAACTAACACTTAATTACTGTACTTCCTTTTATATAACTTGTTATTACTCCTTTACTTATGTACTTGTATAAATTATTTCTTTTCGATTGTTTTAATTCTTTGTGATATCTGTTTCTAATTTTTTGTAATATTGATTTAATCAACTTCGATTTGAAAACTTAATCAATTTTTATTTTTATGTTTTCCTTGATTTGATGTTTTATTATTGAATTGAATTTTAAAAATTAACTCAACAAATAATAATAAATATATTTTTGATAAATTAAAATAAAGAAGTTTAACTTACTAAAAAGTTAACCTAAAACAAACAATTTTAGTCAGGGGGAAAGTGTATATTTATACATATAAGTTATATGTGACCCGGCCTAAAAGGTGTCTTATGACTCAAAAAAAAATTTTCCACTTTTTTTTGTTTTCGAGAGTTTTTGAGACGCTCTTTCACGTGGTGAAAACTAGAAAGTTCTAACTTGCTTAGAAGTGTGTACTAAAAATGTAGAGACCTAACCTGACAACGCTGGGTCAGAAACTGGTTTGTGCTTTGCATTGAAAAAAACATCGCTCTTTATATACACACACGAACTTATCTCATTTATGCTCTTTTGCATTTTTTGGTTACCTTTTGGGCATGACTGTTCGTAATGCAAAAGAAAAACTACTAAGAAACTGACGAAATGCATTGTTTATCTTTAACAGCTAATTTTTCGAAATTTAGTTTTTGAGTCATAAGCCACCTTTTCATAGACCGGGTCACATATATCCTGGATCCTTATACATGAAATATTTGGACGTAATTACTGAAGTGGGGTAAATTTTACCCCCTCCTCAGTAGTTAAAGGTTAAGCGTTGTCTGTCTGTGTTCGGGTTGAAATCAACATTGCCAAGGCCAGAAGAGACCACAAGATATACAGAAAATTTAAGCCCACCACTATACCAGGCATAATTTCGAAAATTTCTCTAATGCAATTCAGAAACGTCTGATCATTCTATTTGAGGATGCAGGCAAAAAACTACGCCCAATTTTATTTTTTCACGTTGTTTTTATTTTTTTTCGGTTGTAATGATTCTCTTTTTTTTATTGTTAAGTAATTATCAGACAGACAGACCAGTAGATTGCATGGAGTACATACAGATCTCGTGGGATATATAATCCCCTGCGAGGAACGATTTTTGTTTGTTTTTAGGTTGCTAGGGTTTTTTCGCTTTGATTACGAAAAATCTATAAAATTTTACATAAAATTTTGTCAAAAACTTTCAATAAAATTTTACAAAAAATTTTCGATAAAATATTTACAACAAAATTTCGATAACTTTTAAAATTTTCGATAAAATTTTACAAAAAATGTTCGATAAAATATTTACAACAAAATTTCAAAAAGTTTTAAAATTTTAAGAAAAAAATGTTTGGTAAAATTTTTACAAAAAATTTCCATAAAATATTTACAAAGAAAATTTTTCTCTATCTTTATATTATACTAGCTATGCCCGCCACGTCGTGGGCGTCCTGACAATATTTAGCTCAATTTTGCTTTCCACACCAATTGTAAGACTCTTACTTATATAGTGCTTCCGTTATGCTTTATGTATTTACTTTATATAAAGGTACCCATCCCTGGATAAAACTCCAAACTTTATAAAAAATTCTAAAATTCTAAAAATTATTGTAAAGCCCTGCAAGAGGTGTTTAATATATTCTAATAACAATGTAATTCCACAAAGTAAATATATAAAACAAACACAAATTTTATTCAAGTAGCGCCATCTGTTGTGCGATTTTGTTTAAAATATCCCACTTTCAAAAATAAAAGGTGCGCAACCGTGTTTAAAATATCCCAGTTTTAGATCGAAAATTTCAATACCTTTAAATCGGAAATTGCGTAGTTTCACGCTTTTTCTCCACTTTCTCTTGGAAAAAAATCCTATATTGGAATAAGGATGCTATCGTACCTCCTCACAAAATTTTGTTAAAATCCATCCAGTAGTTTTTACGTGATTCGAACGCAAAAGAAAAGCAGACAGACATACGTACAGACAGACATACAGACAAAAATGAGTTTCTATTTTATTATACATATGTATAGATTTGTAATAATGAGGTTAAAAATCACAAAATTTATTATGAAACTGACAAACATAACAGAATAAGGAAATGTTTAACATTACTATGGTGAAGTATATATAAGATTCGGCATGACTGAATATAGCACTTCTACTTGTTTTTTTATTTTTTTTTTATTTTTGCTTTTTAACTTCATTTGGTTACGAAAATAAGTGTTGCTAACTACCTTAACCTACTTGTTGATGTTTAGTTATTTTACGGTATTATGGAACCCTTCGTGCATGAGTCCTCGCAGTTATTTTTATACTTATGATCTTTTCCTTTCTTTAAATTAGTTTTAACATTTTTATCTATTTACGTAATCAAAAATTATTGAATAATTTTTTGTTGAAACTAATTAATTTATTGAAAATTTTAAATAATCGGTTAACCGAATAATGCAATATTAACGTAATAAATTTCAAGATCCCTTAATTTATCGCCCAAATAACAAATTAAACGATCAATGTCAGTATACTCTAGTTGCAGTGGAATATAAACTTTTGCAGAAATATCTATTTAAAACTTTGAAAACACTATAGACTAAAAATTTCCCATTAAACGACTGTTATAAATTTATAACTGATAAGGATCAATTCAAAAGCAAATTAATTGGTTTTCTGCATATACATACTACATATTAAATTATAGTTCCTCACAGCAACCTCAGGAATAAACAACAAAATCTGTAACCACATCACACAAATGTGATGTATTGTAACAAAATTACAATCGTCTTTTAACCACTTTCTATAGATACAAAGACAACCAACACATTTACTTTACAAATTCATTTTAAAATTTCATTTTCAATTATGATAACTAAGGTTGATGATATCCTTCTTTATCCTTAATTACAATTACATGGAAACTAATTACATTTGTATTAAAATAAGCCCCCCGCTCTCAGCAGAAAAAAAACATGGGTTTGAACTCTTAACTCAAAGAAATCCAAATGTCATGACACCAACAACAACAACAACAACAAAAATCAAATTTAGCCAAAACAAAACATCCCACAGCGACAAATTACAAGAGACAGCAACAATAACTCAAACCAAAAAGACACAAACTCACACACACACACACTCATGCAAACAGACAATAATTTTAAAAAGGGAATGACGAGAAGAAAAAAACAACAAAACGTAATAAATGACAATAATAAAGATGACACAAAGAAACTTGCAAAACTGCGAATATTAGATCATGCTGAGCAATAAATATGTCAACGCAAACATGGGTTAAACAAAATCATAAACAGCCAGAGCCAAACAAACAATCCGAAAAAAAAACAAAAGAAAGAAAGAGCCAGCGCCAAGAGAGTGAAAGATTAAAGAAAAACAAATATACATTGATGTAAAAGATAGTAGGAAAAAAATGAACAAAAGAGGGAGTGTTAAAAGGATACAGTGATATTGAGAAGGTACAAGTGATAATTTGTATACAGCATGAAGGTGAAGGTTTTTAATTGTTTTTCCTTTTCAACTTAATGCGGACTGGGTCATTAGAAACTTTTAAAATGAAAATTGCTTTAATAGACGAAAAAGGGTAAAACCATCAGTAAAGCGTAGCATTTTCAAAACAAGCCTTTTTACCCTCTTAACTGCCGAAAATACAAACATCAAAAAATCCATTCAGAATACATTATATTAGTTTAGGTGATACCACGGCTTACGTGGGTCCCATATGCTGGTTGCTTTATGTTAGCTGCAGAGAAGAGGAAAGATAATATAGAGAGAAGAAATGGAGAGAAGGGCTATGAGAGAGTTCAAATGTAAGAAAAAAGAGTAGAGGAGAATGCAGCAGAAATTAAAAGAAGGAAGAGCTGCTATAAAATGCTTACTCGCCATTACGTACTCCTCAAAAAGGAATATTAATTCTACTTAGTTCCAGTGATGAGACATCAGATAGGCCAAAATAAATCAGAAAAAATCAGATAGGCTCAAAATACTGTCGCCAAGGTGTTGAAGGCGTCAGTATTCCAGTGTAGGGCATAAGCAGAGAATGTGTAATTATCATTTCATTAATTTCTTCTCTTCATCTTGGCAGTTATTACATGGAAGACGCATCCTATTCGTATGGGTTCCAAACAGACAATACCCAGTGACTGTTCCTACCAGATCTCGTAGGTGCATTTTTAGCATCCGAAAATATTACATAAAGAACCAAAACATTGGTTGGTTGACAGGTATATATCTGCAATACCCTCTCAAGATCTGGAGAGAGAAAACAGTTCAAACATCGATCAGTCACTATTACCGGGAGCACAATAGGTTCCTTTTATGTAAAACTGATCTGTCCTGTATGAGTAAAAGAGATTTCCGAGGAACTTGTGATCCAGACTGGACACTGTAAATACCAACATACCTCTTGGTTACAGAAAATTCGAAGGAAAGATCAAAAGTTCTAAGGGAAAGCGACGATTTTTGATTTGTTTCTTTAGTTGGACCAGTACTTAGGGGATTAATATTAGTCATGAATGTATTGTGACGGAACTCCGAAATTTGGCTATGAGAGGGAGTAGTGTTTATGGATATTCAATTAAAATTTTCCTGCATTGAAATTGTCAGAATTCAATGCAGAGGTCTTCTGTTGGGAGTTTATTCCACATACGAACTGTTCTCTCCGTAAAGAGTACTGCAAGTCACTAGCCAATAGACAACAAGTGGATGGGCTCTTAATAGAAGATATGTGATATGTGCAAAAACGTACGGGTATCAGAAACAAGTTCCCAATTTCCATTGTAGTAATGATACAAATGCGAAACTTAACCCTCAATTTCTGATACAGTTTAACGTCAGCAACTGACGCGGTGGTTGGAGACCATCTAAACTTCTGTAACATCATTGGTGGCATCTGTAGAAGTGCAACAGCAAACCGAACTAAATCGCCCTTACTGTGAATTAGGACAAAACCAAAGCCATCACCAATAACTGGGCACAGAGTCGTGTCGTTCATGTGGGACTACTGGTTCCAGTATTATCAGTCGTTTGGGTGCTGGTTAGACCTCGAAGGTTCTTATTTTCCAGATTTAGGTTCCGTGCCCAAATCTACCCCGGAAGCATTGACATCACAATGTTAGAAGTCAACAAAACAAGAATACAACCGTAATTGCAGTGAGTTAATAAAATTGTTACCGATGAGTTTCTTTGTCTTCTTTTGCACGCGATAGAGCAGCCCCAAAACAGAATTTATGACGCCGATCCATAAATGACAGTTGTACTCGATATTAGGCTAAATAAAGGTGATTTAAACAGTAGCGAGAATAAATGTAGTGAAGAATATTTCACACCGTTTTAAAAAAGCGATGCACCTCAAAGCGTTTTTTGAGACTTGCAAAATGTGTTTAGTCTATCGGATATCGCACTGGATTTTCATGTCGACTGATAACTATGGGCATTTTTTCACATCATGGAGTCTCTAGTGATTGCCAGCATTTGACCAAGGCTTTTTCATGGAATTCATATTTAACAAGCTTCTGCCCGTGGTCCTAAGTCTTATGCTAGCCATTACTGGACATTCAAACACAATATGCGCTACCGTCTCAGCCTCTGCCGTGATCAGTCTGCAGTATCATCTTCTTAGATTTTCATCTTAGTTAGATGATACTTGAAGTTTGCAAGACCTGTCACTAACGTATGTAGTTATCCAGCTTAGGGTACCTCCATTATATCTAAGCACCTTGCTGACCTATACTGCCAAGGGGCTCTTTGAGCACCATTTGAAAATGTCTACACGTAGTAGCCTCTCTCCACCTTCTCAGGTTTAGTGAGTTCAACCGAGTTACCCAGTGATACTTTGGGTTCTGGTCCACAGAAATTCAGAATTTCGACTATCTTTCCGATCAATCGACATTTGACCTTCGTTAACCTCAACCTTACTAACTAGGTTCAGAATGCTCTTATGACCGTTGTTCGGCCCAAAACTATGCCAAATGCCATCGCTCTTCATACGCAAAGCAGAGATTGCAGCCGTTGACCTAAAGATTAAGTTCAACGGCAGCAATCGTAGCATTGTGTCTATTGCGTGTGTTGGAGCAGTGCGCATTACGCCACATGTACTTATGTAAGCAATTCTTTGAACTCCATCTAACACGCTTAATTGTAATCTGAGAGGTTTCTGGCCGCCAAACCACAGAAGCATAAGTTATTGTAGGTCGCACCATCATTGTGTAAATCCAGAATGCAGCCTTTGGCGATATTCCCCACTGACGGCGACAAACTCGTTTACATGGTTGCAAGATCCTTTTTGATTTCCGTATCTTCATTTCAATATATTCGTCCAGGTTATGTTCCTTATCCAGAGTAACGCCTCGACAACTTACCTTTCTTGACAACTTATTTCTGATCCGAAAAGCATTAAGAATCCAAACTTTATACGCTTCCTTCTTCGAGTGAAGAGCATAGCGTCTAATTTGCTAGCATTTATAATTAGCCTTTGCTCATTGCGCCATGTCTTTGTTGTTAAGAGAGACTGTCTCATACATCCTTGGATGGTATCGATGAATTTTCCACCTCTCATAAGTGCCAGATCGTCGGCATACGCAACCGTTTGACCGCTTATTGAGTCCAGTTTCCAAAGAAGGGCATCAACGGTGGTGTTTTACAAAAGAGGTGACAAAACTCTTCCCTGCGGCCAACCCCTGACTGCTCTACCTCGGATTCTCTAGACTTAATCATAGCATTAATCCATTTTATAACAATGCGTTCAACCCTACGCCCAGTAAGATCATTTCTCAACTTCGAGGAAAAGATTTTATCAAAGGCTCCCTCAATATTTATAAGAACAGACAATGCAGCATCACGATTGAGAATTTCTTTTTCCGCGACTCTAACAAGTTCATGCAGAGCAGTATCAGTAAACCTTCAAATCGATAAAAATGACGAATATAAAATTAGCTGTAGATTGTTAACTAAACCTTAAATCGATAAAAGGACAAAAATTCCTGATCGCCCACATTTTGCATTAAAAATGGATTATTTGTATGGGAAATCTCAAATTGACACTAGATCGTTAAATAACCTTCAATTCATAAAAAAGCAAAATTATACTCTTGACCACAGATGAAGCTCGTCTTGACAGAATTTTAAGTAAAAATGTAAAAATTTTAATTATACAGGGTGCTTTTTCTAGACGGAAATATTGTTGGAATGATTTTTTTTATTATAATCTAGTATATAATTTCATGGCATTTATTTTTTAAATATGATTTCTGGCATATGTCCGCCTCTGCTCCGAGTTACATGGTCCATTCGATCAGTCCAATTTTTTACTACTTATTGCAATTAATCGTTATGACGGCTTGAATATTGGATAAACCACTGACCTAACATAACTCAATAAAAAGTTACCCAGAGGCGTTATATCGCACGAACGAGGAGGCCAGTGAACAAGACCACTTTTGGAAATAAAATTGTCACCAAATAGATTTTGCAATTAATCGATTGTTCAGCGCGCTGTGGATCTCGTGGATTAATTTTTGAGAACAAAAATTTAGTTAACACTAGCTGTGCTACCACTTCGTGAGCGTCCTTGCAATATTTTGTTTGAAAGCAATCCACACCAAAGAACCTTACTTTTTTAGTGCCGCCTTAAACTATGCTACACTTTCTCTTGGAAATAAGATATTTTTGTGGAAGAAATGTATCCTATATTGGAATCAGGATACTAAGGTACCTCCTTACAAAATTTTGTTAAAATCCATCCAGTAGTTTTTACGTGATGCGAACACAAAAAATGACAGACAGGAAGACAGGAAATGAGTTACTATTTTATTATATGTATAGATTTCCCGATAAAGCTCGTCATTTCCTTGATGATTGTGCTGGCTCTAAATATGGCAATTTATCTTATTGACATAACCATGTTACCAGAAAAAAGCTTCATCGCAATGGACGAAGAGCTTTACACGAAGTCTTGACGAGCCATTGATTTGTTAAACCATTGAAAAAATTCATGTGCGCATATCAAAACCTCTGGTGAAGACCATCGTTATCGATTTCATGTTCTTGTTCAAACAGCATTTTCCGAACATCAGTTTGCACAATGATGTTTGCCATCAAATGCTGTTTGTAGTATGAAAGTTTGACTTTCAAAGAACGCCATCTGTTGACCAAGCGTGCAAATCCTATTTGATGTGCTATAAGCATTCAAACAACATTGACGACAAACAGAAAATTATGTTTTGTCGGAGCATGCACAACCATACGTTTTCTCCACACAGAAGAAATTAAACAAATTATTGTTCCCTATTCTGCCGACGCTTTGTTTATGTCCAACAAAACAATGTCAATGTCGTCAAGAAATAGTGTTATGAACCAACAGTTTTTTTTGAAGTAAATTTCCGCAATTTCAAAGCATTATGCTGGCTATTCATAATGTGGCGCCAACCCTTAGTGCACAGAAATGTCAACACAGTTTTCCACTCTCAACTGTCAAACCATAGTTATCGATATCAATAGTTCTTATGCAGCTAAAAACATCAGAATTATGTATGTATGTGTTTATTAAAATTAGTGCTTACTCTATATATTAATATGTATCTTGTTAACTTGTATCTCCTCCCCGACCAACCCTTTTTCAACGCTTCTTCTATTGCGCACACTTTATTAATTAATTTTTCTAAACCATGTTTCGTGGTGTTAAATTGTACTTTTTTAATTATTATCAAATATAAATTGTATGTTTTTTTAAACCATAATTTATTAACTTTTTTTTCAAACTTATAATTTTTCATTAGTACGCCAAACTTAACAGGCAACAACATGCCCTTTCTTTTAGAGCATGGTGCTCAGGAAGCGGGGGGTTTCTGTTCTGAGTGTATTAGGTAAGAGTATAATATTGTTATGATGTTCCATTAAAAATACAAAAATTATTTCCATGAAACCTTCATAATTGTCTACAAAATAAATGAAAAAATATAAGAAAAACTAAACAAAAGTTTCACACTGTGAATTGCATTCTTATTTATGGAAAATTATTAATGAATAGAATGAATGAAGGAGAGAATACAGAGCTAAAAGGCGGCACACAAACAAACATAAACAATTCGAGAAAATGATAACACAAGCATTTTTAATGAAAATGATAAATGCATACAAATTGAAAATATGTTTTATTTTAATTAATTTAAATTATTGTTTTAAACCAGAAACATTCATTAGAAAATGTAATTAAAAAGAAACTTTTTTTCTAAAATATGCTAATAGCCAGCCTATCTTCATCTGAACTTCAATTCTCTACCAAAAAAAGAATAGCTCGAAGGTTTACACTCTAACAAGGCAATAAATTTTTGTTTTAATATGCAGATCTATTAGCTTCCTAACAGTATTTTGTTCGAATTTGTTAACAGACCCCTAGTTAGGTCAGTCTCTGCTAGGACGCTGAATAAATCGAGAGAACTCTGAATATCTGTCAACCTCCATTTATAATTTTATTTCCTAGGGTGGTTTTTATATTCGAGGTTTGCAAGGGGCCTGAAACTGGAAATAAGAAACTTCGAGGTCTGCCCAATGTGCAAACGACTGGTATCACGAGAACCAGTAACCCCACAGAGATTGCCCCAATTTTCTGTGACCGGTTATTGGGGAGACCCTTCGGGGAGGAAGGCCGATTTACTCCGGTGTGCTGTTGCACTTCAACAAAGGCACCAGTTGCATGTCCAACTCCTAATAGTGTCCAACTCCTAAACGAGGGATATGAGCATGGTCCTGGCATGTCTAGTCATGTTCTGAATTTTCTACTTGTTGTGTCGTTATTGGCAAGGGTGTTGGTAGATGTTGTTTCAGCCAGTGGTAAGGCCTCACGCCAGACACTGACGCTCTTGGTGTTAAGACATATTTTCTCTATTTCTCCATTCCTAAATAAACTCCCATTTTATTGACGTCACAAGAGACGCAAGATGTGTAATCCCTAAAGGCACTCCTGAGTGCTAGCACCTCGACAGGAAGCCCAGAATATTGTTTGGTTTTAATCGAGGAACCTTAAGCTGGATTACAGCATTAACGACAGCTGATGGAAACTTTAAGTATTATATTGCCAAGGTAAAAATCAAAAAGACAATATCTCCGAAATGTACCTGAAAGATGATGAAATAAAATGTGTGCCAGTTGTTTTATTACCACGCACTGTCTATATTAGGCTTAGATGTATCTATAGTAGATCTTAGCTCTAGACAAATGTTAGCAATTACTACAAACTCTGTGATGATGAAGAAGATAGAGAATACCAGTCAAAAGTCTAAAATTACTCTATATAAGAAAGTAAGGTAGTCGTAAATTACCAATCGCCTACCAGAAATCATTGAAGAACGAAGGTGGTCGAGAAGAAATCCATAAAACCAGTAGTCTGCTTTGACTCACTCCAAGACATGTCAAATTAGAAGTGGTACAAAAATTTATGAGCCTTCACGAGTCTTGAACATGTGTAAGCAGCAGGTTCTTTTAATAGAAAGTGGTAGAGCTCGAACCGCTCCCTATCACATGGTTCAGTGTGTTAGTGCTCCTCCCTCTAGGAAATTTATAGAGCAAATTTTTGCTCGCTGTGCAAGAGTGCGATATGTTGTCTTTAAAACGAAATATTATTTTGAAAACCGCCCACTCAATAAAAATCGAAACCGTTTTCAGACGTTAAAAATTCCCTAAACCCTCTTTCGGTTTCGGTTTTAAATACTCCAGCAGAAACTCGAATTCATTACACGAATAAAATGTGTATCGTTGTGTCCTTTTCAAATGCAGGAAAAAATACATAAATAGAACAGAAGTCGAAAGGTATTTTTTATTATTCTAAAATACTAGAATATTAAGAGATGGCACCAGAAAAGAATCGCATCTGAATCTCTAGGAGAGTTAAAACTTAGAATGGACAAGGGCTCATATTTCTCGAAAATGAATATGAATCATTTTTATACAAACGTTCCAAATCCCAATTTTCGTAGACTTGTCAGTACTTGTACGATGTGTAGGGGTGACATTGTCTACAACGGTTTCGAAATATATACGCAGCAAAAAAATATGATTGTGGTATGGTTAAAAAAAACCTTCTCTGTAACAAAAATATGGTTACGGAAAAAAACTCTAGTTGTTTTTAACATTACTTTGGTTTAATAAACAAGTTTTGGTTAAAATTGAAAAAGAAACAATTGGCAGCCTTGCAATTAAAATTACAATTATTAACCAATAGTTTCATTGTCAAACTTCATTTTCATTGTCAAAGTTCTTGTACCCACAAGGAAAAAACATTGTTGAGGTAAACATAATCTAATATGATTGTTTTTAAATCATATAATTATTAAAACTAATAATAATAACAATGATATTGATTAGTATATTAGGACCATATTATTGTCTAACTTAATAAAATATAACCATAATTGTGTTTAAGTATAGATTTTATTATACTATGATCAAATATGTTATAACATTATGTAGTTAAATATGTAAAATGATAACAAGAAAACAAAAACAAAACTTATTTATCGTGACCACAGTAATGTTTAAACCAACAATAATGTGTTCTTCGCAAACATATATTGTTACAGAGAACATAAAATGGTTCTTGTGACCATGAACACCTGGTAAAATAAATTCGCCTTGTTAAAAAACAACTTTCTCGTTATTGTCGTTATTTCTTAAGACTTTCTTCTTTTATGCGAAAGTAACACGTAGTTACGTTGTAACGTAACGTAATGGTCAGACTTCAACTTAGAGCATTCGATTTTAGCTGCTCTTTTTGATCAATTGACTATTAGGCAATCCATATATGTATGTAGAACTTACAAGAATACTGATGGTGAGCATTAAGCTTCAGGACTTCTACTTTCTATACGAAGGTATAGATCGATCGGCAATACTCCAAAGAGGCTCATATCGAAAAACGAAAACCTTTGAAATATGATGGAAATTAGCTACACCATAACGATTTCCAACCACAAAAAATTCTGCTCCGGTTTCGGTTATGTATTGCAAAAGACATTCTTTAAGTTATTCTCTTTTTCTCCATTTAAATTCAACAACTTTGAATTGTTTTATTAATAAAAATAATGAAATTGTAAACTCTGGCAAGAAAAGTGCTAAATGTGCAAAAGAAAAAAACAGCAAATTATTCAAGCGGAAATTCAAATCAATTCAATTCAAAATAAATCTGCTTAATGCTAAAATACGAGTAGGAATTTTGCAAATAAACTAAGAAATAAACAAATTGTAAAGAATAGAACGTATAAATGACTGGCTGAATGATTATGAATAAATGACTGGCTGGTTAGCTGGCTGACTGACTGATTGCTCACCACAGTTTTCGCATTTATATGTTTGTATGTTTGCGGTTGTCGTTAATCGATGCCCTTGTATTGTGTTCTAAATAATTTTTGTTCACTTTGACAACCAACTTAACTGTCATTTTGACAGTTCTTTTAAGTTATTACCTTTTTTATTTTTATTTTTATTAGAGTTTTCAGTTGTTAAGCATAAGTGTTGTTGTTGTTGTTGTTGCTGCTGATGTTGTTTTTTTTATTTTCGTTGACTAAATAAAAACAAAACAATCAACGAACAACAAAGAATAATAGTGGAAAACAAAACAATTTGGTTTTACAAAAAATAAAACGAAAAATTGTGTTTCTAACTGCGCTTTTGTTTGTTTTTATTTTCATTAAACTTTGTCGAGCTTTTTCTCTCTCAAGTGCTTTAAACACTAGAGAAAGAAAAACATAAGCATCATATCAGCTCACAATTCATGCATTCATTCATTCACTAACTAAATCATTCTTTTATTCATTCTCATTCATTCGGTTTTGGCATTAAAACAATAAAAACGCAAATCAAATCAAATGGGTATACGACAAAAAGATAGCAACAACAACCTCATGAACTTGTATGGACCCCCAATGTTGCATTAAGTTCACACGATTTATTTATTATAAAAATTTTTTATTTGCTTTATTGCAGCAACGCTACAGCGCATTTAATAAACGTGCGCTACTTATTTCATTATTTATTTATTTATTATTTAATATACCTACTCGTACACGTATTTTAGTTTAATGTAAGTAAAATTATAAAAATTTATTAAATGAATAATAAGTAATAAGATCGGCAGCGTTGTATGGGGAATATCGAAGCAGACCACTTCTATAATGGGTCCCTTTTCGACACCCTTCCGTCCTCTATGATTACAGGCTTCCGAAATGTAATTTACGTCAACCTACTTTCATTGAGGCATGTGCTACAACCAGCCCTTAATCTTGACTTTAGTG
Source organism: Phasia obesa (assembly GCA_949628195.1). Lineage (NCBI taxonomy): Eukaryota > Metazoa > Arthropoda > Insecta > Diptera > Tachinidae > Phasia > Phasia obesa. Next base: position 175,853,729 of record OX451215.1, on the reverse strand, counting down.
ATTTTAGACTGTCGACTGGTAACTGTCGGCCTTCTTCTCATCACGCAGTCTCTAGTAATTGCTAGCATTTGTACAAGGCTCAGGTCCCCAATGGCATCCACCAGTGGTCCTAAGTCTTATGCTAGCCAGTGCTGGACATTCACACACAATGTGCGCTGCCGTCTCAGCTTCTTTCCTTTCCCCGTCTCCTCTTCTGCCTCTGCCACTCACTTTTAGGCATGAGCTGTAGAGACTCCGACTCGACGTTGAAGGAACGTTTTGAGGTGCCTGCTTCCGAAAAGGATTTGCCGAAGCCCACAAGGACAGGTGCGTCCAATTCATCCACATTTACCTCCATAGCCGCAGGAGTATCTTCCTAGACTGACCAGTCCACCCCTTGCGAGGTTTCTTTGTCATTCTATTTCGGTATCCTCCCCTGGCCAGTGGCAACCGGAATTCCTAAAGTGATTAACCTCTCCACCTCTAACGAGGCTTCCTTGTCCATCCCTATCGAAATATCCCGGTTCAACGCCATAGGAGAACCTTTAGAGATTAACCTGTTCACCCCTTGTGAGGCGTTCATGTCCATCTCTTCTGAATTCTTCCTAGGCCATTATTGGAGAAAACGTTGTCCAAGTCTACATTGAAACTGGAGGTCGACTGGTATCCAGAGTTCGCATACTAACGGCCAAGCACCCTCTTGACCACGCATCCCTGGCGTATGCTGTTCCACCGTGGATTAGGGTGGGGTTCTTCCAGATTAAGGTTCAAGGAACCCCCCATTTTCACTGCGTCAAAGATTTGAGAATAAACCGCAATGGCAATAAGTGCCCCGGAGGCAGATCGGCAGCGTTAATTATGTGTCTAAAAATTGTCATGCCCATAAATAAGGCAACGGCAACGAGTGGTAAACACCTTCAATCGAAGGCCAATTGGTCACTGTGAATCCCTTCTGATTTCTCCGAAAGAACCCAAAATGCTATTTTTCCCAATAAGCTTCATTGTCTGCTATTACCCCACTTATCACAATCAATCTGACCTCGTCGTTAAGCTTGCATCTTGCAATATTGTCTAATACATTGATGAATCGTTCACCCAGCCAAGCGAGCCTGTGGCTTTGCAATGTCGGACGATAACAGATATCCACAGTATCTAGTTCTTCCACATCCTTGTTCATTCTGCAAAACTACGGAGTGCCTCTTACTCGTCCTTCCTCTAAGCGAACAATGAAGAACTTTTCTGTCCAAACATTCCTTGCAGTGTCCATTCTGATATTGAAAACCTACAATGTACTCTACTTCTAAATTTAATCTTTTGAGTTTCCTATAATAGCAAATAATCTATGGTGCTACCATACTCTGCCACATATCAGACTTCGTTGCAGAACCCAAGCTCAATAGGTCCTTAGCGATTTCAAAATTGCTTAATTGAATTCAATTGTGGTCGTAAAGGCATAAGTGCCCTCCAAACATGTTACGAAACAGGCGAATAAATTCGTGGAATGATATTGAACGATCGAAGAACGTGAGATCACAAATAGTTAAAACAGTTATTCAGGCATTTCGTTTTGCGATTGTTCATACTCGACTAAAGATCAACGGTATGATCACTTTAGAGAAGTATTTCCATACCGTGGACAAAATACAGATTCCTTACAATACAAACACGCAGCATAAAAGATGCCCAGAGGAGGACCTCACTGTTGAAACCGTCTATAATATTCATGAAATGATATTGAACGTTCGAAAAATTACAGTCTACACTGAGGGAAAAACGACGTTGCAAAATCGACAACGAATGTGGTCTCTTTGGTACCTCTACGTTGTCACTTTTGTTTGACACCGGGTGTTGTCAACTTACAAACGGACGTGTTCGAATTGGCAACGCCCGTTGTCAACTTGTAAACGAACGTGCTCAAATTAACAACGCAATGTTATGAAATGTTTTTCATTGTCAAAATTTTATTCAATTTATGCAGACGTATTTCTAAAAATAATAATATGGATGGAGAAATATACTTTTGGAGATTGACCCTAAACGACTATAGACGTTGTGATGGTGAAAGATTCAATCTTTATAGCCAACGATGATAGTGAAGATAAAAAATTAAAAAAAAAAATCTTAGAACCCATCACTTTGGAATCAATTTCCGATGACTTAAAATGTAACTAAACCAAAGTTTTGTTGTTCTAAACGTTTAATATGTAGTTTTGTTTTTCTAGCTGCACAAGTAATATTAAGGAGTCAGCGATTTTTAAAAGAAGAAAGATTGTAAGGAAGCAGTGCCACCATAGTACTGCGAGTGGAGTCCAGAGAGAAGTATAAACATATAGGTAATATAATGATTTAATTGTTATGATCAAAGTAAACTACTTATTATTTTTATGTTCATATATAGAATTAATTAGGAATTGATGACGACACAGCCTTTGTGCAATGGTGGAAACATGATGAAACCTCCAACAATACACCTGTGTAAATTGATCTAAGGTAAGAGCAATTCCAAATGGATTTATATAGAACAACTTAAAAGAATTTTTGTGGCATAATTTAGGATTCAAGACACTGTTAAAATAAACATCAAACGAAAGTCAAGGTATAAATAATAGGTCTCAATATTCTGATAAAAATAACAAAGTGAGTATAAATATTTAGTTTTATTATTTTGGTCTTTCTAAGCAAAGATTACCAATTCCAGATTTTATAACTTTACCATTTCATGTATATCCTATTTTTAGAATTAAATTTATTTAATAGTTTGTACTAGTAATTAAAACCATAATTTGTTAATAAAATAATTTTATAAAAATTTATGATCAATTACAATCTGTTTTATTATTATGGTAAATTTGGAAAGGAATGAGGAGGAAAGGAATTTGACACCACAACGGTGTGGTGTCAAATGGACTATAATATGGTTTCAATGTGTATACGTTCGTTGTCATTTCAACAACCCTTCGTTGCCAATATTTCGTTGTCGAATTGACACCGGTCGTTTACAGTTTGAGCACAAACGAAGTTGATACACTTTCTACACCGAATGTGATCACATTGTACACGGATGGTGTCATTTTTTCTCTGGGTGTATGAGGTAGCTGAGGCCAAAGGCATAACAATGTGAATATATCTTAGGAATGTTTGGCAATGCTAAACCGGAATATGAAGGACTACTTCGGGTGAATATGCACCAAAGAAGGCAAAATGAGTTTGTTGCCCTACAAGTAATGGAGACACTTTTTGATTTCCAAGTTCTATCATTCACATCGACAATCTTAGTTTTATTGGATAGATTCTTATGCTTCTTCGCCGACGATTTCGTGCTATGTGGTAATACCGGCGAAGGAGGATGCTGCATGCATTATTATAAAGAGAATTAATATCAGAAAAATTCATGTTGCAACGGCTGAGTATATAATTCGTCAGTATGCTTTAGTAGTCAACGTGCTAACCGTTTAAGCTACAGCACAATCATTAAATTAAAATTAAAATAATTTTTTAATTGATTCAATTATGTATTTGTTTAAAATAGAACAAAAAAATTTCGTAGTAAACCAAATAATTGAATCAATTAATTATTTTATTGAATTTTAATCTGAATCCAATTAAAACCATTAATTGGTGAATATATTTTTTTTCTGTGTACTAGTGATGCTTAAACTTTAGAATCAGAATCTCTCGTTACTGTTAAAATGTGTCTAAAGTTAAGGTCCCAGATAGCATCCGAATTTAACATGTACCTGCGCGCATGGTTGTAAGCATAATGGTAGTCAAGGCTGGACATTTACTCACAAAGTGCGCTACCTTTTCAGCCTTCTCCAAGCGCAGTTCGCCATAAAGTTTTTTTTTATTTTTATCTTGGCTAAATGGTACTTGCAATATCCATGACGCAGTTATCCCGCTTAGGGTATCTTTCTGGATTTCCTGTCGCAGGGCTATTACCTTAGGATTGCTTTTAGAAAATACCCCATCCACCTTTAGCAAGGTTTTTTGTCTAGCTCTTAGGTATTCATCTATTGTCTGTTATTAACCGTAGTTCCTTCAGAGAGTAAACTATTCCCTTCTTGCAAGGCTTCCTCGCCCATTCCTTTCGTATTCTCACGGTACTGTTTGATCTTATCAAATTAAAATTCATAAAGTTCTCAGTAATGGAAAGATGTCCACCCACCCAGAGCTTCATAAGCGCAGGTAAGTCTATTTAAAACTGAAGTTTGACAGGTACTTAGAGTTCTCTCAACTAAATTAAGCAAGCAGAGGAGACAATACCTAAATGAGAGTCTGTTAACGGCCGCCACCCCTTGGAGGTAAGTCGAAATACGGACAGTACACTTAGTTACGGCGAATTATACATCTGCGCATGTCAGGCGAGGGCAAAACGATATGTTTTAAGTAATCTTCATTACTTTAGACTTATCTATTATGGTCCTCCGTTCGGACGCAAGGGTTTTCTTCTCTATTCACCGATAATGAAGGCCGAAAAAAGGCCGGCATTAAGGAGAAGCTTGAGTTAGAGGAGATAGTTTGAATACTTCCAAAAGAAGAAACGTTTGCGCCTCTTAATTAATTTATTTTTGTTAGGGCTCATTTAATTTGCAGTTGCTTTATTTCTGTTTGGCCTTTGGGAATAGAAGTTTCTTCACTAAAACTGTATTCTTCTTTACTCGAAACAGTGCAGTTAAACATTATCTGCTTTCATTTTACATTGCTGTGCTTTCAAAGCGAGGTTTGTTAGCCACATTATAGACGATTGAGCTGAGGCTACACTTTTCTACATCATATTCAATTATTTATTCTTCTTCCTCCAGAAATTATTTAATGAATTAATTATGAATAAATTGCATAAAATTACGACTCAGTAATTACTTCATATGTCAGTTGTATTAAAAACAGCAAATTCGAAAAATAAATGATAAGCACAGCTTGAATAAAAATACTATTTAGTTTAAATTATACGTTTTAAACGCAGGCAACTTTAATACAACCCTGAAGTGGTCATACGATTACGCGCTCGTTTGCATACGCACAAAAGTATGCGGACTGACTGTAAACGTAGCATTACTGCACACACCGGAAGGAAACCATAGAGTGGTAATTTTTTTTTTTTTTTTGTGAAGAGTTGTTAATGAGCGCTCGCGCTCTATTAAATAAAGGCACGAGTGACAGTTGACACCACAGATGACAGCAAGAAACCAAAACTTTATCCGTGAACAAAAACAAAAGGTACAATTAAATAAAATATTATTATGATGATGATGAATAAAAACCATGAAAAAAAAAATAAACTCTAGGAGAGAACTCTCACAATTGGACAAAAACAAATAAAGCCACGTACTTAAGTAGTTTGTCAAATCGTTCATAATTCTTGTACGTTGTGACTCCTTTGTGCCAGCCAAACTCTCCAAATAGAGAGAATTTATTATAATATTATGCACACTTTGTTGTGTGTTTTTTGTACGTGAGTGAATTGAGGGCTTTGCAAATGTACTTTAGGTTTATTTTATATCGGTTAAGGCGCGTGCTGCGGTGCCTCTATGGGAGGGCAAGCAAGCAAACATAAAATCATGTAAAAACCACATTCAATTTGACTATTTGATGTCCAACGGAGCTGTGCTTCTGTTAACCATACCAACTAGTGGATACAAACAAAAGTAAAAGCAAGTCAAATGCAAAAACAGCAACAAAACAAGAAAAACGTTAACACTCTGCTGCAAGAAATCCACAAATTTTAAGCATAGAAGTTCATTGCAAATTGTACTTAAAATCCAGCATTTACCTCAAAAATCTACGTTTAAATAAACTGAAATGCCTAATTATACGAGGGGCACAGAAGAAGTCTTCAATGCATTTGATTGCGATTTTTTTTTTTTTTTTGTTACGGAAGGTTTTTAAAGATTTCATTTTTCATTCGGTTGTTATATTTATAATGTACACACTAACGCCACAACAAGCCTTTTTTAATTTGATGTGGGCGGAATATCGAAACAGACCACTTCCTTAACGGGTCTCTTTTCGACAACCGAAATGTATTTACGGCAACCTTACCCATAGAGTCACCAGTCTTTAATCTTGACTTCATGGCATCCACATTTAACAAGCTTTTACCTGTGGTCTTAAATCTTATGCTAGCAAGTGCCGGATATTCACACACAATGTTCGGTACCGTCTCAGCCTCCACCAAGCACGTCTGCAAGTATAATCTTCGATTTCCATCTTGGCTAGATGATACTTGAAGTTTCCAGCTTTTAGTATATATTATTGTATCTGCATACCTTACTGGCCTTCCTGTTCATGGGCTCTTTGAGCTCCATTCTAGCAAGCCTACACGTAGTGGTCGCTCTCCACCTTTTCAGGTTTAATGAGTTCACCCATTGTGCCATTACCCAGCGCTACTCTGAGTTCTGGTCCACAGAAATTCACAGCAGATCCCCCTTTTGCTAGTTGGTCTGCTGCTTCATTCTCAACTGTGTCTAGGTGCCCCTAAAACCTCATTAATCGAGGTACATCTGTTATGTTTTAAAACACATTCCAGCACCAGTTTGGAGTGCGCGTTCACCTGCCTCATACGTTTTATAACCGACTGTTTGTCAAGTCAATAAGAACCTTTCTCCTCTGCACCCGACATTTCAGCAGGTGATCCAACGCATGCTGCAGCCCAAGCAACACAACAAGCCTTACATATTATGAAAATTTATTTCGAAAATCGTGTTTAAGTTAATGTTCAATTGGGTTCAATGTAAATTTGAGAATATTCGTTCCATTCGCTGAATCGATCAGATCGTTTAATACAATAACATGAACGAGGTCGTTCTTTTAGTTCATCGTTCTTTTTTAATGTGAATGATGATTGAACAATGCCTGAATACAGTATATAGAACTAGGACATAAAAACTTGTTAAATGGTAACTTAAAGGATGGTAAAAAATTGTATAAGAAATAATTTTTGCATTATGTTGCATCAGAACAAATATTTATGTTTAGATGCAACATGAACATCAACAGGTATTTTCCTCACAGAGGAAAATAAACAAATTTGTGATAGCTATTCTTCCGACGTTTTGTTAATCAGCAAACAAAACATTGGCTCGTCAAGACAGTGTGTAATAACCAATAACAATTGAACTGGGTCGTTCATGAACCACACAACTCTAGCTCAATGGAAAACTCGAAAAGTAAAATTATCTTACTTTTAGTGACAATCAATCCAAACAACGCTTTGTGGGTCCGGAGACTCATTGGTTCCTGAGTTTTTAAAAAATCAGAATGTAAGCGTAAACAGCAATCGGTATAGAGCATTAATTACCAAATATTTAGAGTCTCAATTGGATTCGACGCGCTGTAAAACAAACGACTTAATAATGACCCAATTTGCGATCGAGATATTTTTCGAAATGTTCCAGTCAATAAGCTATTAAGACCGTGAGTTATTTACATCAAGTTAAGTCATTGGTTTATGGATACCAAACGGTAACTTAAGGCGAATTAGAGCCAGAGCATTTGTGCGAATTGAAAAACAACGTTGTGCAAATACAAACAAACACTTTTTGCACCAATTAAAGCTTTTAATTAGTCTCAGATATAACTTTAATTAATTTTTTTAATTGATTCAGTTACATATTTAATTATAAGAGAACGAAATAATATTTTTATTTAGTGAATAATTTAGTGAAGTAAAAATATAATTAAATAAGTAAAGTATCTAAAACTAATTAGAACTTTTAAATCGGACAAATATTTTTTTCTACGTAATATAAAAAAGAACTTGCGGAAAAGAGGAAATGAGCGAATCTGCCTAAGAAGGTGCTTAGACGGAAGCTCCTACAAAACTAAAATTCTTTTTAGTTAAGATAATAGCAGAAAATAGAAGGATCAGAAAAAAGGTTATAAAACGTTAAAGGTAATTAGCATAATATTAAATAAGTTAAGAAAGTAATTTAGGGAACTCCAACCCACTTAAAACTCTGAATCATAAAGAGGCGAAGCAACAAATTATCGGCTGTAGCTTTATGTGGCACAAACGGTCGGCTAACTAGGTCTTAACTGTGGTAATAAAAAGATACGGAAACCTAAAAAATAATACCCCCGAGGGTTCCAATTGTCACTGCAGGAATGGCAAATGCTTTGACTCGGTTCACTCGCGGAAAATAGGGGCACCAGACGCTAGGGTTCCTAGAGCCTAAATCTGGAAGAAAAGGTCTATGTGTTAAATCATACGGGTCCTCTTCGAGGCCCGACCAGTGCCCAAAGGACTGGTACCACGGGAATCGGTGGCCCTCTCTGTGACCGGTTATTGGTGAGGTCCCGTTCGGGGGTACACGTGGTGGTTGTGGTTTAAGATCGATTTATGTAGGTAAGGTGCAAGGTCGATCAAGTGTGCTGTTGCACTCTCAACAGACGGAGTTTGGATAGTCTCCAAACCCCTAAGCAAGAGGTTATAATGTGGATCTAGGCTTGCCTTGGAAAGGCTTGCCATATTATATAAATTGCTACTCATTGTGACTGTATCACACACAAAAAGCGATTGGTGGCAATCGTAAAGTGTTGTTATACTACACAATGGGGGCGCTAGTCTACGCCTAAGTTTCACTCGGTGGTAAGACCACCGTGAGGTTAGGCCGAGTAGGCAGGTACTCACGTGAATCTTGTTCCACAAAACCTAAAAAATAATCTGATTAGGATTATCGACTGCGATATTTTGATAAAATCGAATAGGACCGTCACTAAAGAATCTCCAATGTCTATGGAATGGAAAGGATGGGGTTATTTCAAAAGACACTCCTGAGGTAATAGCCCCTAAGAAGCAAGTCCAGCAAGTTTCTAAGATATAATCGAGGTACCTTAAACTGGATAACTAGGTGGATAAGGACGCCTCGCTAGTGTTGAAGAGGTCAGTCGTTAAAGCAACACTAAGTTTTATTGGATGAATAAACAAAAATATCTCCAAAAAGGTGGGTTTATTACAAAAGACACTCCTAAAGCAATAGCCCCTTAGTAGGAAGTCTAGCAAGTTGCTTAAATATAATCGAGGTACTTTAAGCTGGATAACTAAGTTCGTGACAGATCTTATAAACTGGTTCAGATAAAAACCGCAAAATGGAAATTTGTTGACTGTTAAGGGTTAAGGCAGTAGTGCGCAATGTCCAGCACTGCGCACTGTCTAGCATTACGCGGGCAGAAAAATATTAAATGTGAAGGGTATGGGGTACCTTACCCTTAGACAAAGGTTGGTAATTACGAGAGACTCTGTGATGAGGAAGAAAATCGAGAATTACTACTCGACCAGCCTGAAATCACTACAGTCGGTAGTAAAGGCTAGTGACAGCACAAAATAATTTGTAATTCGTAAATTACAAATGGGGGTACAAAAGAGGCTCATAAAGCCAGTAGTACACTTCTCCCCTACATAGATAAAATAAAACACGAGAAAGATAATGTTGTGTTTATAAGAAGCTAAGACGTTGCACGTTAAGTATGAGTATTCAGATTTGACTTATTGCCTAAGGATTACAGGCAATAAGATGACATTTCAATAATGAAGATGTCATTTCAATAGTCAGTCCACAGATTAGCAATCTTCTGAATTCTGAGGGAGATTGAAAAAGAAACACAAGACTATGGTCAACTGATTTGGCGTCCGCTTCAAAATTATTTTTATTGTTTAGATGTGCTCGTTTGGTATTTTCAAAATGATTATATTTGATTTTTTTACAAGAAAATTTTTAATTCAATAATAATTTTTTTTCATTGGTTTTAGTGAAGTATTAAATTTATTTTACAAAATAAAAAAAAAATCCAATCTTCTAAAGAACTTTTCAGTAAACCCTCGTATATAATATTAAACTTGAACTTGAATAGTTCGCTGAGTACATCCATTTATCCACCGTTGAGTTGTAAAGCACTTAGTATCTCAAAAAAAAAACAAAGCAATGCAAATCTTCAAATCAGAAGCTTAATTTTTTTCATTTTCTTGACGTTATTGCTGCTGCTGTCGTATTCATATCTTAAACATGCCGTTTGACATGCTTTCAAAAGTGCTTCTGCTAACGCATTCTCGTCGTTCATTCTTAAAAACCCCCTAAAGAGTTCAACTACTTTTTAACAAATCATTGAGATTTTAACCAACCATTTTAACCATTTAATTGTACTTGGAGTGTTGTTGGTTTACGCGCTCCTTTGTCCTTGTTCAACACTGTCATTTAAATATTGTGATTGCATTTTGTAAATTATTTTGTTGCAACACTACGAACAGTGAATGATTTAAAATATGTACATATTTCGATTTCAAGGTTATGAATCGATTGAAAACTATATAAAGCTTTTTTTCTTTGTCAATTGTGGTTTGGCAATATTTAATTGATGACGATGTCACACGGTTAAATATAATGAAATTAGTAAAGAGTAGCGCTTTTCTTATGAAATATAATTTGATGACATGATTAAAACTTCAATTTAGATCCAGAGCTGAAACTTTAAACAACGATTATATTTTCTACATAGCTACATAACCAAACTTTCAGTTTATATGTTGAATAGTTTTAGTACTAATTAAAATCCTAAATTTTAGTATACTCGTGAGGGACATATCTTCGCTATACCAATTAAAGCACTGCATGATCACAAAAAAAAACGAAGTTCATAAGACGCTCATTATAATATTGCATTGAATTCATGTCAGCTCATTGCACACAAGTAACGATAAGTGGGCAATAATAACAAACAGCGAAGACCAGCGAGCTAAATGCGACGAGGTTCTATACAAGAGACCATATACATCAAACAATGTCGTCTTTGGTAGAGCCCTTAACCTTTTAGTCAGGTATAATAATACACACTCTGTAAAAATTTCGAGTATCTGCTTATAACTGCCATATAATTATATCACCTATTGGGACACCGCACTTAGGGGTATTTTGGCGATCTAGCTGGACATTACTTTTTTATTTTAGTTTATATTGGCTCTGAATTAACCAAACTTGGCAGAAAAATCACTTATGGTCATAGGCTGTCAAAGATATAAAATAAAAAATATCGGATGAAGGAGAAAAAAGGTCCCCTTAGAATAACTAAACCCACCTCTGCAAATTAAATTTTTTTTAAAGTTTTCCCATACTTTTGTTTCGCAAATGCAACTTTTATAGCCTGCGAATTTTCAAAACCCTAAACTTAGACTGTGAAGATTTTAAAATGCCATTTTTCGTCACGCCCCCTTTTGTGGGCGGTAACATAGAATATTAAAATGTTTGCATAAAATAATGTAATTATTAAAAGAAATTGATTACATACGCCTTAATATTATAAAAATAAAATTAGCCGGGAGAGGTATTACTCCAATCACACCGCACGAAACTTTCCTGTGAATTTAAAAAAAAATTCTTTTTTTTTCTAATAAAATATTAATTTTTAAGCTTTTTAAGAGAAGAATATTATTAAATGTCATTTTTGTTATTTATTACTTTATAGTATTGAATTTATCTGAAAATAATAAATTTATTTATATGTAGCTGCTCCTGCCACTTCGTCAGCATCTTTATTTTGCTTTAAGACTTTCACTTTCATAGTGCCTTAGATATAGTTTATGCAATTACTTTATATAAAGGTACCCATCCCTGGGTAATTACTGATAATCATAGAGTTTATATAAAATTTTAAAATTTGTATAAAATTCCACGTTCTATATTCACTTTTAACTGAAATGCATACATATGTGAAGTGGATGAAGAAACGTTTTAATCCTAGTCTGAATACCAAGCATCCTAATTATCTTCAAGTTCTTTAATTTAAGTAGGTTATTATGGGTTACTAACAACTAACGTTTAGTTGTTCAATAGCGTTCCATAAGCCATTGTTGCCTAGTTTTTAGCCAGCCTTTTATATCCCATTAATTTATTTATTTATTTATTTCCTTTGGCCTAATTAATTCAGTATTACATAAAGCAAACAAAATTGTATAGAATATTTATATTAAAAACTAAAACTATATGATTCATTTAAATTATTTTTTGCACCAATCAAGGCGAATTTATATAAGGTGGCATCACCGCGACAACAAATACAACACTAAAAAACACCCACATGAATTTTTTTGTTTGTTAAATACACGGGAAATTCACTTTTGCGGCTACCTAAGCGCTACCTAAACGGTGTTAAGAATCATTTCTAGGAAGTTCATATGTTCTAGAAAGTTGTTTATTGAGATCTTGGGTTCATTTTTGTAGTTGATTGTTTCCTTGAATTTTGAACGGCTTGCTACCTATGGACCAGTACAGGGAAAAAGGTAAAAAAAATTGAATTTTTTAAAGTTTTTTGCGATTTTGACCTTGAAGATGAAGTTTTTTGATTCTATATGTTCACAATTTTTATTCTTTATGACAAGAGCTACAACTTTGCCTCAGAGAGTATATCAAAATTCCAAACGGTTTGCAAAATATGAGCTTGAGTAAATGATCATTTTTTTTGGAAAAATGACATCGAGGCCCCACATCTTTGAGGGCCCATAAAAAAAACCTGGAGGACTTTGGGCAAAACTGGGAGACAGGGGTCTTTTTTTTGGTCTTTTATGACGTAGTGGTGTCCGGTTATGGTTATTTTGCCATGACTTAAAAAATTACACAGTGTGACGCCAAAAGCACTAATTAAAATATTACATCCCACAACTAAAAACACTTCTTCCTTAACTTTTCTGATGATATTTTGTAATTTTTTCAATCTTGAAATATTTTTTAAAATAATTAAAATTTTATTTCTTTTTTTTTCAAGTTTTAAAAAAATAAACGAATTTTTGACAGCTGCCTTGCACATAAATAAGTAAAGCAAAAAATAATTAACTTCGCCGAGATGACACGTAGTAAAATGAAATCGCCTTGGCACCAATATTGAAGTTTATTTAAAATTAGCTGTGCCCGCCACGTCGTAGGCGTCCTGACAATATTTTTCTCGATTTTGCTTTGAAAGTATTCCACAACAATTGTAAGACTCTTTCTTTTATAGTGCTTCAGTTATGGTTTATATATTTACTTTATATAAAGGGACCCCCATCCCTAAAAGTTATATAATATTCTAAAAATTATTGTAAACCTCTGTAAGAGGTTTTTAAAATTTTTAAATAACATTGTAATTCCACAAAGTAAAAATACAAATTAAATGCAAATTTTATTCATTTTGCGCCTAATGTTGCGTAATAGTTTTTAAATTATCCCACTTTCAAAAATATTTCTCCACTTTCTCTTGGAAATGAGATATTTTTGTGGCAAACAAGTATCCTATATTGAAATCAGGATGCTATAGTACCTCCTCACAAAATTTTTTTTAAAATCCATCCTGTAGTTTTTACGTGATGCGAACACAAATGAAAAGCAGACAGACAGACGACGTAAATGAGTTACTATTTTATTATATGTATAGATGTATAGATGTAGATTATATTTGACGATATTACGAAATATATGGTAACAGTATATACATATATAAACCTCAAAGGTATTTTTTTAAAATATTTTTAAATTCGGTAATAAACCTTTTAAAATGTCGAACTTCGTAACGACTACTTCCGTTATTATTATTGCACATTCTTGAAACTCTTGCAACAAAAGATCTGCTCATAAGTAAAGAAGACTGATTTGGACAGATTAGCAAATTTGGTCTAGTAGAAGGACCAAAATTAAATTTCTGTAAAAGATACATAGGTTTGTTACATTTGATTACATATTTTATAAAATTTCTCTAAATAATTTCTCCTATTTCGTCGTTTATTACCTCCACAGAATGATTGGCAGTTTGCCAAGTTTAGATAATCGCTTTCATGCAATATAATACGGATTTCACCTTTCTAGTTATTTGCTGGCCGTAACTACTAAGCCAATTCCACACTCCGTGATTGCCAGAATGACTAAATTATGATCAGAGTTATAAAAGTATTACACATAAACCCTGTTGGTATTTTATAAACTAAATTAAGTCTAAAATATGATCAGAGTTATGGAAGTATAGCTTATAATCCCCCTTTGTATATTCGAGCCTCCCATATGGCAGCAAGAGCTATTCGGTTCATATCCTTATTTTTTTTTTTTTTTTTTTGCTTTTGCTTTGGTTAAACTTTAAAAACATGTGGCCAAGAAACGAATTAAGTTCAATTTGATTTGCCATAAATCAAATTAAAATATTAATGAATAACAAATGACTACAATGAAAGAGTTCATTAAATTTACCTCTCTGAAAGGAAATAAAAAAATCATTAAAAAATTACCTCATAATAAAATCTAATGAAGTTTCAATAACCTTTTTTCGAACAAAACTTTATTTAATTAAAAAATATAATGGAAAAATAAATGTTACAAATTTGTACATAAAACAAATGATATTTTGAAATGAAAACACTTTTGAAAAAAAACTAGTTACGAACAATAATAAACAAAGAAAACAAAACATTTGATAACATTTTTATTCTTTAATTTAACATTCTTTCAATACCTGACACAACGAAACTTCAAAATCTTTGGCGAAGAAAATTGGAAAACAATGAACTAAATAATAATAAAAAACATACACACTTGCCGAACAAAAATAGAAAACGAATAAGAAAAACATAATAAATATAAATGATATTAAAAATATCATTTTTTATAAATTTATTTGTCTTTGTCTGCATTGGTGTTGAATACTAGCACCAAGTGTCCCACAGTGCCGCGCCTACGATATCAACAATATCAACAATAGCAACAGCAGAAAACCTTAAAACCGATAACAAATACCCTTAAATTACATTAAATTGTTATTAATCTACTCGTACTAATGATTTTAGATTTGTTTTTATTATTTGTATTTTACAACTTAAATTTTTGATTGAAGAAATTGGAAAAAAATCATCAATCGATAAATCAATTAAAGATTCATTTAAAAACCTTAAACAAAACTAAATTAATGTTCCATTTTATTAAACAAAAAAATATTTATCTATTGAACAAATTACTAAAACATTTTTTTTCTCTTTAAAAAATTGTAAAGTTTTATTTGTGCCCAATTATATTATGCAATTTTTTTCGCTGCAATATTTATCTTTTCTTCTTTGTGTTTATAAGGTGCAATTTTTATTGCAGCAATATGTATGGATGCACACATTTGTTTACATTTTAAAGTTCATAATTAAAAACAAATTTAAAGAGTACCACTGTTGCCAATTCGGAGATTTTTCAGCTAAATCTAGCGTTTTTGAAATGCCAATCGTGAGGAAATGGTCTCTTAGCGGTTAGCGGGAAATATAGCGATTTTTAAATTAATTTTAAGATACAATTTTTGTCAAACATCCAATGCCTTTGAATGCCTTTTTTGTACAGAGTGACAGTTAAAAATAATTTTCGTAACTTTGTGGTTCTTATTTCTTTCATGCGAGAACCACGACTTCTCAGCAATATTTTTAAATACCTATAACTTTTTTGTTTTAAAAGATTTTGATACAAAATAAACTCTGTATAATTATTTAATATTATGCTAATTACCCATAACGTTTTATAATAAAAATGCAATTTATTTGTTGGGGGAAAAGAGCTAGTCCCTATACGTATTTCACTGGTTGCTCAGGCCAGATCATCAGGAAACCTTTTTCCTAATTTTAGAGAAGCCAAAAATACTCTTTAAGTAATAAAATTCTACAAAACACAATGAGAATTATCCATGTTAATAGAATAATATTACAGAATATTAAAGCTTCAACAAGACACCAACAAACAAACCACGTTTTTATTTTTCCTTACTGTCCTTCTACAATTGGATGGTTTTCTGCCATCACTGAATGCAGACGTAAGGTGTGATGAAAAGCAAAAAAAAATTTTATTAATAAACTCTGTATAGTTATGTAACTTGTACGCTATTAGTTCCTTTGTGTTTTTCAGAAATTTTTTTAAGGTCCATCTAGCTTTAAAATCTTCGAGTCCGAACCCTCGTTTTTAAAGTTAAAATAAGATATAAGTGCTAAATAACTATCTCTGGGCTAAAATTTTATTCACAATAAATCGATTGCTACGGTGACTATGTGGTAGGTGATATAGTATTTTTAAAACATTTACAAATTGTATCGAATAACGTAAGTAACAGCACAAAAATAATCTTACATTTTCAAAAATATATGGGACAAATTACTCCAACAGAATGAGATTTAAGCAAAAAAACAACTTTATCTGGATGTGCTCCGGTAGACAAGTAAGTGTGCTTATCTTTTAGGTTGCGGGTTGCATTTGTGTCACTTCAGCAAAAGGTATTAGTTACTACTTGTGTAAAATAAAATTACACCTAAATTTAATTGCAACTGTATTGTAACAAAAAAGCCTGAAGGCAATAGGTTCTTAAAAACTTTGTGAGGATTTTCGTCATTCCAAGTTCTGTTTGCTTTACATGTTGTTGTTTGAGAAAGGTTTAATTGTCAGAAACGAATAAATCGTTCCTATAACTGAAAAAAAATGACCTCAAGTTTGCTTAGATTGCCATAAACTATCGATTACCTGAATAATATTCTTTAATATTTATTAAATTTCCCTTAGTCATTTACAATCGAGTAATATCCATAATTAAATGGCATAAACTACTCAACAAAAATCGCTTCAAAATTTAAATATACTGGAATTTAAATGTAACTTTTATAGTTTTAGCTATTTTTTCACTTCAATTACCGCTAAACAAAAAATTTTGCGGTTTCTAGCGTTTTTCAGTACAAATTTGGTGGGAAATCGTAGGAAAAAGTTGGCAACAGCGAAGAGTACATGCATGTATGTACCCCAATTATTTCACGTAGAATCCGTCATACGTTATACATCGACTTTTTCAACGTACAAGAAAGTTGAAATACAGCTTTTCTAATGAGTGTTGTCACAATCAGTACGTCTCCTTCTTCATAATGTACGAAAGTTGGGCAACTTTTAACTTTTGACGTACGTTGAAAGCTATAAAAAGAGAAAAACAAAGCTCTCTCTCAAAGTTAAATTTTTGTGTTGAAAAATACAACAATATAATTTAATTTAATAGAGTAAAATGGAGAAAAAAGCTTTTAAAGTGTTTTCTTGTTTGGTTTAATCTGCGTCAACAAAGCACTCATTGTGTCAACCTCTTCCGTTGTTACTTTGATTTCAGTTGAGAACGTTAAAGTATAACGTATGACGGATTCTATGTGCCCCGGCCTTAAGTAAGAACTGCAACAACAAATATGCATATTGTAAAAGGGGACTTTTAAATATTACAACAAAAAGGCACTCAAGCAACGATTTTTTTTAACGTCAATAATTTACGATCAGTTAAATCTTTAATTCATTAAAATTATTTAAAGGGTTTAATTTTTTAACACTTGTTCAATAACTATTATTATTAAGTATTGTTAAATACTTGCTGTGCCCACACGCGTTGTGTGCGTCCTGATAATATTTTGTTCGATTTAGCTTTGATAGTAATCCACACTCTTATCTATTTACTTTTTATAAAGGTACCCATCCCTGTATATAATTTTAAAATTTATAGAAAATTCTAAAATTCTAAAAATTTTATAATCAAGTTAAGTTCGTTTTTATTCTCTCCAAGAAAGAATTAATTAAATTACAAATTAGGTGATAATATTAAAGAAAAATTGGGAGAATTAAATTTTTAGACACCAGCACGAGCGGAATGCACATTTTCTAGACAGCCACGTCTGTCATCAGCACTCTTGTATCTAATCTACTTAGGGTAGTGTTTTAGTTGTAACCATCATCTATTTAACCAACCAAACCCAGATAATGGAATACGAGAAAACTTGTATTCAATTATCAATCGTCAGTTGGTTTGAAAACCAGTTCTTTTTTTAATGAGTTTATTTGCTCCTAAATAGATGACTTTGTCAAATGAAAGATAACTAGGGTTGCAAGATATGGCGATTTCTACCAAAACGGGGGGATTTCAAAACTTATTTAAATATTTTTCATTGGCTTCTGGTCAACGCTCTATTTTATTGTTTTTTATATTTTTTTGTTAACATTTATTTAAACATTACTTTATAATAAATTATACATTACCGTATAAATAAAATCACCGAGGTGAAGGGTATAGAAGAACTCTAACCTGTTTTTTGTTGAACTAATGGCGATAATCTGAGATATTGGAATTTTAGATGGAAAGAACATAAATATGTTTGTGCCTATATTTATTCATTTTTGTTTAGTAAAAAGACAAACTTACATAGGTAATTAACCCTTTTTTAAGTTGCTTCCACAAAACAATAGATTTACGAGATTTCTAGAAACAACACATGGTACAGAGTTGTCAACGATAGTTCAAATATCGTCTCCTATTTATATAACATTGAAAATACAGATCTATTTGGTCAATTTTGTTCCAATTATTTGTTATGCGGTAATTTCTTCCCTTGAACTTGTATTATATTCTATTTATTTTATTATTTGAATATTGATATTTAATAAATATTATTTATAGAGCAAAATAAATTGGTACAAAGTAATCACTAGGTTTTATTTAAAAGATACGCAGTTATGAATCCACGAGAATCTTCACGAGACTATTATTGGTTTCCAGCAGCATCAAATTGTTTTTTTTTTTTTTGTATTTTACCGCTCAAATATCCAAATAAGTATAAAATCCATTACTAAAGTTAAGTGTCATCCACCAATCGTCAAGACGATTTTTCTTTTTCGTTTTCCACCAAGCTATACAATTCAAAAGCGAAGTAAAAGTGGTTTTACACGACGTGTATTTGTCGTATGACTTGTCACTATTCCATGTGTAAATTCTAAACACTTCGTGTGAACCCTTTCAAACATAACATGTTTATTTTCCTTGTGTACAATACATATGATATTTTTCATTTAGAAGGTGTTCTATTTTGATGTGACAAAGCATCTGACATCCTGTAATGCCAACTTGATATTTTGCTATTTTAGTTTTTTTGTGGTACCTAAAAGCGTGGCAAAAGCACTATATTTGTATCTTTGCATCAGCTGTGGTTGGCAATACAAATCTGTGTGGCGGAAAAATTATATATTATAGGTTATGTCAGATGTAATTACACATGTACGTTTGAAAGCAAAAATTATAAACCGTATGTAAAATGCCTATTTTGACAAACACATGAAATTACATATGGGTTATCAAACTGACAAGTCATATGACAAACACACGTCGTGTAAAACCACTTTAACAAAGAGTAGATACTTTAAATCCAGATTGAACAATAACCTAAAAAGCACAATTTTCTTGAAGAGTTTAATGGTTTCTTCTTAGTTTCCTGGTACTTCATCAAACCATTAAATACAAAATTACAGTTAAATACGGTTGAAACATACGGCTAATGAGAAAATCAATTAAAAAAACAGATAACTCTCAAAGGAACAGATGCTTTACGACTGTCATAACGACTTAACTGCCCCAATAAATGGCGTAGACAAGAGTACTTTTGATCGATTATTGTTTAGTATTCGAACTTCTAGTACATTAGGAATAGGAAAAAACTTATATCAGCCCTTGAAGACATGTTCAATATTTAATTTCCGATCGAAAATCTTTCAAGCTGCAACTACATTGTGTCAAATTTTGTAATTTCTGCATTTAGCTTCCATGTTTCTTTCTAATTACACTCAAACAACAAAAAGATAAACTTCTTCTTTGAAAGAATACATTTAGAGTGGGATTTGCAATATGTTTCTCTTTTGATAATTTATTATTTGCTTTTTTTCAAAATTGATCATAAATATACATTTCCTTTAAAGTAAATTCTCACGAGTACCTGGCAGATATTGCTGCACTTTATAAACAAAAATAAACAATGAAAAGCAAACGAAAAACATGGAAATAAATTTAAAATTTAACATTAAATATGAATGGCGCTACCAATATTATGTATGTATGCTGTTCCACTATACTAAATGACCACTGGTCAACATAATCAATGACAAACAACTACATGATTATGAAAAATGCATCAAAACAGCATACAAAAAAAAACGCAGCAACAACAACAACAACGACTTAAAAGGGGCAATGGATA
Source organism: Phasia obesa (assembly GCA_949628195.1). Classification (NCBI taxonomy): domain Eukaryota; kingdom Metazoa; phylum Arthropoda; class Insecta; order Diptera; family Tachinidae; genus Phasia; species Phasia obesa. Next base: position 175,833,745 of record OX451215.1, on the reverse strand, counting down.
ATACCAAAAACCACCTTCAACATGTAGTCAAAATCAGGTAACCAACCAACCATACAACCATACAACCATACAACCATACAACCATCCAACCAACCAACAATCCAGCAAAGCACAACCAACTGACCATCATTCTACCAGTAACTGAATATGAGATAATGGCATATAAAACCCCAGAATTTAACAAAGAAATACACTCACAACACAACACCACAAATGAACGAGCGAACGAACGGCCGATATATGATGACATATCGCATCATAGTTCAAACGGCAGGGAACACTTCGATCAATTTTCTACACAGCAGGCGCCATCTTTGTGTAATACTCCAAAAGTAATGCATGAGAGTTGAGTTGATTTTTTACTTGAATTCGTAACAAGTATCAAGGAAGGAAGGAAGGAAGGAAGGATGAAACACAATAATGGATGGGTTGGCAGATGAATGTTTGAGGTTTTCAATAAGTATGTTTAATAGCAACAGTACTTATGTATATGTCTTTAGTTCATTTAGTACCTTTAGTTGCAAAAAGTGCAAGATACTCGTTTAACTAGTTTAGCTTTCTCCAATAAAAAAAAAAAAACTATCGCAAATGTATCTAGTGTTAACATTTTCAATATGTAACAGATCGAATTGTGTCATCAGTATTAAGAAAATATATTAAAATAGTAGAAGAGTCATTGGAAGGAGGCCCGGTTTGCTCCAATAATCTAAATCTAAAGAATCTAAATGAGCAATCTATTTAGATTACAACATATAGTGCTTTGCATGAAAAACACCGCAATAATTTGAAAGCAGTCCATCCGATATACCATTTCCCATGGAATACTGTTTTTCACTAGATGGTTCTGTGATTATAGCTAATAAACACTCAGACAAATTGAAAATTATTGCAGGTATACAAGTTTACAATTTCTAGGTAGGTCCACTACCTAGACGGTCTTTACCGATAGCCAGTCTTCACACTGGCTGTTTGTTTGGTACGGTTGGCGTGCCCTTTCGATGTGCGAAGATCATTATTAGGTAGTACTTCTAAGACGTATTAGGTCTTGGTCTTCACCGAAAGGTATGACAACAAATCTCAGGCATATTACTGCACTTCTTTAACACTTATATAGATAAATCGGACGAATTATAGGAGCAAACCGGGCCTCCTTCCAATGACTCTTCTATCATTTTTTTTTATATAACATTTATTATTTATTGTATCTTCGTTATCTTTGAACTAACAATAATTACTCATATCTTAAGTCTAACATAAAACTGTACTTTTAAGTCCAGCCAACGCTAGACAAAATTAATGTTTGATTCACGGATATTACAATCATTTTCGGGTCATCCCTCTACTGTACGGCCAAGAAAGGCAGTATCTCTTGTTTTTAGTCGAATGTAACCAGGTTCACTTAGTATGTTACGCGCCAAAGGATTTGGATGAGATTCAAGCTTCTATAAATACGTTACTGAATGTTCCGCTATTTCTGCTTTGACTGATGGCATGTTTAGGTCTTTGTGGAAGTTCGAATTGTTTATATACCAGGAAGCAACTGTAAACATACGTAGAATCTTATTTTGGCGCCTTTGGATTTTTTCTATATTGCTAGCTGAGGCAGTGCCCCATAATTGGATGCCATAACACCAAATTGGTTTGAGGATCCACTTGTACAGAAGAAGTACCCCCGGGGGTTCCAATTGTCATTGCAGGAATGGCAAATGCTTTGACGCGGTTCATTCGGGGAAAATAGGGGCACCAGACGCTAGGGTTCCTAGAGCCTAAATCTGGAAGAAAAGGTCTGTGAGTAAAACTCACGGGTTCTCTTCAAGGCCCGACCAGTGCCCAAACGACTGTCGTCACGGTTCTGGTATGTGGGGCTTGCTTCGGGGCGGGGCTTCTCTTTTGTTCTTATAGAACGGCTTACGTTGTTCCTACGTCTAGATCCCGCTTTTTGATGCGTAACACTTTTTCTGCAAATGTCGCTACGAGTCTCCAGTTGTTCTCATTTTGCAGCATAAAGTCCACAATGTTTTCGGGACATATTTCTCCAACGATTTCTTCCACAGCCTGTCGTTCAGTTCTCCATCTGTGGCATCTGAAAAAAGTGTGCTCAGTATCGTTCACACAGTTGTCTCCGTAGGTACAGATGGCTCTATCCACTTTTTCCATCCTATGGAGGTATTGCAGGAAGTATCCGTGTCCAGAGAGCATCAGCGTTACAAAAAAGTTGATTTCGCCATGTTTCCTGTTTACCCACTTATATAGGTCAGTTATCAGTCTTGCTGTTCATCTGCGCCGTGAGTCGCTGTTCCACCTATATTGCCACTTATGCATGGTCTGTGCTCGTGCTTCCCTAGTTTCTGTTTCAAATCTTCAAACGAAAACAAATCTTCCGATTTGTTTTCGTTTACTCCAGAGTGTTTTTCGTTCTACGGCTAGAAGGTCGATTGGGATAGTCCCTGTTATGACAAGGACTACGGGCTCCGACACCGTACGGTATGCTGAGGCAACTCTTAGGGCAGCAGTACGTTCTACAGTCTACCTCTAGTGGGATGTTCTACCTCTAGTGAGATGTGCTTTTTAGTAATTATCAGCAGTTCAGTCTTTTCTGTAGCCAGTTTGAGGTTATGTGAATCCAGCCATAACTTTGTTCTGAGCATGACTTGGTTAAGCTTGCTTTGTGCTTCCTCCATTTTACGGGCCACAATAACGGCAGCAATGTCGTCCGCCTAACCGACCAGGTAGGAATCGCTTGGCATATCGATATGGAGGGCCTAGGATTGAACCCTGTGCTGCCCCTGCTGTAATCTGTCTTTCGTGTTTTCTACCAGCGTTTTCGTATATAAGTACGCGGTCACTAAGGTATTTTCTGACCATCCTCATGATGTATGCAGATGCTCCAATTCGTGTCTCCAGAGCCTCTATCATGTCGTCCCAAGTTGCACTGTTGAAAGCATTTCTAACATCCAGGGTCGCCATTAAGACGATGCGTCTTGAAAAATGGTTTCCTGTTTGTGCTTTTTTACTCCCTCTATGACGTCTTCAATAGCGCCTGTTGTTGATCATCCAGGTCTAAAGCCATGTTGTCTATTGGATAGTCCTCCAGCATTTTCTAAAGCCGCGTGTATTCGGGGTTTGACCAGCATTTCGAGAAGTTTTCCTTCTGTGTCTAGCATGCACAAGGGTCTATACGCTGATGGAGAGTCTGGATCCCCTTTTCCCTTACTTATCAGCACAAGTCGTTGTCGTTTCTAGACTTCTGGGAAGACTCCCTCTTATAGGCAGCGATTGTACATTTTTAGTAGCACCTGTAGCTTCTCCTTGGCGATTATTTTAAGAATTTCTGCTAGGATTCCGTCCGGTCCGGTTGCCTTTCTATTTTTTAGTGCCTTCGCTGCAGTGCACCTACAGGATGGACAAAACCGAAAAAGTTTAATCATTTCGCAAGCATTTAGAAGGGCTCTAAGGGTGCACCCTGGCAACGCCTGGTAAAATACACTAGTTAAGGTATAAAATAAAATACTTTTTTGTTTTCAAATTCTATTTTCCAGTTGGTACTTTTTAAAAAAATAAACTAAAAGCTTTTGTTTAGTACCTATACTTAAGTAGCATCTCTTTCATAAACAAAAAAAAAAAACTTTTTATATCCTTTGATTTGGTTAAACCACACAAAACTCCATCCGTGTGGGAGGAGATGAATGAAGATGAGGTATTAAATAATAATAAAAAACAAGTGATAAAGTAAACATTGTGAAAAGAGTATGAAAAAAAAATAATTCAATTCAGTAGACAATGTTTTAGTTTATGCAGGTAATTTTTCATTAGAAATTATTGTTCGTTATTCCATGGTAAATTTTAATTAACTTTTACCAATAAACCTTGTATGCAATTCTTTTTACTTTTATATTTTTTAAAAGTGTTTTTATAAATTTATACAAACCTGGTCACTCCGTCTCTATCTAAGTTTTGTTTGGAAGCGTTAGCAGGCCTGTAAGAGCTGGACCAATCAATAAAATGGAACAAGGAGAGGCAAAGTACACAAGCTCAGTCGCTCTCTGAGTTACAAAAGGTTGTTAGAATTTCGTTATCCAGCTTCCATGACACTCCGAGAGATGAGGTCACAGCGGAAACTCGCCTACCACGTTCGGAAGAACGAAGCCATTCTTAATAATACTGTAAAGGAGGTCAAACCAGGACAACCACATAAAGTAGGTTAAAACTGTGCCCCAAATCATTTATCATACGATAGCTTAGTTAATGATTATTAACATTCATTAAGCGTCAAGATGAAGGCATCGGTACCAAGAACTGGAATAAATATTTAGGGAGGACTTACAATGGACAAATGAGATGGTAAAGTTTTCAGAATCGAACACCGTTTAGAATCCTTCCATCTCCTACGTCTCTTAATCCCCTTCGGCTAATTTTGACTTCAGAGAAATGTGATAAGAAGTCCAATCGGATTAAATTAATTAGCACCGTTCCGAAACAGCAATGGATGACCTGTTGCGGCTTGTGGAGATAGAATTTATCGACGTTTTTTTAATCGAAAAATCCTATCTAGTAGTCGCGGCGTTCTGTCTCGAAAATATGTGCTCTCCTCTCTCCAACCCAAGGCAATTATCTGCATTTTGGCTAGGAGTTATATTAGTATCTAACTTTAATCTAATTTCTGCACCATGCACAACAATGATCAGCGTTTACAGAGTCAAAACTGCTTATTAGAATAAAGAAGATTTTCTATACGAAATTTTTTAGGCTAACGGGTATCCCAAGCGATTCCTTATTATTTTGATCAATAATCAATAATAAAACTTGTTATTCACAATTGTTTGTACTCATTTTTGGCACCAAAAAAAAAAAACAATCCATAGAGAAAAACTTTTTGATTCTATTGATCCGGATTGCTATTATATCCTATGGGAGACACAGACACTAATACTTAAATTTATATTCTCACATTGTGTCTTATCTTCGTTGTAGGGGCACTGTTCCACGTACAATATATATTGTGGTGCTTGAAGCGCGATCCATTATATTGTTGTAATAGATCGCGCAAGTACATGTTCAATATTTACTTTTCGCCGAGAATGTTTCATACATATTCTTATTGTTCAGCTTTGTCCCACTTGAAATTTTTTCAATTAACACTTCAAAATAAATATTGAAAACAATACATTTCCAAAAGAAGAGTGAGACCATGTTAAAACAAAAACCGAAAACATTGAGTATCTACCAAAAAAAGGCTGTATGGACAGACTGACAGACTGACAAAAATTCAAAAAATTGCAACAAAATTTTCAAAAATCATTTCATGTATGACACATCAGTAGTTCCAAGTGTAAACAGAGAAACTACTTCAACTGTCTTTGGTGGCGATGGTTCCTAGCTAAACCACTGGGTATATTTCCAAATACACACACCCATTCACACACATGAATTTAATAGCATGACTTATCAATAATAAAAATTCGTCATTTTGTCTTCCAGAATTTTTACACAGCTTTTAGCTATTTGGCCCAAAACTTTTCATTAAAAATTTAATTAAATATGCATCCGAAAATTAAAAAAAAAACTATAATTAGGGCCAAATATTCTTCTGTGTATAAACCCGAGTACGTATATCTTTCTTCTTTCATTTTCCATATTCACGAAGAAACTGTTGATATCCTTTTTGTTTCCTTCACGAAAGAAATTTTGTATTGCATTTGTTTTTTCACTGTACACAAATAAGTTTCACACACACAAATTTTTCATTTTCATGGATGTTTGCTTTTCAAACTGTTCACGTCTCTTTGTCCATAAAGTATGTAATTATTGTTCAGCTTCTTACTTTTTCACCGTCCATGAAAGAGCAAAAATTTGTTTAAAAATTTGTTCACCACCATTTGATTGGTTATGATATTTAAAAAATTATAATGTTTAAATTTATCCTTTAGAAAGTGGAAAACACAGGTTTTATTCTTAAATTCACAAATTACACACTGTGTAAGTTTTTAAGTCATGGCAAAATAACCATATACGGACACCACTACGTCATAAAAGACCAAAAAAAAGACACCTGTCTCCCAGTTTTGCCCAAAGTCCTCCAGGTTTTTTTTATGGGCCCTCAAAGATGTGGGGCCTCGAAAGTTGTTTATTGAGATCTTAGGTTCATTTTTGTAGTTGATTGTTTCCTTGAATTTTGAACGGTTTGCTACCTATGGACCTGAACAAGGGAAAAACGGGTAAAAAAATTGAATTTTTTAAAGTTTTTTGCGATTTTGACCTTGAAGATGAAGTTTTTTTTGATTTTATATTTTTGTTCTTTATGACAAGAGCTACAACTTTGCCTCAGAGAGTATATCAAAATTCCAAACGGTTTGCAAAATATGAGCTTGAGGAAATGATCATTTTTTTGCAAAAATGACATCGAGGCCCCACATCTTTGAGGGCCCATAAAAAAAACATGGAGGACTTTGGGCAAAACTGGGAGACAGTGGTCTTTTTTTTTTGGTCTTTTATCACGTAGTGGTGTCCGTATATGGTTATTTTTTTCCGTGTTGCACTGTGTTATCATACCTACATTTATTTTTATTTTACACTTTGTACTAATCGAACAGTAAAAGTTTTTAAAGTCTACCTTGGGGCTAAAGAATAAAATGTCTTTACGCAGTGTATAAAAATTATCTCTCTTTAAATTGTATCAAATATAAAACCAAAAGCATACTTTTGGGCGGAAATTTATTTATTTTTATTAATTTAATTGAAACTTTTTCATATTTAAAACTTTCAATTAATTTACGTTCGGATATGTTTTTTTTATAATTTATAAAAAAAAATCATGAAAATATCATTAAAACAAAAAATTATATTTGCGGTTTGTTTTGTTTTATCTAGCCTGTTTTTGTTTTATTTGCAGTGACCACTACTGCTTAATGTATCTACATAATTACAAATTGTGGTTAACCTTAGATAGTAAAATTATATTTGACATCATAAAGACGAGTCTAGTATAAAATTTTTTTCTCAAACCTATCACTGATGTAATTAAACCTATTTTTCTAAATGAAGGTAATGTTTTTCAAACATCTTTACCTTAGTTTTAACGTGTATTGGCACTGAAAAGAAAAGCGGTGAGAAAAAGGAAGGAAAATGCATTTATAAATTTCGGATGTGTTTTATATCATTTTTAATTTTTCGCTAAACATGCAACTTTGATGTTTTAATTTTTCTTTGCATTCATTTTAAAATCACTTAAAGATAATAAGTCACCTGGGGAAGATGGAATCGGTTATGAATTTTATAAAAATGCGCCTAATTCTTTTATTATCGAAATATTGTCTGTCTTTAACAAAAATGTTTCTACATGAACAAATTCCATACAGTTTCCAAAAATCAATTATGTTACCTCTTTACAAAAAAGGCGATCCCAATTGTCTATCAAACTATCGTGGGTTATCGCTGATAAACTCCCTATGCAAAATATTTAACACCATTATACTAAATCGTTTAACTGAATGGATTGATCGTAACATGATTTTGAATGAATTCCAAGCCGGGTTTAGAAAAGATTATTTAACCGGCGACAACATTTTCAACCTCGTTTATATCGTGTATTTAAATAAAGCTAACAACATTAATACATATGCTTTCTTTGTTGATTTTTCGTGCGCCTTTGATACGATTCCTCGTAATAGTTTATTTTACAAGCTCTCAGGCTTTGGAATGTCTTCCAAAATAATAAGAATTTTGCAGCTCTTGTATGAAAATACAGAAAGTTACATTTGGGATGGAAACTCTTATTCTAATCCTTTTGCTGTCGAAGTAGGTGTTAAACAGGGTTGTGTATTAAGTCCTCTTTTATTCTCATTATATATTAATGATTTAGCCAATGAGTTACCTGGAGGGGTAAATGTTGCGGACGTTAATGTCAAAATACTGCTCTATGCTGACGATCTTGTCATTCTATCAGATTCTCCAACAGAATTGCAAAAAATGATTGATTGCTTAAATAATTATTGTTCAACATGGTCTTTGAAAGCTAATTTAGAAAAATATAAAATAGTGGTAATTCGATCAGGTACTAGAATTTCATCTAATTTAAACTGGACTTTTGGTGGCAAAGTTATCGACATTGTCAACAGCTACAAATATCTCGGAGTAAACATATAATCTCTCATTTAAAAACCACTTAAATAGCAAATTAGCTGCCTCAAAATTGGCAATAAACTCTACTTGGTCAAAATATATTAACAAAATATATTATCAAAATATATTAAAATAAGCTTAAAATATTTCAAGCAGCCTCCAGAGCTATTATGTTATATGCAGCGCATGGGGTTTTGTAAAATATGATGAGGTTGAAAAATTATTTAGATTTTTTATTAAAAAATTGCTAAACCTACCAAGCGCAACACCCAATTACATGCTGTATATAGAAACAAACTTAGACTCACTCTTCGTATCTACCTTAGGACTTCACCTTGGATACATCAATAAAGTGTTAAATATGAATCCTCACAGATTACCTCGCATATTAGCATTAAAAATTATAAATCAAAAAATATACTGGGCCAAGGAATGGGAAAATATTTGTCAGTATATACAATTCTTTCCTGATTCTTCAATAACTCCACTAAGCAGACAGTGGAAACCAATATTGGATAAACTAAAAATCAAAGAACGTTATGATTATATTCAAAATGCTATAAGTTCTCAGTTTCACGATCTATATGCAATACTGGAATACAATGTGTCTTCATTGTATACTTCAAATCTTTCTTCACGTGCAGTCAGTTTAATAATAAGGGCTAGAGGTGGCTTATTAGACCTGAATGCAAGAGCCTTCAAAAGCACGGTTGGTATTTGCACTATTTGCAATTTAGATGCTTTGGAAAACACATTTCACTTCATCAGTGTCTGTCCGCTGTACAAAGAATTTAGATTACAATATTTTGGTAAAACCATATTAAATTTGAATGAAGTTATATGTATACTAAATGGCTTAAACTTTTTCTCCCTGTATAAATACATAAGAGTTTGTTTAAAGTATAGAAGCTTTATCTTAAATGAATTTGTTTTTTAATTTTTCATGTAAATATAAGCTTATAATTTATCTTGTTATTTTTTGAATAGTGCCAATCTGGCTTACAACAAATATGTTATGCCATATATAAATTTAGATATTAAACATGTTATTGTAAGTGTATCAAATATGTAAATAATAAATCTATTAATAAATAAATAAATAATAAGTTTGTAAACGTTTTGCCTCGATTCACTACAATATCACTTGGCTATAGTAGAGGTTAAGCTTTTCGAATTTGCTTGCACCTGACATTGCTTAAAAGGGAAAATGTAGTTTAATTTAAAAGCTTTACAATTTGCATTTATCAATTATTTAGAAATTTAATTATAGCAGTTACAAACAACGAAAATACATAAAATATAACAAAAAAATTGTATTAAAAATAACAAATAACAGGAAAATCAAAACCTACTGTAGAAAATACTAAATAAATAGTCAAGTGCGAGTTAGACTCACACACGTACTATATTTAGTAAAACTTTAAAAATTCAAGTTGTTAATTTTTTCATGTCTTATGAATCACCCTTTAATTTTAAAATTAAAGTCATAATTGCATCACTGTTGGAACACCCTTTAAATTTTAGCAATTTTTGTTATAGCAGCCATGGTAATACACTATCTATAGAAATATACATGCGCCTACCTATTGCGGTTCAAAAAATAATTTAATATACGTGAATAACATGTCACTGATGGAACACCCTTTAGATATTAGTAATTTTTACAGCGGCCGAAGTACACCATCTACTGTAAACATTTAAAGAGTCTACCTATTACGGTTCAAAAATAAGGCTATTTACATGCAAATCATGTCTCTGTCGGAACACCCTTTAATTTTGTTGTTTGCTATGGCGGCCATGGCAATTCTCTTTCTATGAATATACCCAGAGTCTACCTATTACTATTAAAAAAAATAACTTACTATACGTGAAAAACATGTCACTGTCAGAACACCCTTTAATTTTTTAGTAATTGTCATAACGGCCATTGCAACACATCTTCTATACAAATTGGAAGAGTCTACTTATTAAGATTCAAAAAATATGTCGTTATACATGCAAAAGACGTCACTGTCGGAAAACCCTTTAAACTTTTATTGTTTTTATAGGGGTCGTTGTAATACATCATTTATGAAAATTTCAAGAGTCTATCTATTATGGTTAAAAAATTAATTAATGTTTATGCAAATTAAGTCACTGTCGCCACACCCTTTAATTTTTACTATTTGTTATAGTGGCCATAGTAATACACCTCCTGTAAAAACTTCAAGAGTCTACCTATTACCGTTCACAACTTAGGCCATATACATACATGCAAATAATGTCACTATCGGAACACCCTTTAATTTTTAGGTTTAATATTGTATACTTGCTTATAACGCGAACATAGATAGCTCAAAAAATGAAGACATAAACGCAAATAACACTGCAAATAATTACTGCTTGCATATTTTTAGTGTATTCTTCCTACAGTTGAAGAAAAAAGCACATATTCGTAAATAACACCTTTCTATCGGAACACCCTATAAGTTTTAGTATTTGTTGCTATAACGGCAACAGCTATACATCATCTGTGAAAATTTCAAGAGTCTACCTATTACGGTTCCAGAGATAAAAGGCGCTGACAGACGGACAGACATTGTAGCTAAAACAATAGGGGACGTTTTTACAATTTGTGTACGGAACCCTAAAAAACAACTTTTTAATGATTTTTATACATATTTTTATTAGCTTTATTCAGATGGCTAGAAAATTCAACTAAAAAAAATACACTTTATACACCTAACATATTCATATTATATACATAAAAGAAACACTTATTTAAATAAAAAACACTTAACATCATTCCTTTTTGGTAAAACAATAAATTTGTAATTTTATTTTGAAGTCTTTGTTTAAAATAACGTTTAACATTGAAGTTACATTATTTCTACATCTAACTTGGCTTTACTTCTAAGCACTTAATCAAATGTCTGGCAGCACATTACATAACTTTTTATGAGTGCTGTTTCACTGTTATACCCCAGCAAACAAATAGTCAGATGTTTGAAAAAAGGTTTTTTTTACGTGATATACAGAAAATATATTAAACATATTGTTTAAATATTACTTCCAATTCATTATAAAATAAAATCAAGCACGAATGCTACATTCGGCGATTCCAAATCTTATATACCCGTCACAAGAGTAATATAAAATATAATATATGATATGAAATATAAAAAATTCATAAGTGCGAGTCAAACTCACACACGGGTTCCGTGCTATGTTTAATATATAGCTTTGAAATTTTTTACTAGTAGTGGTAGTACTTGTAGATGTTACTATGGTTTTGCCCAAATTGTACTAAGAAAAACTACGCTGTACAAGAATAACACAAAAATTTAAATTCCTAAAAATTAACAAAATTTTGATATAATAATAAGAAAAATCAGTCAAGTGCGAATCAGACTCACATAAGCAGGTTTCCGTACTATGTTCAATACAACTATAAAAATACAAGTTGGTGCTTTTTGCACGTCTTATGAGGTACCCTTTAATTTTAAATTATTTTTTATACTAGAGCATAGTACGAACTACCCTGTGCAAATATCAAGTGTCTGCCTAAATTAGCGACATCTAGGGAACACCCTTTTATTTTTAATAAATATATTTTCGTTACTTGTTGTTACAGTATATATTTTAAAATATCTTTTAAATAATCTGTGTAAATTTTAAGTGTCAGCCTAGTACTCTTCAAATATAAGGACTTTTATAAAAATTTAGAAAGAAGCCTTCCTGTTACGGTTCAAAAATAAGGCAATAAGTCAAAAACGTGTTAATTCGGCAACACATCCACTGTAAAATCTTCTAGAGTCTACCTATTACGGTTCAAAAAATAAGGCAATATAAGTCAAAGCATGTCACCTTTAATTTTATTATTTGCTATAGAGACCATGGCAATACCCTTTCTATGAATATGTATATCAAGAGTCGATTTAAAATATAAGGCAATAAACGTGAAAAATACGACACTGTCGGAATACGTTTTAATTTTTACTATATGTTATAAAGCCCATATGAACATACCTTCTGTGAAACTTTCAATAGTCTGCAACTCACATCACTACCGGAAAACCCTTTAATTTTTACAATTTGTTATAGAGGCTGTAATATACCATCTGTAAATTTCAAGAATCTATCTTTTATGGTTCAAAAATTCGGCCATATTGTGGCACATCACGTCAGTGTCGGAAGACCCTTTAATTTTTACTATTTGTTGTAGTGGGCATAGTAATACACTTCCTGTAAAAATTTCAAGAGTCTACTCATTATCGTTCAAAACTTAGGCCATATACATGCAAATCGCGTCACTATCGGCACACCCTTTAATTTTTAGGTTTAATTTTGTATACTTGCTTTTAAAGCGAAAATAGTTTTAATTACTGTTTGCAAATGTTATGTTTGACTCCTACAGCTCAAAAAAAGACATAAACCCATATAACACGTCACTTTCGGAAAACCCTATAAGTTGCAGTATTTGTTGCGATTTGTTCGGAAAAAATGGGTGAATACAGCTAAAATGTTTAAGGTAGCCATTAAGACAATTAACAGCCCAGTGACTATTTTTTCTTTCCGTTTGTTTTTCCTTCTTCCAGTGTCAAAATGTACTAAATTTTTTTTGACAGCCGAAAATGATGTGTACAAAAAATACGTATTTTTATTGCGAGGTTGTATTTTTTTCAATATATTGTATTTCCAACTATTTAAATCGTTCTATTTGATATTTTCATTGCTATTGCTTTGGAATCGTTGCTAGAGTGCAAGGCAAAATTATTTTACCAGGTAAGAGCACTTTGGCAACTTATTGGCACATAAAAAGTAATATATTTTTGACATCAAAACATAATCAGCTGATATAACACCTGCTTAATTTATTTCTCGTTGTGTCAAAATATCTTATCTATGTTCGAAATTATGTTATTATCATTGTTATCTTGGCATACGTTGTTTTGTATGTGTGTCATTGTAACAGCTGTTATACCAAACTTTTGCGAAAGAAAAAATTAAAGCAGAAGCACAATCAAATTCTCTTCTACTTAAAGTTTTTTTGCAAATCAGTTTAAAATCGTATATTCAGCGAAAATAAAATTAAAAACGTGTTTAACTCAAAATTTAATACTTTGGCTTTATAAACAATATAATATTTATAAAAAGACTCAAAAGAAAAGGTAAAATAATGAATTAAAATTTGCATAAACATTTTTTTAATGAAAACAAAGAAGAACAAGAATAAACGTAAAAGCCACAAAGTTGTAGTAGTAAAAGACGAAACAAAAAGTGCCAATGAGAAAAAATTATGTGTGTGTAGTAGTGTAATAGTAAATCTAAGTAAAAGAATAGTAATAAAAGAACGTATCTCAAAATTGAATGTAAAATTAAATTGCAATAAATGAATGAATTTAAGTGCTGAAAATAATCTGCCTTAAAGTTAAGGTTAAGTATAAAGACAATTCCTTGTAAAGCAAGTGTGATACATATTTCCAAAAAAGGAAACCGGTTCCGGCTTTCATTTAAAGGGTCCCACGAAATTGTGGTAAGATGTTAAAAAAAATGGAATGATTGGTGATGCCAGATTTTTGGGCGTATATTTAACAAAAGTTTAAATTGGAAATGAATACCTGAATGTAAACTACTCAATTAAAATGAATAAAAAAATTCGAATAAACACAAAAACATTAAAAAAAAAAACAATTTGTTCACGGCTTAAATCTACTTTACGGACACACCATAAAAATTTAAAAAAAGAGTAGCGTATTTGCGTAAAATTTAATTTTAAGAAAAAATGTAAAATAAAAAAAATTTGGGGCGAAGCTTAGTTTAGGAGTTACGGACCCCCAAAGTATCACTGGAATCGTATTTAAAAGTACTATCTAACTAAAGTGAAATTAATAAAAAAAAAAGAAAAAAATTTTAAGTAAACAAAATATTTTTTGTTTTTATACTGCCACCGCTTGAGCAGGAAATCTTTAGTAAGCGTGCCGGTAATGGTTATACCATAGAAGAGAAAATCATTGCGTCCGGCCGAAGGCCGCTTATGCAGAAAACCTTTAGTTAGCAAAGCCGGTGTTTGTTATACCATAGAGGAGAAAATCCTTGCGTCCGGCCGAAGGCCGGCTATGCAAAAAATCTTTAGTTAGCGAGTTAGTTAGGCTGGCTATGCAGAAAATCTTAAGTAAACCAAAAAAAAATGTTTTTTTGTTCTCACTCGAAACTTTTTTAATTTTTTTATTAATTTTAATTTAGTTAGATAGTACTTTTAATTCCCTTTCCAATGATACCTATATTACCCTGTTCCGACGTGTTATATTCAAGATATATCATACTGTAACATTTTAAAATTTTTTGCTTGAAATTAAATTTTACACACAATAAGCTACTTTTTTAATTTGAATGATGTGTCCGTAAACTAGATTTGTTCCTTTTTCACTTAGTAAAGGCGCAAGGATTATCTTCTCCATGGTATAACAAACACCGGCTTCGCTAACTTACATTACATTACATTTTTAGCAAAAAATGTAAAGTGAAAAGAATAGAGGAGACCCTTAGTTTCGGATTTAATTACCCCAAAGTTTATATGTATAGTATGGCATATGTAGATAATTTTATGATGGTATGAGGTAATATGGGTATCATATGGATGTTAATTAAATGTACTATCCAACGTAATTGAAATTAGTGCAAAAAATTTAAAAAAAGATCAAGTGAGCACAAAACAAAGAGTTTTTTTAATTTAATTATGTAAGGCCGATTATTATAATTTGCTAAAGTTAGGATTTTATGGGAGAGATAAATAGTTTTTCGTTAGAATAAGGATAAGGCTCGTTACTATAACTTGCCTTTAAAGTACATGATAGTTAAAAGTTATCTCCAAAAAAATTTAGCTATTGGCAATGTATAATAAAGGGCCTTAAAATACTTTAACAAACATTCAATTATTGAAAATAAAAATTTACTTAACATTATTGTTAAATCTGTAAGATTGGAATTATTTTTTATGAAATTTACACATTTTATTTTAAATATAACACTATTATTTTCAATTTTTATATCGTTTGGTATTCTTTTATATATGCGCAATGATTTTATTTTCTAAGGTATAACCAGCATCGGCTTCGCTTACTAAAAATTTCATGCATCAAGGATTTTCTCCTACATTGTGTCACCACTACCTGCTTCGCTTACCAAAGATTTTCTTCACAAACATAACCGGAGTATTTTATCGGAAAATATGGTTATTATAGGAAATTAAATGAAAACTTCTTTCAGACTTCATACCTATTTAAAAAAAAAATTATCACCACTTGAAATTTACTTTCAAGACCTTTAAATGATATGCATATGTATATTGACCTAAAACAGTTAGAAATGTAATATACAACTTCAGTTTTATAGGAAAAGTCGATTTTTGTACTTAAAGTTAAAATTGTTAATTGTATAAAAACAAACTAACCATGCCCTATTGTTTTGCTACAATATCTGTGCGTCTGTCAGAGCCGTAATAAGTCAACCCTTGAAATTTTTACAGAAGTTGTATTACTATGGCCATTATAATAATAAAAACTACAACTTATGCAGACACTTGAAATTTACGAAAGATGTTTAAAACTAAGTTCGCTACATTAACAAGTATAAAAAAAATTAAACTAAAAATTAGTGCGTCCCAATAGTGACATGATGTGTATTAAAGTTAATAAAAAAAATGAAAGAGTATTCCTTAGAAGTCGTGATTTAATGTGTAAAACAAGATTACTATAAAAATTTCTCACTTAAGTTACAGAAACGAGACACTGGACCGAAACAATAACAAAAATTTAATTTGATTTTATAACTCCATTCCATGTTGATCAAAAATACAAAAAAAAAATATTGCTCATTTCTATTCATCTTTTTTATTAACATAAAAAAACAATACTTAACAAAATAAGCGGTAACTTTTTCGAACTTTACGAAGAGGATTAAACTTAACCAAAAATACAAAAAAAATATTATCTTTATACATATGCAATATTTTTTTTTTTTTTTTTGTATCAATGTGGACAGGTAAAAGAAGAATTAGAAAGATTACATCTTTCTAAAATATTCGTCAAAAATGGATTTTAAACCAATTTATATGAGATCAGTGATGACTTGGAGAGAATGGGTTTACAAAGAACTCTGAGTTGTAGGAAAAAAATATGCAACCTCCGATCAGTCAGTACTATAAGGATCTTAATAGATTAATTTTAGATTGAAATGGGCAGGTTAGAACTTGACTTATTTATTATCATTAACCGTTATTGCAAATCCCAATGCTCCGTTGGCTGAGCACGATGGGTTTGACGATTTCGTGCCTTTTTAAACGTGATCATTCTATTTTGGCTTAATGACATAATGGAAATTATTCATAGAATAGTTAATATGGGTTCTTTCGGAAATAAAATAGTCACATTAAACCAATAGCCTTCTGAATGTAAGCATCTAGTACTAGCACTATCCTTATTAAAATTGACCCGCATGTTATCAAAATTAATTTACTTACTAATAGCGTTTTTTGTTAATATAAATATATCTGGCAGCACAATAAAACGAGCTTAAAGTGTATGAGTGAGTAGTTTTCAAATGCGTACAAGAAACTGATGTGTGTGTGGTTTGTACAGTAAGAAGGAGTCTGCAAAGTGGGGGTGTTCGTGTTTCCTAATTTTTACAAGAAATCTTTACTAAAAATTTAATAAAATATACATATATTAATTTGTTATCAAACGTAACCAAAGAAAACAAATTTAAATTGAAATTGATCTTTCAACTCGTTAATGTATGTTGTGTGCCTTGCCTGACCGAATTTTTTGTTTAATTTACAGGGAAGAAGAAAAACGGAAACAAAATGTGTAAGGTATAAATATTTAAAGAAAAACAAAATTGTTAAATATAAAACCTATTGCCATCATGTTGGTTGCAACACCGGGACAGACAACAGCATACAATACACTACACAATAATAGTAATGGGGGTGGTAGCAATAACACAGCTGCAGCTACAACTGCGACCAAAAAGTCCTCAGCATTAAGCTCCTCAAATGCCACGGCTTCTGGAACAGCGAAATCTTTAAACAACAATAACAACCACACAACAGCTACTGTAACCACCAAAAATTCTCTGAATTCCAATTCACATACCACTACATTTAATTATCATCAAAATCCCAAAAATGACAAAATTATATCCAACAAACTTATTAACCATAACAAAGCTGCCGCCACAACTTCCAAGCTAATTATTTCATCAACTATGACAGCAGCAACAACCCATTCCTTAAAAAACGAAAATTCCACCAACACCACAAATACCACCACCACTAACAAACAACAAAGTTTTATTCAAACTCTTAAGGATTCTGTTCAAAAGGCATTGATTTCCACAACAGGCAGCAGCAGCAGCAACAATTCAAATGCTAATAAATATTCAACTGATAATAAATTACAAATCCATTGCAACAACTTAACTACGTCCACTCAAAATCTCATCTCATCTTCGTCATCCACATCCCATAATGCAAATAAAATCTCAACGACTACATCCTCAAATGCTTCGAGTAATTTGACTACTGCTACGCAGTCGTCGTCATCAGTATCAGCTGTTAGAAATAAATATTTTACCTGCTCGTTGTCCAAATTGCATACGGTGGCGCCAACTGTAATTCATCGTTATCCGGAGGAGCGACAAGATGCCAGCAGTACAGATAGTCTTCAGAAGGAAATGTGCCATTTTAAACCGATACGTATAGTTCCCAAAACGCCATGGAAAAGGTGAATTATATTATTCTATAAGCATTTTTCTGAAATCATTTTAAATTAATCTGTCATTATTTTCTTTTACTTGAAAATATTTTAGTGGTAGCAAATCTCGTGGCAATTGTTTGCGTTTTCCCAAAGCAAATCTTGCCACTAAAAAAACTGAATTTGTTTTAAAAACCAACTGTGATGTTAATAATAGAAAGAAGAAACAGCAACAAAATCGAGCACAAAATAATAAAATCAATGTGGATGAGGATGATGATAATGAGCAAGAAAATAAAGAATTTCACGGAATCTATAAACCAAAGCCAAGGTATAAATAATAAGTAAACAGTTATTCGGTTATTTTTTTAACTGTATTTAAATTTAAATTTTTTTATGAAGTAAACTACACAATTTTTGTTAAATTTGTATTTTTTTACAAACAGTTTTAAAGAATAGCGTGCAATTTGTTTGTGTTTGAATAGTTGAGTTCGCGTTAAACAAAAAACTTAAAATACGTTTACAAAATGTAATTGTTGAAATTTACAAGAACAAAAAACTTTTTATTAATCTATTTTTTTCTTTTTTACTTAAGCTTAACTTGTTTATCCACCTCCATTACTACTCCAAATCACCAATCAGCGTTTGTGTGTATGATTGCTCAAATGAAGAATTTAGTTAATTTGCAATCAAAACGGCTGCTCCAGGTGGCCAAAACTGCCGGAGGTGGTGCAAGGTTAACGTCTGTAGAACCCCTCGAAGAATTGTTTGTACGAAAAAAGACTGCGAAAAGGCAGCAAAAGAAAGTAGAAGAATTACCCATAGTTCGTAATACTCGTCTGTCCTCGAGGCCTATAAAAAATAAAGGTCTCTCAAGTAAAGAAACTACCGAAACTATCAGAAAGGAACGTGCAAAACAAACAAAAGCTAAATCAAATAATATTTCCAGCGTATCGACGGTGTCAATAGCAAGGGCCAAATCCCGTAGAAAATTGGTCGGTACCAAATCAAAAACAATCGATATGGTTGCATTGGCTGTCACGAAAGCGAAAGAAAAGTTGCAGAAAAGTGCATCTATGCCTGCTGTTGCAAGTAATAAAACAAAAACTATTGCTACAGGAAACAAAAATGCCAGAAAACGAATATTAGTACAAGAAGAAGACGATATTATAGACTTGGACTCCCCGGACTTATCACCATCATCATCAACTACAAAAACAACTTCCATCAAATCTCTTGTCCTAGGAGCACGTAAAAGTTCGCGACTCTCAAGTAAGAGTGTTACCACAAACAAACTACTCAATTATTCCACAAATAGTAACTCTTCCCAACAAACTATCAATAAATCCCCTCAAAAACCCAATAAGAGAACAACATCATTTATATGTTTTTCACCACCCATGACACGTTCTCGGCATAAACATTTAACCGAACTGGGTAAGATTGTTACCATTGATACATTAAATATTAAAAAACGTAAAATTTAAATCGAATTTTCTGTCAAAAAGTGTGAAAAATTAAAATTTGTTTTTTTTATGTTTCTCTCGGTTCAAATTTATTGTGGATTAAACAAGATCTCTAATAAAAACAACACTAAATGTGGCTGGTAACGAATTTCAATTTTTATTTTCATTCTTTATTCTTTTATCTCATTTGCCTTTACGTTGTATTATTAAATTAAAAACAGCAATTATATCTACATACGAGTACATATACATACGTATGTATGTAAACTTATGTTTTGAAAAAATGCACTGCGTGATATTAATATTGACTCTAGTAGAGAAACTATTTATAACAAAACTGCAAGTTTTTTTCTATTCCCTTTAAGTATTTTTTTTTTTATTTTGTTAACTGTTACTGATACTTGTCGATTTGTTCAATAAAAATAGTGGAAGTGCCGTAAAAAAATGTACACTTTATTGTATTACATTTTCAGTTAAATTTACAATTTAATTAATTTAAATGTTCTGTGTATCAAATCGTTTTTAATCGAGCGATTTAAACAAAAAAAAAAAAACATTACAAATTTATGGTCTAGCGAATATATTCGAAGTTAATTTCAAACTCAATATTTTAAACATGAAAAATATAAAAAACAGCTGTTAATAGAAGAGTTCCAAAGAAAAAATAATTATTATTTATTTCGATACGAAAAGAAAATCTTTAAAATTTTTATGACGTAATGGTTATATCACAACTGGAACGAACGACGAACTTCGCACAGTATGACGAATAGGTCGACAAAAATTCGTTGTGCAAATTCGTCAATTAAATCGTTTTTTAATTCCATCACATACCCAATTTAATTCAAGCCCAACTTCATCTCAATAGTGGAGGCTAAATTTGTCTTTTATTTATTGTATTTTCTATAAAAACTGATTGGTAACTACCGAACACCAATTGTGCCCTCAACCGATTAGTGCTGGCAATTTCTACTTCTTTCAATTACTCGATACTTCTCAATTGAGTTCTCAATAGTAGTCAATACTACGGTTTACATAATAGCAGCGGAAATGTATCGGTCGTAGTCGTCAAATATTTTTATAAATTTCTTTCTAAAAATACTACCCCAAAAGTATCGATTAACTACTTTTGTGTATTGAGTACTCAACAAAATTATCCAGTATCAAGTACCCGGTACCCACTACTTAATACTTTGCCAGCACTACAACGGATTCCTTCCTGATTACTTCGCAGCTCTAGAGTGATGCTTAATTTATATGTTTGGAACTCGTCCGTTAGCTGCTGGACGAACTCTGAGTCACTGAGTATTGCAATTCGATAGGAAAAATGTTCGAAACACCTTGCATAAATTCGAATTGCAATACGAATCTCATTCCTACTACTGCAGGTAATTTCTACTACTTTTAATTACTCGATATTATTTATGTGTGGTTTCTGTATTAAAGACGAGCGGCTCGTCTAAATAAAAAAAATTTAAAAAGAAATCACTCAAAAAATTGAGTGCTTTTCATACAAATTTTCTAGACCGCACATTAATACCTATCAATTGGGTAGTTCTATCACTAATATACTAATAATAATACTTTTATTTACATAGTAGAAACGCACTGTTATTCAGAGTTTTATGTGCGGTTTCTGTATCAAAAACGAGCGATACGTCTGAAAATTTTGTTTAGAAATAACTCAAAAAATTGAGTGCTTTTCATACAAAATGTCTGGAGTCATTCAATTTTCTATTCAAATTGTTTCAAGTAACTACTTTTCAGTATTGAGTACCCAAAAAAGGATAAAATACTCGATACCCAGTACCCATTACTCAATTTTTACGTAATTTTTAAATTGTTCTGTTTTATATCTTTGTAAAATTACAAGACTAGCTCAGCAGTATCCAAAGCTCTTTGTCTACGTTTCCATTATTGAAAAATTTGTGTTTCAAAACGTTTTTGATCAGAAATGTCTAGTTTTTTTTAATCATAATGTTTAAAAAAGTTTTTAAGTAGAATTTAAAATAATTTATACAAAACTATAACAACACATCATAGTTGTTGTCCAATTACAATCGTTTAGTATAGAAATCGATTACTATCACTTACCGGTTTGTCTAGATTACAGAAATTTTATGAAAAAAATACTAAAAATAAAGTTTGGATATGTTTGAGGTTAGAAAGTCCAGCACTGTAAATTCTCCGCGCTACCCAACCATGTCGCTACAGTTAGCTAATATTGACATCAGCGAAGCTTTTTTACAAAATATGAATTTGTGACTTCTGTTCGTGAGAGAGAAGAATATTTGTCCGATATCATTCCACTATATATTCCAAAATATATTCCTTCATATAAATAAATAAATTTCTACTTTACATTGGTATCAGCGTAACTGAGTTTATCAAAAAACTATTTTTTTAAGCCATTTTACTTCCTATACTCAAATTTAAATACCCCTTATTCCAAGAAACAAGAGAAGTGATAGAAAACTAGTGATGTGACTGTTTTTTAACAATATATGTATAAAGAGGAGAGTTATATCACTTTCAATTTCATATGTCTTACTATACGAAAGTAATGGTAAATAATAAGTTGATTCATTCCAAGTGAAATAAACATTAGCTTGCAAAAGTGTTCGGATACTCAGAAGTTGCGTTCGCCAAAGATAAATTTAAATTGTTGTATTTTTTCTATTTCCCTTTTTAGTAAAGGATAATAAATAAAATTACAAGAAAACTCTGAAATTTTTTTGATAAACTTTCATAGCCAGTAAGTGTTTTTTATTGACATTTGAATACAAAACCGAATAACATTCATTCGCCAGTACATATATTTTGAAGTTTATACCCAACCATGGGAAAGTCAAATGTTTAAAATATTAAAAAAAAAAAAAAATCATGCATGACAGTAATACATTGTATTGACTATTTTTTTTGTTTTTTCATTAGCATTAGTTTATTTTTAATCTAATGATTTTTTCTATTACTATTATTTTCAATAATGCTAATGGATTTTACAAAACACTTTAAGTAGCACTTATTTATAATTATAAAATTATCACCATTAATCATTATTATTAATAGCTGTATTTTTTCTAAAAGAAAAGTACGAATTTAATTGATTTTTCATCAATTATATTTTGTAATTATACAAATTCATTACATTGAATTGCCATTGATTGCTAAAAACAATTGTAATTGAAAAAAATCAGTAGCATTAAATGGTACAATATTTGCCATGCCAATAAACATATCGTCGCGTTTCTTCTTAGGCCACGTGGGCGTAATTTTTTCGAAATTGACTTTTTTTGGTTTTTACGGTAGAAAATAACATTTGCCACCAGACTACAATCTCATCTTAACAAGTTTGTATGAAAAATAAAAAATCCATTTTCAAAACCTCGTACATACAAATGACATTTGCATGCAAAATATAATGGCTTTTATATTTCAAGTTGGAAATGTTAAAGACTCAACCACTAAGTTTTTTGTATTTAAGAATAAAAAAATCAGGAAAGTTTCAGGCCAATTGGAGCATTTTTGGTAAAGTTAAAAGTTTTTTTTTTTTTTCGATAAATACAAAAATAAATGTTAATTTACACACAGAAATTTGCAAATTGCTGGCTGCGCTAAAACCACGTAAGCGACAGATTTGGCTACAATTAATTGTTAGTAACAAATTTAAACAAAAAAAAGTTTCTATACCCTTCAGAGAGTCACACTTCGATGTTTTGTAAAAAAAATTGTCTTAAAACCCATATTAAAGAAGTTTTTAAGTTTTTTACGTTTTCTGAAAAACAACTTTTTGGCACTTACGTGGTTTAAGAATAAACGCGACGATATTACAGGCATGATAAAATACGCTAGATTTCAAATCATTCTTAACTGAAAATTGTTCGTTTTCCTTGAACTATTCTTAAGGCGAATCAATTTACTAGGTGGTGGCAATAGCGAATTTTTCAGTTGCTCTGTTATAATTATTTTTTATTTAGATATAGAGTTTGACATCTCAAGCAACGAACTAAATTAGTGAATTCGCCACTGCCACGGAAAGGAAGACAGTGAAAAGATCTTGTGGGGAAAAGAGGTTAAGAAATAGAAAAGAGTACAATATTATTCAAAACGAATATATTTTTTATGTGGTGACAATGAGGAATTCATTTATTTTCGCCTCGGCTTCAAGTGTAAAATTTCACAAAAGTAAGAATTAAGACATATTAATACAAAGTATATTTATCTTACTAGGTACTGTCGTCCGCCCAGCTGATTTAGTAGTTCGACACGTCAAAAGTTCTATGTGTTTAAAAATTTTACAGTGCAGAAGTGAGAAAGCAATAAAATACATACACGCCTTCTTAACTTTATTCTATATTTTTTGATATTTCGAACTACAAAGCGACAATAAGATGCCATGTTGTTCTTGTATTGTTGTATTTATTGTAGAGGCGCCACTACCTAGCAAGATAAATCTACCTTGTACAGGTATATGCAAGGCGAATTCAAAAAACAGGTCAACCTTTTTTGGTATATACATATATTCTGACCTTTTCAGCAATAGGGCAAATTAATGAATTTTCTTTTACCACCACCTACTAAAAGATTTTGCCATGGCAGATAACAAGGCGAATTATGTATCATTATATATAAATAAATATTTATGTATGCTACATATTTAGATTTAAAACATATAATTAGCCACTGAAATCATCTGTTATGAATTCGCCTTGATATGTAAATTTAATCTACATACATATTTATTTTATTTATTTACATATTTATTTCTAACTGTCAAACTATGTATGTAAAACTTAAAAATAAATACAAATTTAGAGCGAGTTAACTTCACCAGGTGCAAGGCCAATTGAATTTACCAGGTGTGAGCGATAGACCTGATTATGTTTTGCTCTTCTTTTTTTATATTGTTAAAAATACATTATCTTAATCATATGTACATATGTATATGCTAGTAAAATATCAAAGCTATTTGTTTTGTTGCAGTTGTTGCCGTAGTGATCGATATAAAATCAATTCGCCTTGACCAGGTGAAAGCAGTAAAGAAGTTCATTTTTTTTTTTTGTTTGTCCAAAAGTCCTGTCTAATGTGTAGCATCATGTTGTAGCATCATTATCAAAGTTGTAGTGCTCTCACCTGGTAAAATAAATTCGTCTGTTAGATTTTTTATGTATAGATTTTTGCAATTATCTTTTAAGGTGTGTTTTAAGTTTGTCTTGTGTAAATTCGAAATTATAATTTGTATTGTATGTTTCTACTATTGAACAAATTAAAAGGAGACCAGCTGGTCATTATCGTAATGCTTTTCAAAGGGTAACTAACTTTTCATATGTTAAGTTCTACAGTTAATAAAATGTATCGAACTTGTTTTTGTTATAGAGTTGCTAACAACTTTTAAGAAATGTGTTTTAAACTTAAAATAGCTAAAACAAGAAATTCAATTAAAAATAAGAAATAAAAAAAAAAATAATAGTAGACATCAAAGTTTATACATGTGAATGAAATAAAAAAATACAAAATAATTTAAACAATATTTAAATAAAAAAAAAAAAATACTTGCAAAAACTATATGCAAACATAATTTTTCTTAATAGCAAAAACAAATACAAAATTAATTATATGAAAATAAATTTAAATTTAAAAAATGTAATTAAACAATTAAAAATAATATAAGAAAATATTTAGTCATTTTACATAAAAACAAAAGAACAATATTTTCCTATAATTTATGTAATAAATTAAGAAGTTTTTTTTTACTATAATTAAACTCGTATACATATTAATTATTTAATATTTTAAACTATAATAAAATATTATTTGTGTTACAATCAAGAAGAGAAGATTTAAATTTTTCTACGAAATTAATTTAAATTAAAAAAGAAGCGAAAAACTGTGTGTTGTGATATAATATTGAAAAACAATGTATATTTTAAATCTTTTAATTTAATATGTATTTTTTAATTTCTCTATTTAAAAATGCTTTTCATTAGAGTCAAAGTCGTTCATGATATACTATAATTTGTTCATTTAGGAGATTAACTCGGAAAATCTTGCACGTAAGAACTATAAGGCTCAGCAACGACACAACTCTATTCGGCTTTAATTATTTTTAATTAGCTAAGAAAGTGCAAATAATTTTAAATAAGTTTAATTTAGCTTATGAAAATACCATAAATTTTATTTAAATTGTAACTTTGTAATTTTTGTTTGTTTAAATTACATATTTAATTTAAAAACAAAATTAACGAAAAACCTTAAATTTTAGTATTAAAAGAAATATCCAGGCTTATTGTAAAAGTCAAGTAAAACAAAAACAAAAAATTAAATAAAACACAAGGACACAAATTATACAACTATTACAATTTAAATTATTAATTATAAACAATTTAATGAGCCACTCCACTTATTATAAATATAATTAAATAAAAGTTTAAGAAAAAAAACAACAGATTTTTTATTTACATATTATTTAATTGTTGAATCGTTAAACCGATAGTAACTCGTAGTGTATATGAGCGAATCACTTAAACAAGGAATTTTTCAACTGTAAAATTTGGGATCTCTACTTTTATACTGTAGCAAAAAACTGTCTGTGTTCGCATCACGTAAAAAGTACTGGACAAATTTAAATAAAATTTTATGGAGAGGTACCTTAGTATCTAGGTTAAGATGTAGGATCTTTTTTCCGTAAAAATATCTAATTTCCAAGAGAAAATTGAGAAAAAGTAGCGAAATTACCGATTCAATGTTACTGCAGACTTGGCAGCAACTTTAATTTTTTTTTAAACACTATTTACAGAACTCTACAATAATTTTAGAATTTTAAATAAATTTAGAATAATTTATGGGTACTTTTATATAAAATAAATTCATAAACCATATCTGAAGCACTATAAAAGTAAGAGTCTTAAAATTTGAGGTGTATCACTCACTCGCTTTTTACATTGTGATGTTTTGTCGCTGCAATTCTTACATAGATGGAGAGAGGGTAGAGAAAAATTAAAAGGGGCGGAGCACATATACTCTTGAAATTCGTTTTGTTCCCTAATTCGTAGTTATAATTATGAAGTTTAAAATGTGAACAAATTGCTGTACGATATAAATCCAAATAAAATTTTAAAGAAGAAAAGATATACATTTTATTGACATAAGTTGCATAATGTAATTGGGCTCCTTCAAAGCTAATTCGAACAAAATAAACAAAAAATGTTATTTTAGAATCACCTGGGTTTAGGTTTTTTTTAATTCGCTAACCTTAAAACTCTTTTTTCCTTGGTCCGATTTTTTTTTTATTTTGAAGCCTTAACACCAAAAGGCCATAAGATATTTTCCTGCCAAGTATTGTTGATCTAGGATTACTCAATGACTTTTGAGAGCCAATCAGGTATGTGATGAAAAACGATCGATTTAAAATCGAAGGGTGTGATTGATTTCTAAAATTATTTTTAAATATGCGCCGCACTGTGGTCAATATTTTGAGATAGCGGCCAAAGCTCCTTTTGGTTTTTGTTCTCCGATTTTAAAGTTATTAGACTCATATGAAAGTAGACAGTAGTAAACCTCGGGAGCCAAAAAATTAGAACTCTATTTCACTGAGAACAGGGTGGTCCCAAATGGGCTTTTTCAGAATTTAGTAAATTTATGATATTTTTAGTTAATTTTTAAAGTTTAAATGATCATAACTTTTTTGTTTTTCAAGATAAATTTTGTGTTGTAACTTAACTTATTTCCTATTACTGGTAAAAAAATCGAAGGTCTACTGTTTTCAGAACAATTTAAATATTTTTTTTAAAAAAGGTCAAATTTCTCGGAAATTTACTACTTCATAGAGCACAACTCCTGTGAGTCAAGCTGAGTCAAAACACAAATTTACTATTTTTTAGTCCTAACTCTCCCCTACATTCCTATATATACATGTCCATGCATCGGGACTGCACTTTTTGAGCTACAGCAATTTTTCTGACCCAAGGTAAGATATTCGGTACAAATGCACGTCATATTTTTTGAGAAGTTATTTGTATGTGAAAGTATAGCCACTTTGCATATATTTTGATGAAATTTTGTACAAGAGTTCTTATTGACCCAAAAAAAATTTCTGTTGAAATTAGGAGAAGTTGGCTCATATTTGGACCTAGTCCACATAGAAGGGTGTATCAAAATTTTGACAAAAATGACAATAGAACTCTCAAATTATGTGGTATCTGGCAATTCATTTGGAAAAGGTAAAAAACGATTTTATTGCCTACCTAAAAATTGCAAATAAATTTAAAAACAATGGAAATAACTGGTAAAACCAAGTACCTGTTATATTATGTTTGAAAGAGGTAAAAAAGATCATGTTGAATTCATGCATTCATTTTTTTTCTTCATTATTGTTTAAACAATGGCTAAATTCAGTTATAGTGATCTATCTGATATATATTTAGAACGGAAAGATGAAAACGACATTATTTTAATATAATGAATAATCCATTCTTCAAAATATGCGACAAACAAGAAATTAAAATTCATGACTTAAAAATAAAAAACTTTTTAAATACTTTAAGAAAACGGTACAATCAATGTTCCAGAAACAAGAAATTCTTTTACTCACGCAACCAAGAATGGCTAAGAAATAAACTTATTTTTAAAAAGCCATCAGTAACTACCACGGAAACTGGAAAAGGTGGTCAACCAGCAAAGCCAATTGATAATTGCAGTGAAAGATCACGAAGACGCAAGTTTAAACATATCAATGAAGAAGTTTCTTGTAGCATCATAAAGGATTCATTTCTGCATCAAATTCAACCATCGAAAACTAAAAAGAGTAAAATTGCTATCATTGAAAAAATTGTGGAAGCAAGCCCCAGACGCACAAAAAGGATTTTAGAAAGTATGCCGACACCAACTGAAGAAAATAAATTTACTCCAGAAGAAGCATTTGCACTATTTTTGGATTTGAAAATGACTAAAAACCAATATACAGAATTGAGGAAGCGAACATTTGAAGACATTTGATGCTGACTATTTAAAGAAGTTTAAAAATTGCAGCATGACTTTAATTTCTAAATGGGGATGTGATGGGTCCTCTGGCCAGAAACAATACAAACAATGTAATGCGGAAAATTCGTCAGATGCCAATTTATTCATGATTTCTTTCGTTCCATTACGTTTAACAAAAACTTATATTGGTTCAGAGCGGTCAACTAGTAGAGCTGCAGAGATAGATGTATGGAAGAATGAAATTCCCTCGTCAACAAAATTTTGTAGACCAATAAAGTTTGCTTACAAAAAAGAAACTAAAGATGTCATAACTGAAGAAGTTGGCAAAATAACAGATGGAATTAAAGAACTTCAACCAGTGATATTTGAATTTAATGACCAATGCATCGAAGTTAACTTTAAAATGTCACTTACAATGATCGATGGAAAAGTTGCACAAGCTTTAACCGAAACAAAGTCTTCGTCAAGCTGCACCATATGCCAAAAAACATCAAGTCAATTGAGCCAACCACCAACACAAGATGATAGTTTTAATGAAGCATATGAATTTGGAATGTCACC
This sequence comes from Phasia obesa, assembly GCA_949628195.1. Classification (NCBI taxonomy): domain Eukaryota; kingdom Metazoa; phylum Arthropoda; class Insecta; order Diptera; family Tachinidae; genus Phasia; species Phasia obesa. The sequence goes on along the minus strand of OX451215.1, from coordinate 175,804,887 downwards.
TCTTCATGCTAGAATTCGTTTTATGGAGCATATTCTTAAATTGGGATACGATTTGGAATTTGGCCCGTTAGGCGAAACAGTGAGAAACAACAAAGAAAATTTGGAAAAAAGAAAGCAAAAAAAAAAGATATTCAAGAAAAATACCGTGAGATAGGCCTTATAATTGACCAGCCAAAGCAAGGAGAAGGAAATTCTAATGATGGAAACAGCAAGGAGATTTTTTTCCGATCCAGAAACTGCAGCTTCTATAACTGGAGTAGATTATGATTTAATACGACGATTCCAAATCATATTAGAAGTTATAGCATGTAGCCAAAAGATAGATGCAAAAAAATTTGGTCAGTATGCTAATGAGCCAGCAACCCTTTATAACCAAAAATATTCTTGGAGACATATGCCAACCACAGTTCACAAAATTTTGTTCCATGGGGAACAAATAATTCAGCACAATATGCTTCCAATTGGAGATCTCTCAGAAGAAGCACAAGAAAAAAGGAACAAAGACTACAGATTCTTTCGCGAGCATAATACAAGAAAAATTTCCAGATATTGTACTAATGAAGATCTTATTAATATTTTGTTGTGCACATCAGACCCATATATGTCCAGTATTCGACAAAAATGGAAATCAACCTCATTAGAGTTAGATGAAGAAGCTAAACAACTACTGCAAAATGAAAATCAAAGCTATTTGGAAGAAATTTTTAATAATATTGTTTAATTAATACTAGTTTAAAGATTATAATTTGTTTCTAATTTTAGTATAAATTTTTATTAATACATTTAAATAAAATATAATTGCACTTTAAATCAATAGTACAAGTTTACTTAAAATTTTATCGATGTTGTGTTCTGTATATAATATATCCAAATGGTATTGATATTGTTGGGAATTTCAGTGTTATTTTTCAGTTTAATCCTCACAAGAATTAGCTTTCTTCCAAAAAAACCAACCTTTGGCCCCTGTGAATATTGAGACTAAATAAATGTCAGGGGCCAATTGTTGGCATTTTCTGACCAAAATAAAGTTTAGGAATAATAAATAAGTATTGGTTGTAAAATACGATTAAAGAAAATAAGAAATTATAAAAAAATACCTATTTAAAATGTCAAAATATTTAACTTTTAGATGGAAACTCAACAAAAAATTAAAATGCATTTTTAACTCCACATTACTTACGTTCCTATCAGTCGATTTTTACGTTTGAACACGCAAATTGAAGCTTAAAGTCCCTCCTATTGAACAAAACAAATTGCGTAAAAAAATACCAATCCGGTCATAAGTTACAGAGTTTTGACCGCTATCTCGCGAAATTGACCACTGTGCGCCGTCGACAAGTATAAGTAACGCAGTAAATAAGCAATTAAGTCCCGTTCCACACTTGCAATTTTTGTTTCTCCAACACATGTACAAATTTGTTGTTGGGAGAGGCAATAAAAATGGCTGCGGTAAAATGTTTCATGTACTTGAAACTCTGCTGCGACTCTCTATTGTTGTTGTTGTTTGCTCCTTTCGTCATGAGAATGACTGTATAAAAGTATACAGTCGTCAGAAACACAATTTCTAAAATATGGACACGAATGCAACTTCAAAAGAGAATTAAAAAAATGTTTCAAAAACAAAAATTGCAAGTGTGGAACGGGACTAAGGATCAGTTCAGTTATTCTAAATTTTATTAAGAAGGCTTATCTTCAAGCACACTTTAACAGTTCGAACATCTTAAAACACCTCTGCTTTGCATCATTAAAATATATCTAGTATTTCATGACCTACCGAATTATTTCCAACTGTGCCCTCTTTCGTTAGCTAGCAGTCCTTTAAAATAGGAACAAAAACGAAATATATTGTGTTATTTAGTATCGCAAGGGTTGCGGCTGAGCTAGTACTACTAAGCCGAAAGTTGTTCATAATAGGCACCATTATTTATTTACAATACTTTCCCTTCCATAACAATCACAAATATTTCCATGGTAACCTTCTATTTCAATATCAAAATGGAGGCTTGCTTGACATTTATTTCGACCTGCATTCTCAATATATTGCAGTTACGGTCAGCCCAATACATCGTACGATTTATGATAAGCGTACGAATAGTGGGCTTTACAGCGTTTATAAAAAGGATGGACTCCTGTCTATTCTAAACTTTAATTCTCCTAAAGAACAGGAGAAATGCCTAAAATATTCGAATATGCCAAAGTCTCAGATTCGTTTAGTATTTTCTTACAATAAGGACCTTTTTTTTAAATTAAAATCAAATTAAAATTTATATCCATGTTTATTTTTTAACTTGAATTATTTACTTATAAATTATTCCTCTTCAATCAATATCATCTGCTGCGGCAAAACATCCCACAAATCTTTCAATTTATAACCATCACGTATACGTTCCATAGCAAATCCCAACTCCTTACAATAGACCGGTTCTCGCGGCGGCTTTTCTTCACCCACCGACAAACTGCCTTCGGCCAAGTAAGTATTTAATTTTGAATTGATTTCTTTTTCTTGGCGTTCATCGATTTCTTGAAACTCTTCAATTCGCATGTCCGTTCGTTGAACATTAGCCGATGAATTTTGTTTTTCCAATTCCAATGTTTCATAAACAATGCCAAAATTTGGATTTTCCGTATAAACTGAATGTAAAGAAATAAGCTCTTGAAAAATATCCTGTAAACGTTCAGGAGGATCGATGCGAAAGCCTAAAACATAACCACCGCCAGTTTCGGCGGTTTGCATTACAAGTGCGGGGCCATATTTTGATTCTCGTATGCGTATCTGCAAAAGAAAATTAATTAAATGAAAATTATTCGTGGCAAGTTGGAGTTCGTAAATTTTAATACTATATTGAGTTGGAATAATATTTTGTTAGGTGGTAGACCCCTGTTATGGACTTCGATAAATCTTTTGTTGTCAAAATACCAAGCAGTATTGAGTGGAAGGAGAACTTCATAATTGGAGACAATACAATTTCGACCTGTACGGATGGCTTCAAGGCTTCTTTGAGGGTCTTGATCTTTCGGTTTCAATCACGCTTCCCGATATCTGTACCGTTCTTCCAGTCTAAAATATATGCTATATATATATTGGTCGGGACAAGGAGATTTGGGAAACTTATAACGGGGACGACGGCTGTTGATATTTTTGTGGATAGTCTGGCAGCCATTAAGGCCCTTGTTTCGAAAGTAGTGAAGTAAAGATGTGTATTGACTTCCATTCAATCTCTGGCCCTACTTAGACAACACTGTGTAATTCTAGTTTGGTTTCCAAGGAATCAGGGCATTCGTGGAAACGACATGGACAATCATTGCCCGAGGAACGGTACAAACCTGAACGTGAAGATGTATAGGAGGACATCAATACCCCCTGGCCGAATTTTCAAACACATTATGGGTATGGTCGCTAAAGAAACGTGTCTCAGGTGCTCTACAATAACCACTTGCAGATTGTCCAAAATTCTTTGACCCTCAATCGACAAGGCAAGGATGAACGAACTACTGGCACGCGGGAAAAATGCTATATGGCTTTTAGTAGACATCACTGTTATGATTAGACGAATGGGTATCTCTCGTGATGAAAGCTCCAAAAGCTGTCTCGATGGGAAGGAAGATTCAGCTCAACACCATCTCAGCTACTGTTCGGCTCTGCAAGAACGCAGGCTCAATTATATGTGGACCAAAGCCGGGTAATTACTTTATACGGGTGTCTGGCCCGTTTAACCTAACCTAACAACTGATGATGGATTTTAATTTATATTTTAATAATTTAATTATAATTCTTATCCTAATCTTAATTTGTAAGTTTTAATTTCTTTGGTTAAATAGGATATTTGCAGCTAAACAATACGCAAACTAAGTATATAGATACGATATACTGAAGAATGATGTAGCGATCCAGAAAATGCATTACGTTCTCCAAGCCTCTAAATTTTAGAGGTCTAAAATAACATTTTAGTAGTTAGAATAAATTTGAAATAATTTAATAATTAAAGAAATATAATAAATTTTATTTTGTGTGTACGAATGGTCTAAAAGTAATGTTATGTCATAATGTGTGGTCAAGTGACCACCTCCAGCTTTGATGCACATTTATGCTTGCTTTAGGCCATGATTCACTATCATACTCAGTAGTACGATCTGTCAAAAATAGCATGTGTGCTAAAAAAGTGTGATAGTGTGGATTAGAAATGTATGCGTGTGACAGACTTTTTGACAGGTCTATACGGTTTGATAATTTTTTGAAAAAATCATAAAATAGTATTTTTCCATGCGATCAGAGTTGCAAAATCTTATTTTGTATGATAGTGTGGCATCTACATCGCCATTTTGAAACGATTTTTAGAGTAGGACAGAATTATTTCAGATTTTTTGTGATTGAATTGTACGATTGTGTAGAATAGTGAATCCTGGCCTTTTCTGTGCTCACCAAACATCTCGGTTCAAATTAGCGACTTCTTTAATTTTAGTTTTCAATACTTGCAAGATTTGTAGTTTGTTATCTGGCTCTTTCTCCTAAGAGGCCGTCATCACTACACATCAATTTCAACAAAACATAAACATGACGCCGGCAGAGCAAGGTAACAGTTCTTTTACATTTCGACAGAAAATGGGCAGACAGACGAGATTTGTATGGTTGGTAATGCAATGCACTCACTACCTCTTTAACTCCTTGTCTACAAATCCCGTCTGCCTGCCCATTTTCTGTCCAAATGTAAAAGCGGTGTAATTAATTTATGGATGTTGTTATAGGTGGCGAAAACGTCATTATGTCATTTTCTGTTTTGCAACAATGTTGTTTGAATGCTTATTACACAGCAGATGGTAGTAGTACGGTTGAGCAACTTTGTCCTGTTATAAAAGAGTTTTTATAACAAATGTTTTAACAACCATGTTAAGACGTGGAAAAACATTAACATTGGCTGTCTACACTAACATGATGTTAGTGTTAATGTTTCTTATTTTACGTCTAATGTAGACGGGGGTAAAAAGAGGGACCACTCCGAAGTTGGCCAAATAAGCAGTAATATTAATTGTACGATCCCCAACTAATTCTCTATCTGCCTCCAACATACAACATTCACGTTATGAAAATACTTTTGCGTTACCCTTTACAAATATGTATATATGGTTGAACTTACATTACCAATTTGAATGTAGGGTAGACTTATATTGAAAGTCTCATTGGCATCGGCATACCAAACTACTCTTATATTACTAATAACAAAAGAGCCCAAATTTCCTTGATCGCTTGATAGATTCCAGACACCATCCACTTTGTTAAATACCTGTTCTTGCGGCAATATTACCAATCGACCTGATTGTAGAATAGCACCACGTAGTTTTAAGTCACGGTACAAGTATGTACGTTGATATAAACTGAAAGACAAGGAAAGTTAAGGGTGAACAAATATTTTTTTTTTAAGGAAAAACGATTAAAAAGGCGCCCACTTTTCAATCGAATGTAACCACGATTATTTAGTATGTTACGAGCTAGCGGCTTTAAATGCTATTTCTTCTTTAAATACTAGTAACATAAACTAAGGGTAAAGTTTATCATGAGTAGAAGACTCACGCCAGAGCTACATTCGCAACTATGCTATTTCTAAATGCTATTTCTTCTTTAAATACTAGTAACATAAACTAAGGGTAAAGTTTATCATGAGTAGAAGACTCACGCCAGAGCTACATTCGCAACTATGCGATTATGGTGCTCCTAGTCGTCTATCAGAGCGATCAATTCGATAAACTATGGATCGTTATCACAATACTTTTAGTCTTAACAATTGTCGAAATACAATTACACCCAAAAAAAACTTACTGTTTGGAGCGCTTTATGACAGTGAAATAACGACAGTCAGAACGGGATAAGTAAAGTCCTAGGTATGTGTAGATAAACCAGAAACGATCGAGCACTTGGGGAATTCTCGATAAAATTATCTATTTAATAAAGTAAATTGAATAGATATCAAAAACGTTAGTCTCTGTTTTATTTTAATAAACACCGTCAGGTGGCAACTCAACTCCGGGATAAAAGTAATGTGAAAAATCTGAAGTGGCCTATACTCAACTTTACCATACTTCATGGAAACAGATATTTTATATGGATATATTACATAAAGAATAAAAGTGTAAAGTACAATATTTAAAATTAATTATTTTCGGTTTGGGGTGTAGGTACACTACCCCTTCCCGATTATATCCAAAAACTATGCAGCTCTTTATCTCCATATACCAAAGGCATATACTAAATTTCATTCTGATATGTCAAGGGGTATGACTGTAGAACTCCGCAAAAATAGTAGCATACATACACACCCACCCACAGGCATAATCGCGAAAATGTGTAAAGTGGATTCAGGAGTACCTCAAAACGTACAAATCCGTTGAAATCCCTAAAGCAAAAACGAAGAGATCAGTTTTTATTAGTATACTTTTTTGCAGTTGTAAAGTAGCTCTGGCCATCCTTGTTGGTCGGCCTCACTCGCACTGGCTGATTGGCTTCGTCGAATAGCTGTACTGTTATTGGTGATTATATTAATCAGCCACGTGTAATCGTTTTGGTTATCGTGTATAACCTAGTAATTTTTTTTAATAAGCCGGAGGAGTACCTTTAAACTCAACTTTTGCTTTGGAGGAGTACCATTCAACCCAAGTTTTCATTTTAAACTTACGTAGCTGAATTTGGGATTTCTCACTTCCTATACGAAGATATAGGTCACGTGCAGTTTCGGGAAGAAGCTAAGGATATAATACTCTGGCGATTTGGTTAGTGACTTTGCCATTTTTTATTTTTGAGAATTCAAAAAAAAAATGTACATATAAAATTTCTTGCCCAATTGCAAATGTACGCCGAGGTAGTTTTTTTTTAGTAATAGAATTCTCGGCATCTGATTTAAAATTTAGCAGATCTTATAGATCTTCTTATCTTGACGTCGAATTAGGGTTTCATGTTTAGCAGCTGGTTTACACTTTTTTAAATACAAAATCTTAATTTTCTGTCGTTCTCAGCGGTGTTGCTTTCTGAACAATGAGTACTGCTATTTTTTATATTTGCGAAAATCTTCACTAATCTATAATTATTATTGACGATATAAGAAAATAAATGCAAATAAACTGGTACTTTACATGCTTCAAATTCATATGTTATAAAGATGAAAATATAAAGCTATATGAATTATAGCTTTATAGAAAAAAAATCGTACGAATTGCCTTTCAACAAGTGGACAATCTTGTTTGGGGTACCACAAGATTTCATTTTTCATTTCATTAACTTTTAATCATTCTAATATGACCAATTTAATCGAATATGGTCGATCTCTGTGTATGGACGTTCAAATAAAACCGAGCTTATCTGATCGCAAGCTCCTATGTTTTTACCTGAAAATACAGCGTTGTTTGCGAAAGAATCTTTCACATGGCCAGTTTTTTTACACTTCTGATGGCATGTAACAATGGCTACGTGGAGGAGTAAGGGGTATAAGACTCCATGATTTAACTGGCGCCATGGGAAACAGAGCAACAAGCTCTAGTTGTTCCTAAGAATAACAAGTGCCTATAGGGTTATCGGTGAGGCTTCGTCAGAGAAGTATAGCTTAGGATACGGTTTATTTTCTGCCATTTTTGCGGTTGATTTTTTAAAGTAGGTCTCCTAATCTAGTGGGCGGTAAGGGACGTATTATATTCAACCAATGGCAAAAACCCCGACAGATAAGGTCGTAATGGTGGAAGCAGATGTGAATCGGTATCAGAAAATGGAAAAAATTGTACATGAACTGCTAACTGCTGCCTAAAGGTTTTTTTCAGATTTATTGATTCATTCACTTAAAGATGTGAGCTTGGTAAGACAAGTATTAGCAATTAAGCATGCAATAATATTGCACAATATATGAGCCGCTTTAAGTGGGATTTTTTTTTCATTATAGCCGTATTTAGTGTTTAATGCAAATGGTTTTGCAAAAGTCCAAATGCACTTTATCATTTAAATTTAACAAAAACAATAGGTATTTTGTTGTTGGATTTCACAAAAAAGCTATGATATTAGGTGCGGTAAAATGAGAAAAAACGAAAATAAACTCTCTCAGAGACAAAAATGCCCGAAAGTATGGGAACACAAAAAACCAACTTTATATCCCAAAACTTTATGTCAAAGTGTTTTGTATGCATTCGTAAATAGTAAAACTTAAAAACACAAATATTTTAAATGAACTCGCAATTCCCAACATACTTTAGAAGTTTAATTTATTAATCTTTTATGATAAAACTCTTAAATAACAGATTTAGTGCACTTTTGTGAGCATATGAACACATATTTTTTTAATTTTCTATTCTTTACTTTCAAACAGCTGATTGTTTTGCTTTTACACAATCAACCCGAAGAAAAAGTTTTGGGCTTTTCGTGCACGAAGAAGAAGAATACTCTCTCTCAAAATTACTTTCTTTTACCCAATCTTTTAGTACGGGAACAGTTTTCGGTATAACTGGGATCCTGCGGGATCCCAATGTTGAGTACGGGATCACACCTATTATTATGCACTTGCACTTTTGCAATACCATTTGCATCTAACACTGAATTGCGCTTACATATGTATTTTTTTTTATACATACTCACTGATAAATATCAAATATACTTTGAAATATAGGCACTTTTTTACGTTCCGTTTCGCCTGATACATCCGTAAATAAAAATTCAAAGCGGGTACTGCCTCCAATAGCCAAAATATAAAGAGCCAAACAATTGCCTCGCATTTTATTCGATACCGTTTTTGTATTTATATTAGCAATGCGGCCATAGCCAATGGCTGCAAAAAAAATGCTTATAAAATAAGAATCTCTTAGTTTAAACTACAACAACAGCGCTTACAAAGATTGAATTTTCTATGCACCAAGGAATACCATATTAAACGCAAATTTGTAGCCAATAAACGTCCAGAATCTCCCGGATTTCCTTTGCTATCCTCAATATAATAAATGGTAGATAACACCTTTTCGCCATTTCGTAAGCGTTTTTGGCTAATAATAAGTATAAAATCAGATTAATTTAAATTAAAAAGAAAACTGTCGTAGGTTCAAAACCTACACATTGGGGGCATCAAATTTAATTTCTTTATCCTCCCAAAGTAGAATAAATGGCTCTATGGATTCCATTCTCCTGATGATTTTTTATTATACTTTATTTTCGATACAATTTTTCTATAATACATTGGTTGTGGCCACTTGGTGTTTTCAAATTAAATAGAAGTTGCTAGGACACAGAATTTAATAAGACATATAAATGAAAAGTGTTGCCAACATGGTAATTCTCTGAAATAACACGGAAGAAGCAACTGAATCAATTTTATTAAAATTTTAAAAATAATTAATTGCTCCAGAAACCAAAGAGCCAACAAATATAGTTTACTGCACCTATTTTAATAAATAAGTGCCGAATTACATCATGCAACTTTTGTCGCTGCAATCTTTCTCTTTTTTTCTTTAATATTGCATATGTGTTTATACATATCATACAGTTTTATTGCAGCAATTTGTACGGATGTGCACATTTGTTTAGATTTTAAACCTCAAAATTATGAATGAGAGACAAAACGAATTTCAAGATTCCTCTATCTCCTACTAAGGAAGACTTGCAACGACAAAAGTTGTATAATGTAAAAAGGGACTAATGAAATCTATATATCTATATATATAAAAAAAGTTGCATTGTGTTAGAAATTGATGTTCTCTGGAATGCGTGAACCGATTTTATTTCTGCAAAGTTTATATGAAAGGTGACGTCAATACCAAGGTTTTTATGAACAAACGGTCTCTATATTTGTATTGGTTCATTATTTATAGCCGGAATAGTTGGCGTGGTACCGTGGTAGCCTTTGTTCTAAGGCGAATAGTCTGCCAAAACACAGAATGAATTGGGACAGTGGGCGTGGTACCTCCCATACAAAGTGAAAAATTATTATTGAGTATATAGAGAACTATAATAGGTAGCGCCTTGGAATTTTGCTTCAGTAACCCCCATATTAAGATACATTGTGTAGAGAAACACGGACTGAATTTGAATGGAGGGCGTGGCACCTCCTATACAAAGTGAAAAATTATTATCGCGTACCTAGAGAACTACATTAGGTATAGTCTTGCAACTTTGCACAAGTAACCCTCATACTAATAAGCATAGTCTAGCAAAACACAGACTGGATAAGAATACTGGGAGTGGCACATCCCATTAAAAGTAAAACAAAAAAGTTATCGTGTTAATACGTATAGTCTAGCAAAAAACAGGTTGGATGGAAACACGTTTTCGCGTTAAAACTTGTTTATACCTTTCTTCCAAGTGTTTATTGTGTTTTTTATGGATGGGTGTAGCGAAGCGCACCGAGGATAGCTAGTATGGATATAAATCACAAAATGTGTTTGTATGTTTGTTTATCGGAAAGCTATAGCTGCCTACACCTGAAATTTTCACTGTTTGTTACCAGATATGCGTTTAGTAAAATGGGGTACTTATTTTTGATATTTCACGTGGGCGTGGTGCTTCCCATACAAAGTAAAACTTTATCATTGAATTACTTAGTAACTGTAATAGGTGTAACCTTATTAAGATGCACAATCTAGCGAAAAACTGGCTGGATTGGAATAATGAATAATTAACGTGTAGGTAGGGAACTATAATAGGTAGACTCTTGAAATTATACACCAGTAACACACATACTAATATATACACGTATAGTTAAGGAAGACACAGACTGGGTGGGAATAGTGGACATAGTACCTCCCAAGGAAAGTGAATATTTATTGTCGTGTACATTGGCAGCTACAATAGGTAGAGTCTTCAAAATTTGCACAAGTAACCCGTTTACTAATGTGCATAGCAGAGCAAAACACAGACTGGAATGGGATAGTGGGCATGGTATGTCCCATACAAAGTGAAAATTATTATAGTATACCTAGAGAACTAGAAGTCTTCAAACTTTGCACAAGTAACCCTCATACTAATATGTATAATCTAGCAAAACATAGACTTAATTAAGACAGTGGGCGTCGTGAAACTAGGGAACTATAATAGGTAGAGTGTTGAAATCTTGGTGCTTAGGACGGAAGGACTGGGTACCCCCATACAATGTAATTATGCTATTTTTAGAGATCTGCAATAGCGATCCAATCTAAAATTTACATAGGCTTCTCCGAGAAAAACGTGCATTTTCAAGTTAAAGTGTTGCCATACTTTTTCTTGCAAGTGTTTATTGTTTTTTTTTTTGTGGATGGGTGTAGCGAAGCGGACCGGGGATAGCAAGTTGAATATAAATTAAAGCACTGAATGAGAACATAAAACTCATAAGACGCTCATTATAATATGTTATTGAGTTCAGGTCTGTTCATTGCACAGGAGTAACGATGCTAAATGCGATGAGCATGCAGAGTTGCCATAAGTATCTATTAGTAAATGTTTAACTTATCCAAAAATTCAACGCAACTACTAAAAAAACACACACTGAGTGTTTTGAACATAAGACGAGTAAGCACGTCGCTCACTAGTGTAGAAAGCTTGTTTTACTTATTAGTCAGCTCATTGCGAACAGAGGTTTGCTCACTAAGAGTATGAGTAGGACAGTAGTACGATTGTGTAGGATAGTGAATCCTGGCCTTTAGTGTTTAGCCGTGATTGCTGTTGTATCAGCTTTGCTGATGTCGAGAGTTTTCCCCTTAAAAAAGCTTTCGGTTTGTTTAGCTGTTGTTGCAATGGCAATCTTTGAGCGAGTACATTTCGGATCGTTCCGGAGCGTAAATTCACTTGTCGTGGGAACGCCACCTCGTAAAACAGGATGACAATTATTTTCTCATGGCAAACATTTCTCACTTTTGTTACAGAATTCATATACGAGGGTTTATATCGATGTGGAATTCTCGAAGCAGGCTGCACAGTTAGTAGTTAGGTTAGGTTAAGTTAAGTTAAGCAGGCAGCTTATAGAGAAGGGGAAGAAATCGATCAGAAAAAAAGAGAAGTGGAAGAAAAATAGCTCACTTGGGTCCATTATGTTGGTCCCTTTGTGATACCTGCAGATAAGAGGAGAAGATAGAATGAAAAGATAGAGAACAAAGATTAGGGTCATTATAGACTGAGGAAGAAACTTAGTGACAGAAGTGGGTAGACGGTCATAGTCATGCACAGGCAGTACATCTTCTAATAAATTGTTAAAAAAAATAAGTTTAAAATTTATAAACATAAAATTAATATTTCATTATTACCCTATTAGTACAGCCCTGAGTGCTGCAGTTACACTCAAGGTCATTTTATTTCAGTATTTCATTAAACCATAAGATTAAAAGTAAAAAACAAAAAAAAAATTGTTTTGTAAAAAAGTTCAGCTTTATTTCTATGTCTTATAAAAATTATTTATAAAATATTATGCTGGTTATTAAAATATCATTAGAAAAGCATCGAACAATTTTGAAATGATCATAAATCAATTGGACTTAAAACAAAAACGAATTGAAGGATAAAAAATAAAATTACAAATAACTTAATAGTTCTAGCAAAGCTTGATGGAAATGTTGTAGGTTTTCTTTTAAGATAAACACAAGATAAAAATATAAGTTCAATATATGTATAGATGTAATAAATTTCATTTTTAAAAGTAAAAAAAAAAAGTAGAAAATTTTAAAGATTAGTAAATATTGCATACATGTTTCTTACAATGATAAAGTAAATTTAGTTGCAATTAAGTAAAAAAATACAATAACAATAACAATTTTCTGTTATCAATCCCCGAAACATGTTGTTGTAGTTGTTGTTATTTGCTAAACTATTTTTTTACATAATAATTTGAGGTTCTGGAACACTGGCAGCGATATTTTTATGTGGCAACACCTGGCCACCGTTTATGTAGATTTCATCTTTAACTATAACATCTTCACCTAGGACAGTCGTGCCCTCCAAACGCACCCAACGTCCCACAATGGAACGCCAACCAACAATACAGGAATCTAACCAAGAATGTGACTTAACTACGGCACCTTTTAGTATCGTTGAACGTTTTATGCAGACACCATCTTCGATAATGACATCCGGTCCTATAGTAACGTTGGGACCAATGCGACAACCCTGTCCAATCTTAGCACTGGGATCAACTAGAACATTGCCGACAACACCGGGACCGGCGTAAAGATTCGATGATTGTTTTTGTCGCAATGAGGAAAGATAGAGACACATGCCTGTGAATAAAAAGTTATGATTTACTAACAATTCTGTTTCTTTAAGGATCTAGAACGTGATCGAATTTTTAGCAAATAAAAATTTAAAAAAAAGACTAATTGGAAATCTAGAATTGAATAGTGAAATTGAATTGTGTGTGCCACTATTATTGTGGAGTTTGTACAGGTCATACAGTTTGACATATCAAAATGAAATTTAGTATGTGCCTTTGCTATATGGAGATGAAGAGCTGTATAGTTTTTGGGCACAATCGGGAGGGGGCAAGGGGTAGTTTCCTTACCCCCAAATTTTGTGAACGCTCTACAGGCCATACCCTATGACATATTAAAACGAAATTTAGTATGTGCCTTTGGTATATGGAGATGAAAAGTTGTGTCAATTTTGGGCATATTCGGGAAGGGGCGAGGGGTAGATTATATACTACCAAATTTGGTAAACACTCTAAAGGTCATACCGTATGACATATCAAAATGAAATTCAGTATGTGTCTTTGGTTAATGGAGATGAAGAGCTGTATAAATTTTGGGCATAATCGGGAAGGGGCAAGGGGTAGTTTACTTAACACTCCAAACCGAAAATAATTAATTTTGCGATTCGAATATACTTTGATCTTTTATTCTTTTTGTAATATATCCATAAAAATATCTGTTTCCATTGGGTATAGTAAAGTTGAGTGTAGCCCAATCGAGTTTTATTTTTTGCTATTTTCCCAAAACTTATAAAAATTGAGGTTAACTCTTTGTTCCTGCAAACCCTTTTAATTATTCGGTCAATACCAAAAGACATAGAAAAACACATTTTTTGGATTTCAAACGGACCTCAGAATATGCATTTGTATCAGAGATACAGAGAGGAGAGACTCGATAGACTTATTGGTAGTGCGCTAGTCTATCATTTTCGAATCTGCGTTTTCGATTCCCACGCAACACTCTGGATGTTTTCTGCAGACAAGCAAACAAGCTTAACAGTAAGTATTATCTTTAATATAAAATAATATCTTTAAATCTATAGTTACATCAGATGCACTTGTTAATGGAACTTTATACGAAGGCTGTTTGAAAATCCAGTAAAATTTTACATTTTATACAAGATGGGAAAAAGTACATTTCGAGAGTAAATAAATAATTATTTTTTGGCGGAAAGAGCAACACCGAAACCAAGAAAACGCTTGTAAAATAATAGGACAACCTAGCTCCAACAATTTCCAAAGTAAAAAATAGTTTGCCTAATGCCATTGTGGTTTTAGCAGCCCAAACAAATCCTCACTATATGAAAAGTCGATCAAATTCAATTCATGAATTTATTAGACGATGGAAAAATGTGATTTAGGTGAGGTGGGTGGTTGTGCCTGTTCTAGGTATGGTGTACTATTATGGCAACTCTAACTGAAATACGGAGCAAATGCACTAAGAGAACTAAAAGATCGACGTAGTTTAAAACAACTTTTATGATATGCGGTACTTTCAGACTAATAATACAATACAACAAATTTTAAAAGTTAAAAAAGAAAATTAATCTAAATCACACTAATGTTACATAATTTTTGAGAGATAAAATTTCTTTGGCCAGAGTTAAAGACGTTTGCTGCTCGTTATGTGAAATACTAAAATGTTAAGTTTCACTCTAAAAAACCTTAATAGATACAAATTTTATTTTATTATGCCATGAAAAAGATAGCAAGCAAGTGTTTTAGTTTCCAAATATAAATAAGCAAAAATATCTCTTATGATTCATGTTTATCAGGTACTTGCAGATAAGATAATAATAAACAAGAAAACCATAGCATAGTTTTTAATAAAATATACAACAATTATTCACCTGTTAGAAAATCTTTAGGTTGGCCAATATCCATCCAAAATCCAGGCAATTCCATTGCAAACAATTGCTGTTGCTCAGCCATCACAGGAAAAATTTCTTTTTCTATTGAAGTGGGCTTTACTTCAATGCGATTCAATACTGATGGATTGAAAATATAAATGCCAGCATTAATTTTATTACTAACAAATTCTTGTGGTTTTTCAATGAAATTTTTAATACAGCCTTGTTCATCGTATAGTACTACGCCATACTTGGAAGGTTCTTCGACTTTGGTCACAACTATGGTGCCCTCTTTGCCATGGCTGCGATGATATTGTTCCAATTGTTTGAAGGGAAAATCGCAAATAACATCAGAATTGAGTACATAAAAAGGTTCTGAGCTGGTATTTAGTATGTGTTTAGCTAAGGCCAAAGGCCCAGCAGTGCCCAAAGGTTCCGTTTCATGTGAAAATATGAGTTCAACACCTAATTTTTCTGCTTCCAGCTTAAGTTCTTTTTCCATTTGTTCCGCCCGATAAGAGACAGCCAAAATGACCTGTTTTCGAAAGATGCTAACAACTGTAAAGTATAATTTTTAGTTTTTAAAAAGTTAACGGGGCTTTACCTGTGTGCATCCTGCTGATACTAAAGCTTCCAGTTGATGCAATAAAATGGGTTTATTAGCAAACTCCACTAAAGGTTTAGGTGTACTTAAAGTTAAAGGACGTAAACGTGTACCGTAACCACCTACTAAAATAAGAGCGCGAGTGCCTCTTGTTGCAGGAGGAGCAGAACCACACATTATGTTTATTTCTATTATTTGTATAAAACCAAGAGACGACACGTCAAAACTAATTTTCAGGCATGAAATTTTCTTCTAACTTATCTTCACTAACTGCTCTTCAATAACTGCCTTTGTAAAGCTGTTCAAATGCCTCTTTTTCACAATTATTAACTGATAAGAAAATATAATTATTTAGTATTTTTTTAATTAAAAGCTAAAGCTATGTTGCCGGCATACATAAACTTTCTCAAACGTTCTATTAGTGGTAAACAATTTGCTTTGTTGTCCCTTGTTTTACAACAACATTAATTTAGATTTATTTAAGCACCAATCAACAAACAAAACGTCACCTAATTTTTTGCTTTGCAAGTAAATATTTATATTTTCCCTTAAATTTGGTAAATTTCTTTTAGATATTATGTATTTTAATGCAGACTTCTAACAAACTCTTATTTAATTTATTAAACCTTAATAAATAAACAAAAAATACACTTGTCGAAAATGTAATTTATGAAATGCAGTAAATTTTTTGTGACAATTAAAATTCCTGTAAATAAAAATAGATTATTTTTTCGATAGTCCAATAAAGTGTAACACAAGAAATGTAGCATGCTTTTAGGGTGATATTGTTACTAAACACAGGTAAATGAAGATGCCATATGTTTCTTTAAACGTTAAATAAATTTTCAAAAGACCTAATCAGAAATAATATTTGTGAAAGAAAAATTATACTAAATATGAAAATGTTTTTTTATGGAACAAACACCAACAATGACAGCTCTTCAACTACGCGATCAAAAAAATAAAATATCAATCAAAATTAAAAAAAAAAAATGATTTAGAAATTAAAGAAATAGAAATTGGTAGAGGTGGGCCTAAATCATAGATAACACATAGATGGCCAACTCTCCAAATGTCAAAAACGTGGCTACAAATGTCTTCACACAGACGGGTATGGTGTGAATTCAACACACTTAGGGGAGTAAAATTTATATTCACATTTAGACACTATTACGCGATATTCCGTTGCACTTTCCAAATATTTAAACAATTTTGAATTTTTGCACTAAAAAATATTTAACAATTTATTGTATTCTAAATTTTTTGATACAAAATAAATTTAATTTTGTTGACATTTGTTTGGTGAAATTTATTTCTACACAGTATTGTATTTTTTTCTCTTTTAGGGAATGAAAATTTTCAAATCAATATCTAACTTTTGTCGCACGTAAATATATTAGAAAAATAAAAAATTCATATTTTTATTAAAAGGCAAAATAATTATTTAATTTTAACATCTAAAATAGAATATAAAAAATATTCTGTTTTTACAAAATATTTTATACAACTGTGTGCAGTTTAGGTGCTGTGGGGATTTTTTCTTAAAACCAACACTTATACAATTTTGCCTACCAATACATTCTTAGACTTAGGTTTTTTGACAAGAGACTTAGGTTTTTGACGTTTCAGTTGACTATCTATGTGTTATCTATGGCCTAAATTAAAACAAAAAAAAAAAAAAAACAACAAGGAAGCCTGAAAGAACAGTCTACAGTATGCAAAATTCATATTCGTACACCATTAGAAAATACACTATTTCCTTAATATTGTAAATTGTTTTAAAAATAAATTAACTTACATAACTTTTTTAAATTGTATATTCGCAAGCTTATTTAATGTAAAGTTATCCAACTAAATATTAAAATTAGTTTCACAATTATTTGACATAAAATTTATGTGTACGAATATGAATTTTGTTTTTAAAAATAGTGAATTCAGACAAAATATTGAATTACATTTTTTTTGTTCGTTTGTTTTGTTAAATACAACCTTTTGCTTAAAATTCTAAGTATTGCTAATTTTACAACATGAGTTTCATTGCGGTACTTTTCTTAACATCAAACTTCAGAAATTAAAAAAGAGTGAGTATTTTTTATATATAAAATTTTACAAATAGCAATGCAACTATGTGTACTCATTATTTCATTTATAACCTAAAAGAAACCAAATTCGTGTATTGGTAGAGCATAATACAAGGCTTAAATTAAGTAAATTTATAAAAGAAGAATTTGTGAAACTTTGACTTCCTATACGAAGGTATAGGTGGGATTACAGATCCTGGAAAGGCAAAGGACAGTGATTTATAAAGTTAACTGTGGTATGTCTTCCTATACCAAGGTATTGGTCAGACCACAGGTCCGGGAGGAGGCAAAAAGTAATAACCTGTAAAATAATTGCTGTACAGTAGACGCTCACAAATTAGAGGTTTCAGTAATTCGAACGTCCAGAAATTAGAATCAGTGTTTGCAATACATTAAACGCTCTGAAATTCGAATTTCAAATTCTAATTTCTGAGCGTGTTTTTTTTTGTGTTGTTATTTAAACACAAGAAATCTCCAATTTATTTTCATTCTGTTTGAACAAAGTAAAACTAATGTATGTTTTTGCCTATTTGTTGTTTTTTTAGTTTTTTGAAGTAAATTTACTCAATTTTTTATTTTTTATATGAAAAAAAAAACGTCTAAAAATTAGAGTAATTCAGAAATTAGAATTGCCTCAAAAACAAATCGGTTCTAATTTGCGACCGTCTACTGAATAATGAATAAATATATGATTTTAAGAATTCTATAAAAAAAAGTGTTATACGCTGAAAATGGTGGGGAAAATTGTATGTGTTGGTTAAAAAAAAAAATTCTCCAAAGCCTCAAAACTGCACATAGTTGTATAAAATGTTTTGTAGAAAAAAATAATTTTTTTACCTTCAATTTTAGATGCTATAATTAAATATTTCTTTTGTTTTTAAATAAAAATATAATTTTGAATTTTTGCTAATATATTTATATGTGCAAAAAACGTTATATTGAATAGTAATTTAAAATAATTATTATTTTGTATTGAAAATTTTCATTCCCTAAAATACAAAAAAATACAATACTGTGAAGAAATATATTTCACCTGACAAATGTCAACAAAATGAAATATATTTTTTGGTTAAAAAATCAAAAATACATTAAAATGTAAATAAGTTCTTATTGCAAAAATTTAAACTTAATTACATAATTGGAATAGTGCGTAGTAGTGTCTTAATGTAAGTAAAAATTTTACTCCCCTATGCGTGTTGAATTCACACCGTACCCGTATGTGTGAAGACATTTATAGCTACGTTTTTGACATTTGGAGAGTTGACCATCTATGTAATCTATGACTATAACCTTTTCCAACCTCTGATATCTTTACGGTCATGTATAAAAAACAGCTAATGGGAATAAAATATAACATTTTCCCCTAAATACTTTTCCTATAATATCCGCAGTCTGGTACCACATTTTGTTCTAACAACACAACTCTATTGCAAAATGCAACACTGCGCGAAAAAAATTAAGTGTCGCATGCTGGCAAACGTGAATTCGTGTCCACAGTGAGGAGAATTCAGAACTTTATTTAATTAATTTACGTGTTAATTGTTAAGTAATTTGTCTAAGGGCTATTACAAAGTATAATTAAAAAGGTAAGTTTAAAAAATATTCATAAGATTTAAAAATTAGAATTAAATAAAAACTTAAATCTTGGGACAAAAATTTGGTAGGTATAACTAGACATTTTCTATAATAACTAAACACAGATGTTTTTTTATTTTGTTGATTTTACTAAATTAATTTAAAAGGATGCATCTTAAAATATGCCTTGTAATCATTTTGTTTTTGCGAAGAGTTTTTATAATTTCATCATATTTTCGCCATCTCATCTGTTTTCACAAAATGTCTTCTATTTTTTTTTTGTATGTTTTCTCGTCTGTCGTGATTTTCGTCACAAAGTTTTCCTGATGATATAAAAAAATTATCATATGTTTATTATGTTCTATTAAATTATTTTCTGTGGTTTTCAAAATATCATCAATCAGTTTACTGGAAGTTTCTTTCCATGTGTTTTGTATGCGAATTGTTGTGTTCTGCTTTAGTTTCATGTGCTGCAATTTAATTACAAGTCAAATTTAATGAAAAAAACCTTGAAGTGATTTACTATTTTCTTTAGCGTTTAAATGCATAACAATACTAAAGGTTCTTGTGTTGAATATTATTTTATTTTATTAATTTCTTAAGTAAAACTCTAAATTTGTGTACATACATATGTATATTAATTTAAGGTAGGGTAGGTATGGGTAAATATGTATACGAAATAACTTGGACTCACAGATAAACTTGAATTCTCGAAGAGAAAGGGTCTTAAATTTCGTTCACGGTAGCACCTTCAAAACGGATGTCTATGGTGTAGACAATGTAACACAAAGAAAAACACAACCGGATAGTTTCATTGTACTCTCGAACGATAATAAAAAATTAAAAATTAATTAGTTCATTGCGTTCTGGTGTTAATATGCGGATGATGTAAAACAAGATTTGATGAAGTGTTTGCCGTTAAGATTAATATGTATGTATGTGTCTTGAGTCCACAAATACTATGTTGCAGATGACTATCTATACATATTTACATATAATAAAATAGTAACTCATTCCTGTCTGTCTTTCTGTCTATGTTTGCTCACGTAATAACTACTGGATTTTAACAAAATTTTGTAAGGAGCTACCTTAGTATCCTTGTTCATATATAGGATACTTTTTTCCGCAAAAATATCCTATTTCCAAGAGAAAGTGGAGAAAAGGCAGTGAAATATTGTTTTACATTATTCCAAAGTTTGTTTCGTATTAAAGAAACTATATTGTTTGGATCTTTATCTTCCTACTTTTACTAGATTTATGGTTGCTAATTATTTACTCCTTTCAATTGTTAATTATGGTATTGAAATTTATTCATCGACCAACCGTACAATTTTAAAAGAGGTTAATAAAATAGTTAACAGAATTCTAAGGTATGTTTATAGATTGAGATTCAGAGTTCATGTTTCTTCTTATGTCGAACGATTTCTTGGTATATCTTTTACCAAGTTTGTTATATGGAGACTAATTTTAGTGTTTTATAAATTATTTTTTTTTTTAAAGAAGTCAGTTATTTGTACAACAGCTTTGTCTGTTCGCACTCTGTACGTGCACCTCGGATTTTAATAAGAATTCATAAGTCTACTTATGAACATTCTTTTGCTGTTAGAGTTGCGCGTATTTGGAATATCCTCCCTAACAATTTGAAGGTTTTTTTTCTTTTTCTATATCTAAAGCGAAATTTGTCTTTCGTGATTTTTTGGCATCACAGTAATATGTTGTTCCTTGTTATAAATGGTTATAATAATTACATATATATTTCTTTGCTTATTTTTTATCTGTAATGTTTTCTTTTTATTATTATATAAAAAGAGCTAATTATTACATTGTATATCATTTTGTAAATACTTTTAACCACATATGGCCCACTATTATCAATAAACTCAATCAAAACTTAAGCGTTGATGTTTGGACCGATACACGTCTCGTTTTTGACGAATATGGAAGTTTTTTTTGGGTGATGTAGATTATAACATTTGCCTAGGCCTTATTCTTCATTATCAATTCTTCTATATGGTTTTCAAATTCTTTATGACTGTCTGCAAGCAAATAAACATAAAGAAACTTGAAAACCTGCACGAAATAAAACCATTTCAGTCATTTGTCCTAGGCCAAATTTTACCTGTAAAAAAGTGCCCCTTATGGTCTACGAAGTTATCGCTATTAATTCCTGCCGAGGACCAGCTTTTGGACTACAATCATTAATAAAAATATAAAAAATTAGAATATACTATATAATTTGAAATACCGTTAAAATACATTCTGTTGGTGTTTAAATAAAAATTTTCTAAATTTTTTTCTTTATAAATAATCACCAAATTTGTAATTAATATTCTTTCAACTTAGAGAGAATATAAAGAACTTAAGTCTAACTATTTGAGAATGTTTTAAAATTCGAAAACAAATCGAACTCGCGATAAGAGCTGTGATTTTATTTATTACATACGGAACTGCGCATAGAAAAAAGAGAGACCTATAAGCATCCTGCTACCTACCACTTAGCCACCCGATATCCTTAATGAAGTCGACGGCATCTTGAAGTTAACACCGCGGGATGTAGTAGAGTCCATCGAAAAATCTTTTACCTAGCCATCTAACTTTCGGCCTTGTAATGCCGGGCAGTGACACACAATATGCTCTACATTTTTCAACAGGATTTAAAAAGTTTGCACTTATATATTTGGAATAAATGCAAGATTTAAAATGGAATAATCTTGTTTTGACGCGGCTGATTGGAATAATCATGTTTTGATTCAAACCACTGTGGATTAATCACAAGTGTTGTGTAAAACATGTTTTGTTAAAATATACTGTTATCAACTTCTGGATTAATCATATTTTGTTCCAATAATGTATATTTGAAATGGATAATGTCATTTTGAAGTGGAATAATATACTTTTGATGAAATAATGCATTTTTCATTTATTTTCGTATTCAATTCAATGCTACCAATCAAAAAAAAAAAAAAAAAAAAATAAAAAAATCATTTTTGTCAAAAGTGGAATAGTCATGTTTTGAAAAGTACCTCCTCCAACAACTCGTTAAAATTATTTTTAATTATAATCACAATACCTTTCATCATAGCACTAATAAACCAACTCTTTCTGATTGATCTACTTTGCTTATTATTTTAGTTATAATTTAATTTAATGTAATTCTTGTCCTAACTTATACATTGTTATTAAATACACAAGAGAATGTCAGCAAAACAAATATTTTTTTTTACTGCCAAGTTATTTCATTCATATATGAGTCCTTGATTTCGAAAGTGGTATAAGTCAAAAAATTTAAAAATCTAGCATATCAGCTATTTCATATCAAATCCTAATAAAATAACATAATCTGAAGTAATTCGCAGTATGCTATGAAAATTAAGTTAATAAATTGAGTTTATTTTTTGGTTGGTAAGCATGTGAATGGTAAAGTTTTCGAAAATAAAGATTGCAAGAAATGAAAATTAGCAAATTTCGAAAAACAGAATTTGTTTCTATTAATAAAATTTTTGGGAATTATTAATTTTTGGAAATATTAATTATTTAATATTATGCTAATTACCCATAACGTTTTATAATAAAAATGCAATTTACTTGTTGGGGGAAATGAGCTAGTCCTTATACGTATTTCACTGGTTGCTCAGGCCAGATCATCAGGAAACCCCTTTCCTAATTTTAGAGAAGCCAAAAATACTCTATAAGTAATAAAATTCTACGAAACACAATGAGAATTATGCATGTTAATAGAATAATATTACAGAATATTAAAGTTTCAACAAAACACCAACAAACAAACAACGTTTTTATTTTTCCTTACTGTCCTACAATTGGATGGTTTTCTGCCATTTGGTCATTTATAAAGTCATGCAGTTAATTTTGAACCATATTTGCTTTTAAAAATGGTTATAAATTTCACAATAATAATATATACTTTTTTGTTGGCACTATTTAATTGTCAAAATATTTCCATGATACAAAAATATTTTTTAATCCTTTAAAAGGCAAACCTCTTAATATCTCGAAACAAGAAATATATGACTTATACCACTTTCATAATCAAGGGCTCATATATTTCATACATTTTATTGTTTGTCAATTTGTGCGACGTTGAGATGATTGTTCTTCGTGTTGTTTTATTTGTCTAGGGGGAACTTTTAAAAAATTATTTAAAGTTTGATTGTGTGAAGTTTAAAATAAATGTAGAGAGGAATTTTAATTTTTTATGGATTACAAAACCCAAGATTTGTAACAGCAAAATGAATTAAGTCAATATTAGTCAGTGTTTGCAAAAAGTTAATCAGATTAATGATTAAAAGTTAACGATTAAAAAGTTAATCGTGAATAATGGTTAATATTACGAAAAAAAAATAATTAAAGCTTTATCGATTATTAATCGTAAATGTCAGTCGCCATTAAAATAAATATGATCAAAAACGACTTTGTGTATAAATACTATTTAAATATTAATGAAACTTTAATAAGTCAAAGAGATACATAATGAAAATTTTAATGTTTCGCTTTAAGAGAGTTAAAGAACTTTCTATTTGAAATCTAAAGGGATGTTTCATATGTAAATCTATAACAATATTATCGTCGTCGATGTGTGACAACGACATTCGTAATAGGGCTCATTATTAAAAAACATAAATAAAAAGCAATTATACCTCTTGTTTAGAAGTTGGAGAGCATCTAAACTCCAGGGCACCATTGGCGCCATCGTTGAAATGCAATATAACTCCGGACTAAAAATCGATCTTCCAATAATTGAGGCCCAAACCAAGCCACTTCCCGAACTGCTTCTTCAATAACCGAACTTATGACCATTAGGCTACCGGTTAGCATTATTCCAGTGGTTTGGAAACTGATCAAACCTTGAACCTATTTATATTGCAGTTTCAGGATTCTTGCGTCTGTTGTCCCCATATACTCCGAAAGCATTAGCTTCAAGAAGTTGAGAATACCCATGATAATATTTGGCGTTCAAGTGGGATTTTTTTACCGCTTTCATTAAATTTCTTAAAGTTTACAATAGAAATGTGTTTTTATTAATCATTGCTATGTCAGTATTATTTTTTAAGCAAATTTTTAATATTTCCATAAAGTATTGTTTTAATTTATTACCGTATATAATTTATTTCATAATTTTTATCATTAATTGTAGAGTTATATAATATTATTATAAATACATATGTATGTTTAATATACATACATAATATATGTATAATATACATATGTATGTATAATATACATACATATCATATTATGATAACATTGTAATATTTTTTTTGGCCATCATGGCTTTTGTTATTACAAAATTTGAATAAATAAATAAAATGTAAATTACAATACTTCGAATTGATTGTTTATTCTTGTTGCTTTTACACCAAAACCGAATTAAATTGTACTAAGCATAGTTAACTTTAGTTTTAAGTATAGTTTAATTTAATTTTAATGAACATGTTGACTCATAAGCGGTTGCATTTCTTGTCCGCTTAGAATTAGCGCTTATATTACTAAACAGTTTTCATTCAATTATCGTATTTGGACATAGTAACTTGAACCAGTTTTCTACAATTGTAGAGAAAAAACAGGCGAATTATATACCGTTAAATATCATATAATTCAAAGACGCATTTTTTCTCGCCTCGGATATTTTATTGTTATTTTTTTTTTATTTATTGTCTGATATATATATTTTTTTATTTCTCAAAAACATCTTCGTAAAATGTCGATGCTTTTGAACTTTAATGTAGATAAACGAGATTTTAAGTAACTTGTTGCTAAAAATTTTAATACTTTCGCCAATACAAATAAATAAATAACTTCTAATTTAATTATAAATTAAATAAAAAAATTAAATTAAATTACATCTTTAAGTAAATTCCCCTCAGTCATAAACACACGAGATATTTTCGTTAAAATATGATTAATGTTTTTAAATTAGAACTTAATTTTATATCTAAAAAAAACTGATTAATGATATTATTGCGTAAACTTCTTGATTTGTTGTATTTTTAGGATCTATAATTCTATATAGGAAATATATGGAAATATAGTATTGTTGTATGAATTAAAGCTTTCAGCTAATAAGTCCCTAATACCATTTAAAGGTATAGGCTCAATTAAACAGATGTTACAGATGATTCAAAATGAAATAAATAATTCAATGAAATGAATAAATTACATCACAAGTTTAATTGTGTTTTAAAAAGATAAAGAATACAATTCAATCAGCGATTTTTATATTTTTTTATTTTTTATTGATTTTTTATTAGCTCTTTGTTTAGCATTTAAAGTCAAATAGCAAATCGATTTTTCAAGTAATTTAAAACTACATTCTAGATACCTAAACTTTTCGCAACAGAGTTACTAACAACTAAAAGATACAACATTGAAAATTAATGAATAAAGTTTATTTTTTCATTTTTGGTATTTTACAAAAAGTTCTTTGTTGTAGTCGTTTAAAAGAAAACTCAAAATAAAAATATGAAATAAATAAGTGCAAACTTAAAAAACTTTCAATGATGACGACAAGTCTCTCTTTAGTTAGTATTTTTTATTGTTTTGTTGTAGAGTATAAAAACAACTTCAGTCAAGTTTATTTTTTTAGTTTTTTTCTTTCATTTGTTTCATTTCCTCTTTCCTTTTGCGATGTGATGATGGTGGATGACAATAATGATGGCGGGGATGATGATGATTTTCGTTGTGCATTTATTTATATTTATGTGAAACTCTAAGATTTATATCTGAGAAAAAAAAAAAAAAAAAAAATCATGAAATTTCGTGCTCTGATGCAAGATCCTGAATATATGAAAGAATTTCAAAATATTATATTAACATTATCCAAACTAACCAAGGAATGTGTCATCGATATCACTCAGGATAAAATATACTTTATAGCCAATGAAGAATCAGGCACTACAGCACCACTGGTATGGGTAGAAATAGAGTCCAAACTGTATTTTCCAGAATTCGAATTGCAGTTACAAGATGACAGCCATCCTCACATTATGCTCTCAACATCACCGGCCAATTTAAGTCGGGCTCTTACACATTTACGTTCCAATGCTCGTACGTGTAAAATAAATTTAATCAATATACAATTCTCCTGTCTACGCATTGAAATTGAGGTTCCCTCACACAGTGCTACTAACACCACAAAAACCGTACATGATGTGCCTGTTTGTGTTATACCACGCTCAGATTGGAGTTACTATGAAGTACCGCAAAAACCCAAATCAAAATTAATTCTAACTGTACCCTCAAATCGTTTAATGCGTGGTCTCATCGATAAAGTCAAAAATCTTTCACCCACCATCATTTTTCATGCCACCTCCAATGGTGATATGAATTTGGTGGCAGAAACTGAAATGGCTACAATTACTACACATTATAAAAATTTGGAAATCAAGGAAATCCATTCATCTGTTACAAATGGTTCAGGAGAACAGGTAGATGCTTCATGTTCTGTGGACTGCAAGAAGGCTTCATTATTTTTTACTGCTCTCCAAGTGCCCACTTTAGAGTTATCATGTGGCATAGATGATGACCATCTCATACATATGGAAGTAGATGTACGACCTGGCGTAACTATTCATTCCATTTTGCCAGCTGTTTGTATTTAAGTTTTTTTTTCTATACTTTTGTTTTATGACATTCAACTGGCATTTCCAATGAACTATACTTTTATGGCTTTGTATGTATTCTGTCTGTATGTGGACATTTATTTTTTAAATTGCTTTTTTTTTTATCAATATTAATAAAGTGGAAAATATATTCAATATTTACCTAAATTGTTTACTTTATTTTGTAGTATTGTCGTTTTAAAAATAATAATTTATTTTCGTAATTTTTTTTACTACGACTGCTTATTTGAACGGCTTCAAACACGTTGTAAAATTATTTTCTTTAATTTATAATTTAAATGTGTTGTTTAATGCTTTTGCAAGCATTTTCTATAAATGGCGTTAATTTTAATAGTTGCAAGTGCTCCTTTGTGTTCGGTTCATTTTAAGATATGTATAATTTATTTAAATCTATTTGCGTATTTTTATTTTCACTCGATAACTGTTCATGTCTGAATATAATAACCAATAACCTTGTGTGCTATATCTCAATATATGTTTGTACATCAAGGAATTAAAATTAAATCTAAAAGCATATATTTTACATAAATGTTTATTTCAAAATAAAGGTACAATGTATTTTAAGTACTTTGTAAGGTCGATCATTGTCATAGTGGGAAATTATGAACTCGCATAAGTTTAGCTTTTTTTGCTCAAGGTTCTCTTCAAATATCAATCAAATCAATTGTGTTTTCCGCGGAGGCCTTTCGTGATCGTTTCATTCGATTTTCACAGATCATAATATGTATGAGTATATGACACCAGTCCATTTTCTGGCGCCATGGATATAGGCTTTGGTGTCGATATTTCTGGTTGGGTACACAAGTGAAGTTTTGCACTCGCTACTAGCGTAACAATCGGATAGAGAGACTCATTTCGAGATTTATTTTTTCGTTTCATTTCGTGCAATCTCCTTGTTTTGGATGAGTCCAAGTGCTTTCAAACATTAGGGAATTTAGGCCTGATCTCCTCTAAATTATTTTGAAAGTACTTCTTGTGTTTGACGTAAGTCTTGATCGAGCAAAGTCTTCAGTTCACCTTAAATTTTTTCGGATCGCCGTTCTTAACATGTAAATGGAAAATGACAATCTTTAATCGTCTAACTATTCATTATAATCTGTTAGTTCCACCAATTTTCCGCATCAGTAACTGTACAATGTGTATGCCGCTAAAATTTAGAAACGCTTCCCGGTACGACCAAATAAGTTATATACAGTATTGTTCAAAACCTTAGCAACTTGTCTTGATAAAGTAAAAAATGTCTTCTATTTTCTTTTTAACTTGTTCATGAAAAATAACATATTTATT
This sequence comes from Phasia obesa, assembly GCA_949628195.1. Lineage (NCBI taxonomy): Eukaryota > Metazoa > Arthropoda > Insecta > Diptera > Tachinidae > Phasia > Phasia obesa. Next base: position 175,776,690 of record OX451215.1, on the reverse strand, counting down.
TCTTATTACACTATGTGCATACATTCTAATAACAACAACAAAAATTTTAGTTTATTAGTTGTCTAAATTTAACTTGTTGAATTGAGATGGAGTTTGCCATGTTCGGAGACCGAGAGGAAGGCGATTGCATCGCGTTATTGTAAAGGTGCAATAAAACATGGAGGCGGAAATGTTATGGTGTGGACCAGTTTCTCGTCGAGTGGAGTTGGCCGCTTTGTTGAAATAACAACGAAAATGGATCGCTTTGTTTATAGGGATATTTTAGCCAACCATATGATTCAGTATGCTGAATGAGAAATGCCACTTCATTGGGGTTTTCAGCATGATAATGACCCCAAACACACCTCAAAGTTGGTTAAGGACTGGTTGTCTGCTAACGGGATTCAAGTTTTGGATTGGCCAGTTCAATCTCCAGACTTAAATCCCATAGCGAACCTCTTCGCAATTTTGAAGCGCAGGGTCGGAACTCGACGTTTTAGCAATAAGCAAGAGCTCATGAACTGTCTGATATTGTAGTGGGTATCAGTACCAGTCATAATACTAATGAATCTGATAGAATCATGCCAAAACGATGTGCGGAAGTAATAAGAAATAAAGGTTATTATACGAAGTACTGAAAGTTGCTTAAGTTTCGAACAATAATATAGAGAGTAGATTTTGTTTTTGTTATTTTATTACTTGCCAAGAAATGGAATTAAATTTTTTTTGTTATAATTAGAATATTGGAACTTAATGTAATAAAAATTAATAGTATTGTTTAACATAAATCAATTTAAAATACATGTATAAGACTCATATTATTTTATAACAAACAATAGGTTTCGAACAATACTGTATGTTGTGGTAGCCCTCTACTCCCCATCTATCAAGAAGGTTCTCGTTTTTACCTGAAGAGTTTGCTGTTGAAGATACAATGAGTGAAAGTCTTGCCCTCTATAAATTTATAAAACAGTTTAGATCATTCCACTACATTCCAGAGTATCATTCTAAAGTGTTGTGGAATATTTTCTTTTAAATAGAAATTTTAGAATTTTTATATACATACATACCCGATAGTATTAAGTTGTGCGAACCCTAAAAAGTGATCGAGTATTTGATCCTTTTAAGGTCCGTACCCAAAGGGTAAAAACTTAACCCTATTGTTTTCGCTACAATGTCTGTCAGCGCCTTCTATCTCTGGAACCGTAAGAGTCCACCTGCTTTTGCAATTTTCACAGAAGATGTATAACTGTTGCCACTATAGCAACAATAAAACTTATAGGGTGTTCCGATAGAGTCGTATCCATATGTGTTTATTTCTTGAACTGTAGAAGGCATACACTTAAAATTTACAAACAGTAATTAAAACTAAGTTCCCTACATAAAAATTAAACCTAAGTTTTGAACTTTTTACAGGAAGTATATTACTGTGGCCATTCTAACAAATAGGAAAAATTTTAAAGGTGACGTTATTTATATGAATATGTCCTCATTTTTAACTATAACAGTTAGACCCTTGAAATTTTCACAGATGCTGTGTTACTATAAAAACAGAAAAAATTAAAGGGTTTTCCGACAGTGATGTGATTTGCATGTATAATGCCTTGTTGTTTTAACCGTAATAAGTGGACACTTCAAATTTGTACAGAAGATGTGTTGCCACGGCCGCTATGACAATTACTAAAAATTAGTGGGTGTTCCGTCAGCGACATGTTTTTCACGTATATTACCTTATTTTTTGAACTGCAATAGGTAGGCTCCATATATTTTTTAGAAATTGTATTATCATGGCCGCTATAACAAGAATTACTAAAATTTAGATAGTGATGCAATTTTTGCGCATATGATTTTAATTTTTTAAACGTGAATTTTTGTGTGTAAATTTATGTCCGGTATAGCAAACAAAAAAAAATTAAGCGGTTTTGCGATAAGTGACAAATATTTACGTATTTATGTAGCCTAATTTTTGAACCGGAACGGGTAGAAACTTTAAATATGTATACGCAGATTATGTATAAATTAGTCATCTATCCCAACAACAAATAATAAAACCAAAAATTATAGGTTGTTTCGATAATGACACGATTTTGCATATCGTCGCGTTTCTTCTTAAACCACGTAAGCGCCATTTTTTCCAAATTGACTTTTTTTTTGTTTTTATGGTAGAAAATAACATTTGCCAACAGACTATATTCTCATCTTAACAACTTTGATGACAATAAATAAAGCTATTTTCAAAATTTCGTAAGCGCCAAAGAAATAACATTTCCATGCAAAATGCACTAGTTTTATATTTCAAGATGGAAATTTTAAAGTCTCAACCACATAATTTTTAGTAAATGCGATGAAAAGAAATCTAGAAAGTTTCAGACCATCCGGAGTATTTTTGGTAAAGTTTAAAGCAGGGACCGAAAATAAGAGTTATTTTTCAATTTTTGAAGAAATAAATCATGCATAAATAAACATCGTAGAAAACTTTTAATTACACCATCATGATTTGTAGGCGAAATGCATCCAACATTTTGCATGATTTTTAAATTTTTGATTTTTATTTTAACAATCAAAAATAAGAGTTATTTTTGATTTTTATTTTTTTAAATGAAAAATAAGAGTTATTTTTTATTTTTTATTTTTAAATCAAAAATAAAAGTTATTTTTGATTTTTATATTTTTAAATCAAAAATAAAAGTTATTTTTGATTTTTATATTTTTAAATCAATAATAAAAATCAATTCAAAACTCTTATTTATTTGTTGATGCCGTATGTATTATAATATGCTGCTTCATTCAAATTTCTATATAAATATAACATATTATGTGACTTATCCATTATCAGCTATAAAAACATGAATGCATAGAAATAGCTTATAAGTTTTGGTTGCCGTTCAAGTCAGTGTTAAGAGGTCGTTTTCAGGTGTTCAATTTTACCATCATAATTGATTTTAAATGTTCCTCCGATAAAATATATCTCAAATCTCCCAATATTAATCTGAGTGCTGAAAATGACCTTTTTACACTGACTTGAGTGGCAGGTACAGAATGAACAATTAAAGCTAATTTTCGAAGCCATGATTTAAAAATATAAAAATCAAAAATAACTTTTATTTTTGATTTAAAAATATAAAAATCAAAAATAACTCTTATTTCTTGATTTGTTTGATAAAAGTCATAAGAGTTACGGTCCCTGGTTTAAAGTTTCTTTTTGATAAAGATAAATGTTAATCTATGTACATACAGAAAAAAAATTTAAAAAAAAATTAATTATATTCTTAGTTTTTTTCGTTTTCTGAAAAACGATTGCTTGGCGCTTATGTGGTTTAAGAAGAAAAGTGACGATATATGTATGTATAACCTTATATTTGAATAGTGATAGGCTGACACTTAAAATGTATACAGATTATATTTTACAATATGTACTGTAACAAGTAATGAAAATAAATTTATTAAAAAAATGGTGTTCCCTAGATGTCGCAAATTTGAGTAAGTTGGCCTTCTCTTCTAAACGTTATAGGCATATATTTACAAAGGGTATTTAGTACTATGCTTTAGTGTAAAAAATAATTAAAAATTAAGGGGTGTCCCGTAAGACATGAAAAAATTAACAAATTGAAATTTTAAAGATATACTGAACATAGTACGGAACCCTACGTGTGTGAGTCTAACTAGTACATGTAGTTACTCGATACTTTTAGCGTTGTACTTTCAGAAACAAATTTAATAAAGAATTGAACAATATTACAATTAACAGTTTGATTCCATTTTGTGGTTCCGGTCTGTTCGAGTCTAGCAGCTAAGCGGCGGAATGTTTACGCTTTGCTAATACCACCGATTTTATATTGGTAAAATAAAAATTATTTTACGCTCTTGCGGAGTATAGCGCTCCAATGCATTTGAAAATACAAATTTCTTAAGTTTTCAATATCTTAGGCCGGGCACAGTTTTTTAAAACGTTATTTTATAATTTCGTTCTTTCTTCAATTTTATTAATGAAGAAAGTGTTCTTTTTCATTTTTTTTAGCAATATATTGTGAAAATTATAGGACATATGTTAATCCTTCGCTTGTTTATAAAAGGCCTCATGTCTGGTTCTATCTTTAACAGAATTTTTTTCACTTTTATTCTTTGCTTATCATAAATTTATATAAATAAATAGTTTTTTTTAATTTCCAAACGAAAACCGATTTATTAATATAATTTATAATAATATTTCATGTTTGGTGTACATAAAAATTATGCAAAATTCACCTCATTTAACGATGTTGGTTCTCCTTTTGTTATTGTAGAACTAGGTAGAGTTCGTCCTAATTTATGTATGTCTATTCAGGTTGTTATTTGCATTACAATGTTATTAACTGTGGCCTCTTTTCGGCCAACTCAAACTAAAATGCTCGTACTGTCGTTTAAATGAGTGTAAATGATTGAGTGCATTTTATACTAGTGTTGTTACATTAGTGTTAGAAATACTCTCTTTCAAAAACAGAGACAAAATAATGTTCCTTCTGTGCCAGCACATGGGAACTGTTTTGGTCAAATTTCTGCATGTCAATTTTACATCAATTTGAAACCTAAATATATTTGCTGCAGCGTCGGAGTCTGTCCTTTAATGTACGGTTACCTTTGGGATATCGAGAACCAGTAATATTTACTGCTTGACCAGCCTCATTTTCGAAAAAGTTCCAAAAACACGTTGTGAATGCGTTTGGGTTCTTGGAAGCCCAGTGCGGCAACTATCACGATTTACAAAGCTATTAAGTAAAAAGTGTGCTTAAGCACTAAGGATAATTTGGCTCGAAAAAGTGATTCATTTTGAAACGCATTACTAATTTACTAACCCTAACCTGTCAGCTGTCGAATTGCTTTGTTAGGGTTTCCAATACCTTATTACTGCACAAATAATATCAATTTAAAATTTTGAAACATGCGTTAAAGTAGTTTTAGCACTTTATAATGAAAATTGCCTTAATTTAGTATTTATTCTCGAGCAAATTTTGGCAACACTTTGTATCATAAAATCTTGTTACATGAGCGCTTGCTCATTTTTGTTTAAGAGAATTTTAGTTTTAGTTTTAGTTTTTCTTTTGTTTTTTTTTTTTTTTGCAAAATGAGATTTAATAACAGATTTTTGAAAACAGGCAGTTTTTACACACATGAGTTTTTATTGTTCATTTATTTCTTCTTACGCTTTAATTTATTTTTTGCAATGTTTGCAAAAAAATTGTATTCAACAAAAAGTAATTATGTATTTTCCACAAAAAAAAAATCTGAAATAAAACGAGTACTTATTGTTTTTATCAACAACATTTATAAAACAAAAATGCTCATTTTTTGCTACGTAATCGAATTCTCTTGGTTTCATTTTTGCTCTCTTCCCAAAAAATGTCATTTCGCATTTTATACGTTGTATATCAAATCTTGAAAAGTACCCATGCATGCATTTACCCATCATATGTTTGTGTGGATATATGTATACTATACACTCTTGCTAAATTAGTTAAAAGAAATGTTGTAGAGAAATGTGAGGTAGGAGGGAGTTGAGCCCATTAACGACTGCAGCGATTAAAATTGAACTCTTTGTTTATTTGGATAATTTCATTGAGATTTGACGGCCAAATAAAATCCTGGCACATGATTCTAAGTATCATTAAAATAAGAAAAAATATCCCATACCAAATATTATAGCCTCTACTCATTTGTACCTATGTACTTTTAATGACGAGACAGATATCTTCTAGAAAATTAGCCCTTCCCTTTAAGCTGTATCGATAAAAAGTGTAAAAAGTAAAAAAATCTAAAAAAATATTAGCTTAAAAATGGCATTTCAAGCTTAAAATATGACAGTGAGGCTAATTAGTTTTACACACGAATACAGCGATTTTCAGTACTTTTTCAAATTGGCGTTTTTTTGGAAATGAAATGATACACCATGGAAAGAAAACAAAAATAAAAACATTTTTGTTTTCATTTTGTACATTTTTCTTCTTCTAACATTAGCTATTTCACTCTTTCAATCTTAAATTAAGAAAAGACGAAAAAAGTGAGTGTCATAACGGCAAGCGACATATGTATATTTTATATAAAATCATGTTTGTAAAGAAGCCTTTTCGAAAAAATAAAAAGTCATTCAAGGCAAATCAATTTTCCAGGCGCTGGTAACAATGACGAAATTATTAATTTGCTCCCTTGCTTTTCATAGCCACTCAAATGCTCTTCCGGTCAATGGAATAAAAAGATTTCTCGAAGAGATGAAGGTCATGTACAGATACGATTTTAACTTGTTGCATTCAACGATTACTCTAAGGCCCATTATTATAACTGGCCTTTAAAGTACGTTTTAGTTAAATTTCACTTTTGCTCAAGTGAGCGATAATATATATTTATTCCTCTAACTCTCACTGCAGCATAGGGCGCCGAAGTGAGTGATAAAGTAAACTATTTTTCGTTATTACAATTTCATTGTAAAATAAAATATTTTTTTTTTTTGGAAATATGGTAAAATATCTTAAAAAGATTTTATATACAACAAACGAGATCAGGTGCTATATTCTGTAATTCTCGTAGCTAAAGCTATCGCTTAAATTCTAAAAATGCATATAAAAATTACGTCTCTTACATATTTTTCCATTTTTAGTTTTAAATTCTCATTTCAAGGTCATAAAATGAGCATTTAGAACTATAAATGTCAAAATATGTAAGAATACACGTAATTCTTTCATTCATTTTTAGCAATTAAGCGATAGATTTAGCTATGAGAATTACATATTACGGCACCTGTTTTCCATTTTTATTTTTCAAATGCAAAATTAAATTAATATGAATTTATTTTTCTTCATAGATTAGAAAATACGGCAACTTTATAGATGACAAAAGTCCCCTTTTACAATAGACAGAAACTGGGCAGACATTTTTTGAATTCTCTTTTGCTCTGTCTTAAATCTTTTACAATTTTTGTATATTCTATTTTCGACTTTACATGTGTGTGTTTGAAAATCGATGTTATATGTACTTTGTTGAGAAATTTTAAGCAAGTAGACGCCGACTTGAGAAATATAATGTGAAGCAACAAAGATAAAAGTGAAAAGCAGAAAAGAGAAAAAAAATGTCCAGTACAATAGTCATGAAATACACACTCTACCTCTTCAACCCCTTTCCTACAAATCTCGTCTGTTTGCCCTGATTCTGTCCAACTGTGAAAGGGGGGACTAATGTTAAAGTTAAAGGCAAGATGTTCTTCCCTTTAGTTTATCAGTCACTTCTAGCTCAAAGTATACTTATTATAACGAAAAACTACTTACCTCTCTGATAAAATCCTAACTTTAGCTATTGTCAAGTTATAATAATGGGCCTAAGGATCCAAATGTGGTCGATACATGACCTGATAGGGCGGAAACGAGCTTGCTCTTTTTGAAGTTGGTAGTCTATCCGGGTTATGATGCGGTTTAACAAAACTTTGTTTGTTGAACATTTTGGTAATAATGCCCAACCAAATTGATCACTCTCTCGGAATGTTTTTTTCTTGGGAATTTTTATGATAATTTTTTATAGATAGATTCTAACGGTGATATTGGCTTGAAAATTTTGCCGATTAGTAGTACCCCTTTTGTGTAATATCATGACGTAAGGACATTAGTTCTTAATAAATAACTCGCAAATTGACTAACCTTATTTAGGTTAACAGTAATGTTAACATATTTTGTTTAGTAAAATCTAATAAATTAAGGCGCAAAATAGAAATAAAATCGCTAGATAAAGCAGAAAATAGCTAAAATGGCACCACCACAATCTAACGCTCTGTCAAAATTGGATTTTCCAAATTGGATTTGCCAATAAGTTTTATTTATTACTAGTTGTGCCCGCCACGTCGTGGGCGCCTTAATCCAAAATTTCAGTACCTTTAAATCGGAAATTGCGTTTTTCACTGCCTTTTCTCCACTTTCTCTTGGAAATGAGATATTTTTGCGGAAAAAAGTATACTATATTGGAATCAGGATGCTAAGGATTTTGTTAAAATCCATCCAGTAGTTTTTACGTGATGCGAACACAAATGAAAAGCAGACAGACAGACAGACGGAAACGAGTTACTATTTCATTATATGTATAGATGTATTTGACCATTAGAATTTAAAGTTTTTTACAACTTTATTCAGAATTATATCATTAAGTTGCTCTTTGATCAAAGAGGGTTGAATCGCATATGACATTATCATATTTACTCAGAGTGTAATTACTACATAACAATTTAACAGACAGGCGGACAGTAAAACACAAGGGAAGACATTGATTTTTCCTCGGGTTATATCCTTTATGGTTTACCCTTGTAATATTGATATATTATGATGGTATGAATTTACTTTTGTTAAAGAGGGCGGTCTAAGAATAACATTGATAGCGACAGTAAAAATAAGAGTTGTGAAAATTGGATACATTTACAAAGTTTGTTCAGAATATCACGGTGTTTAGTATTTGCTAGGCTGGACAGTTATAAATATGTAGTGCAAACTTGTAAGTAAATTTAAAAATATGGTAAATTGGTATTCTTGTTGCAAGGCTTTTAATTTAAGGAATTCAGACACTTTTAAATTCGAGTTAGATTCTGTCCCTAGAGCCTCTTGGGTAAATCAACCGGTCCGGTTGATGTTTTTCTAGCAGTGCTACAAAATATGTATGTATACTCGTTTCCTTCTGCTTTTGGTATACATTTTTAGTATTTTTTTTCTTAGAAGGTTTCTACCAACATACTGGAGAGAGATTCGGGTAATATTTATACACAAGGCCGGAGAGCATGCAAGTTCTAGGCAACATATATATTTTAGGAGTACAATTGACACGCACCGCATCAGCTTGTTAAGCCCAGCTCAACCTAAAAAGGCGAAACTTAGTTGAGAGTGCGCTACATAAGATGGTAGGGTTTATTGAACGCGGCTAACATTATAAAATTGACATTCAGCGAGCTTTTCAAAATATAAAAATAGAGGTAATTACAGTCACCAGAGAATCTGGGCCTCCAAGACATCCTGGTTGTGTGGACAGTCCTCATGTTGAGTAGCACGATTATCAACTTCAGTCTGGGTGAAGGACGTCTGAGAAGATTAGTGACTAGGGGTGGTATAGGAGGGGTTTAACGCAAAGTAACTGGTTATCTTGGACAAGAAATTATTGAAAAGGATCGCAAAGGAGAGGAATTAGGTATTACGACTAAAAGTGGTAGACTAGAACGCATCGGTTCTGAGACTAGTTGTATGGTGGAAGGCTGTGAGTACCGGAAGTATTACTAAGCATCTTGCAAAAACCTAGAGCTGTTCACCATAGGTGCCATACGAAGTTCAACTCGGCGGCATTGGACATCATTCTGCATTTACTACCCATTGAGGTATTTATAGAAAAAAATGGCGGTTAGAAGTCTTAAAACAAAATGAGTCAGGATTGGTAAGGTTAACAGACTTATGACGATTGAATATTTTGAACTGCAATAAGGCCATATTTCTGCATGGATTTAGAGTCATGAATAAATTACAAAACAACTCCTTTAATTCCTTGACCAAGAAACCAACAAAACAGTTTAATGGAAAGTCGAAAATTTCTATATAAAACGGTAGTTTTTCTAAAGAATTATTAAACTAGAAAAAAACCTTGAGACTTATTATAGGTTTCGAGAAATTAATTAAAAATAAAAGGGCCGTATTTTTGCCGAAAATAAAGAATTTTCATAAAGACACTGCAGGAGTTCACGAATGTCTTACATCAACGATTTGAAATTGAATCCTTTTCTGTTCGCCAGATTAACCACGCTGCCTTAAAACATTTTTGCATTGAAAGTTAAGGGAATAGCTCGGTCTTAGGGAGTTTTCAGCCATTAATCTACTAATGATTGTTTAGTATAAAAAGTTTCCTAAAATATTTTTGTGTTTTCTTTTATAGGTTGAGGGATATTCTGAAACCACTCTCGCATGAATTTTCTCATTTAAAGGAATTGAACGAACACTTTGTTGTTAAATAAACCAACCTGTATTGTGTCTGCTGTATGACTCTGACTCTTTAATGGAGAAGTCTGAGTTTAACATTGTGTTTATTTGTACTTTTTATTTATCCATTCTCGTCTGACTGTTTAATGATTTTGCCTTTTGTGTAGTTATTGTTTGGAGTGCGATGAGTTCGTTTCGTTTCGTTTTTATTTAACTTTAATTTTAACTTTCAATTCTTTAAACATTATGTTTCTATATATGTTTTTGTGTTTGTGTGTGTGTTTCTTTTTATCGAGTTCTTTGCCTTTTGATGGAGTTCATACTACCGCAGACTTGTATTGAAGGGATTTGTCAGTTTGCATTTTCGTTGTTGCTGTTGTTGTTGTTGTATTTGTTGCTGTTTACGTGCATTTATTTTTAAAAATCTGACTTCCCCAAAAAAAATTTTGTTGTCATTTTAGTTTCTGTTTCTATATATTTCTCTTTTGATACTTAGTGTTTTTTAGCAGTTGTAGGTTATATTTGATTTATTTTCAGTTTTATAAATTTTGTTTTTATATTCATTTTCATCCTCTTTTACTTTTTGCTTGTACGTAATAAAACCCAGACACTTGATTGTACCCAACTCTTAACATGGAGAAAATGGTTCCAACATTAAAGTTGTGGGTTTAAATAAAACATAATACACATTTTTTAATAACTTTTTCTGGTGAATTACTCAAGAACATAGGTTTTATATAAAGTTCTAAAATGTATGTAATAAAACTTTAAAATTTTTGCACAGTTCTGTAAATAGTGTTTAAGATTTCTCGCTGAATAAAATAAAAGGTGCTGCCAAGTTTATACTTTTCACTACTTTTTCTCTATTTTCACTTGCAAATTTTTACGGGAAAAAAGTATTATATATTAAAACCGAGATACTAAGTTATCTCCTCAGAAAATTTCATTAAAATACAACCAGTAGTAAAAAAAAAAATGGATTGGACGCACTTTTTTCTAGAAAAACTTAAAAAATTCTAATTTTTTTAATTTAAAACTAAAAAAATCGGATGCGTTTTGTTTTAGTAAGAATATAAAAATTTTGGTTTTAAAAGTTGAATCTTCTAAATTATATTTATAATTTTTTATAAAGCTCAACTGAGAAATTGGCGACCTGAGGTGACCTAATTCATAACGTCGTGATGCCGCCGCCCCTAAGTACTATAAGGTCCAAATTCAAAACTTAAGATTTATTTCTTCTCTAATATGGCCACTCCGCCACTGTGCGCTGTAACAAAATTTTTTTTTAAATATTTGATACTTTTAAATAAGAAATATTCTACAAATATCTTTTAAATTAAATATTAAAAAGACGAAAATTTCATGCTCTGCGAGGGATTCTTGATTTAAAGTTCAAAAACAGGATATCCTGCGAAAATCGGGAACAAAATACATTTAAAAACCGATTTCTTGTTACCGCAACCATTCGCGAAACCCACGATAATGTCAGAGCCCATCAGTTAAACATTTGAGTAATTTAAATTTTAAATTATGCGAGTAAAGCGAATATTTTGTCAAATTGCAGCGTACTAAATAGGAAGCCCCATTTAGTGCGATCGTTAACGTATCAATATGCCTGGTTCGTCACACCATATGCTTTTTTTGAGCGCCCATTTTCATAATACGATTGAATAATTTGTACACGTTCTTCCGGTGTTGGGAAATATTTTCCGCAGTCATGTGGAAACTCCACTAGAATAACCCTTGATCAAATTAAATACTTGAAATCTCAAAAAGTACGTTTTGGGTTGACGGTTTTATGAATTATAAACATGTGATGTCATAGAAAATTTTCAACAACATCTTTGATTACAACGAACCCATAATAAGGAATGATACATAAAACAAATCTGTAGAAGAAATGTTACAATAAATTGATTTATTTTTAATTTAAACTTATTATTTGACTCATATTTTTAATTTTAAACTTTGTGCATTGTATTTTATTTAAACGAACATCTTTATATATGTATGTATGTATATACCTGCATATATATTTTTTTTCATTTTACTCCGACTTTAAACTTGTTTCTCTTGTTTAGTCTGTAGGTTTCTTTTATGTCTTTTATTAATTTTTCATGTTTTCGAGTGCTTTGAGTTTGTTTTGTTTTTTCATTTTTTTTTCTTATTTTGTTTTGAGGTTGGTTTTTTGAAGTTTTTTTCTGTTTCACAGTGGTTGATTTGCTAAAAGTGAATTTTTGAATTTTTGAAAAAATCATTAAAGCTGAACTGTTATTTAAATGTGATTGAGAAAAAGGTAACAACCACAAAAAAGTTCATTTGTAAATGAAAACTATACACCATTTCTCTGTAATAATAAAACGATACTTTCTACGACTCACCATGTGGACTCGTTTGTGCATGTGAAAGTTCCTCAAGCTATCAGTCAAATCAGTGTATCTATAGATAATGAAATAAGTGCACTCAATATTTTTGCTTTCCTAGCTAGAACCCACCTCTATGTACATATGGCTAAACTAGAAAGTGGAAATAGTTTCAAAAAACATTGAATAATGTATATTAGGGTGGGTCAATTGTTTTTGACAAAAGGAGTATAGAAAAAACGTAATATACTCGTACATATAAAGAATTTTTAAAAAACTTCCCCGAGAAACTGAAATATTATTATTATATTTTTATTGCAGAGAATATTTTTAATTTGGTACCAAATTTCAATACATATGCATTTTATACCTATTGCTAATTATAATATATTAATACAGTCAGCCTTATGCACTGAAGTTTATAAACATTCGTTCATATTCCTAACACAAACATCAACCGAACTCACTTTTTCAGAACGAATGTTTTTTTTTATTCTCTCCAATAATAAGATTTCTCAAGGCCCTCAAAAAAGGTATTTGTTTCAATGATGAACTCTTCATTTGATCCAAATCTCTTACCACCCAGCCATTTCTGCAAATTTAAAAGAGGAAAAAGTCGCAATGGGCTAAATTTTCAGAGTATCGCGCGCTTTGTAATTATATTCGATTATCGACAATTTTTTTTTTGTTATGTTGGTACACATGTGTTAGACAGATGGTCCCCCCGGGAGCATTATAGTCTTGTTGAGAGTGCCTCAATAGACTGTTTGGTAGTGCGCTAGTCAAGCAAAAAACTTCTGTGATAGTGTTGTCTTCCAACACCTTGACTCTAATACTCCCGGGATATATGGAGGCACCAGTCCCGAAGCTAGCAGGGGCCTGAAACTGGAAGATATAAAGTTTCGAGGTCTGACCAGTACCCCAACAGTTGGTCCCACGGAAATCGGTAGCCCAATAGATGTTTCACCAAATCTCTGAGGACGGTTATTGGTTGGGCCCTTCGAGGAGTAACGTGCTGTCTGTCGCATTATGGGTGTTTAGTACGGTGTGCTGTTGCACTCTCAACAGAGGCACCAATAGCCTGTGAAGAGTTTAGATATTCTCCAACTCCTAAACAAGGGCAATTTCCGAACATAGCGCAACAAGGGCGTTGGTAGACGCATCGTTTTCACTTAAGGGTAATAACACTTCCAGGTTAAGGCAATACGTCAGGCACTGAGAATTTCCATAAATTACCTGGGGTTTTGGGACAGATGGATTTGTATAAAACATTTTTTTATGAATTTTGCTCTAAGAGTTTTTAAAAGTTCACAAAGTTTGTAGGAATATAATTTAGTTAAGAATTTTACTTTTTGACTTCTGTCCTTCTTAAGTGTATATTTTCATATGAGTTAAGGCCCAACTATAATATGCATAAGCTGGCTTAAGCTAATGTCAAAAAATGAACGGAAAGTCTGTCAAATGCTTAATCAACTTATTGAAGACTTTTAGGTGGCTACAATGTACTTCATCAATCTAAAAACTATTATGACACTGTTGCACATTTGTTTCATTCGTACTTTTGTAAAATAACAATTTTTTTCTTAATAAATTTAATTTGTTAACAAAAAGGTGTTAAATAAACTTATTTTATATACCTAATGCCATTCATATACAAATTAATAATTAGTTTTAAGAAAATTTCGAAAGAAAAATGTAACTTTTTAGGCTGTTTTGGTAATTTTGGCCAAAAGTACTAAAAAATACAGCGGTGTGCATCACTCAACCCATAAACAATAAAATACTCTTTCTTTTTAATTACAATTATTATACAACGCCTCCCTTTTTTCTTATAGTAACTTCTTTTTTAAACATTTTATATTAAATTTAAATATAATTTGTTCACTTTCGTTCTCCATTGAAATTTTTTATGCATGTACATTCATATGTAAATCACAAAGCACAAACAGCTGTTTTCGTACGGAATGTGCGATCGGTTTCGGACTTTGCTTAAGCAAATGACATTCGACGAAACTCAACGAAAAGTGTTGTTAAGTACATTATAGTTTGCCACATATGATTTACATGTAATTGTACAGTTGCTTAAGTTGGCTTAAGCTAGCTTATGCATATTTTAGTTGGGCCTTTACGCACATGCATAAAAATAGAAGTGCCTATAATAAACAAGATTTTTTAACATAAAAAAATGTTGAACGCATTTCGTTCATTTGTTTTTGACTAACTCTTCTCTGAAACAGTTTTCTTAAAGTCTCCCTATAATTTTTTTTTATGGGATTAAGGTGTGTGAACTAAGCAGGCCATAAATTCGATTTTCGAAAACCCTGCTTTCGATTATCTTGTTTGTGATTCTTATACTATATCAGGTAAAGGATCTAGGAACAGCATTATATTTTTACCGCAGCTTCAAGAGTACTCCTATAAATTTAGCCCTAGATTTATGGAAGTTTGACCAAATTACACACTTCTCTAAATGAGTGATATAATTTTAAAGGGTAAAGATTTTAAGAAGGGAAGAAAAAAATTTTCAAATTTTTTCCCCGCTCTACGATGGTCGACTAAGCCAAACATCCAGTCAATCTAGCAAACAAAATTAGAGTACTTTACAACGTTATAAGTTACGAATTTTAAATTAGCATTGAGAACAGCTATGAATACAAAAAAGCTTCGGCTTCCTCCGAGATGTGGAGGGTCACTTTTCAAACTAGACTTGTTAAAGAATAGAACAAAATCTCTGCCTTTATCTGTGTATCCGATTACAACACCGCAACGAAACGATAAGATAACAGATAACAGCAACGACTTTTAAAAATTTTCGTCTAATATTATATTTTTCTTGTGTATATAAATGTAGATGAGGTAGTCTGCTATCAAACAAAAAAAGATTCAGTTCAATATCTCTCTTGCATGTAAAACTATAAGCTTTTAAATATTAGTATTTCCATATTTATCACACTTCTATCAGTTTATGTTACTGATTTATGTTATGCTACTGTTATGTTAACAGCAGAACTTTTATATTGTAAATCGTCTAGATCTTAACTCAGAAAAGATATAACCTTGAAATTTTGCCACAATATTTTGGATTATGCTCGTTAACTAAGAGAAAAAGTTAAAAAAAAATTTTACTCTTTATAAAAAAAAAAACAACTGAATAATCAAAATTTTACTTTTAAATTGCTTATAGCTCGCTCATTTTAAAACAATTTATTTCTTATCATTAATATATCATTTTGTAGGTATTAACTAGACCTTTAAAACCATGCATAATGTTAAAAATCAAACAAAAATTGAAAAAATGCAATGCTCTAAAAACTGTGCAGGTGCGAGGTACTCAACTTTGAGAATACATAGCGTCACCCCTGGCAAGTATATGGTGCTCACCACAAAACATTAGCTCAGATACTCTTCTGAATTACACACGTTAAAATTTGGATCAATCCACCTAGCCCGTTACAAATGGCTGATTTATTTCCGTAATATTTTGATTCTGCCCCACCGTGCGACGTAACATTAATTCCTTTGTTTCGGGATCACTCCTTGCCAATTTGCTCGCATATTTTGTCACTTTTTTAGACTTCTGTTAAATTAGTTGCTATCTATCAAAAGTGGAGGTACTAACGGATAAACCAATCTCATTGTGAACAATACTTAATGTCGCAAAAATATTAATTTTGCTAAACATTACTGTAAGACGGCCGTCCAGTATCGAAGTCTGGCGCTTATGCCCCTGAGTTTCGTTCTTCTTTTTTAAGATATGTATGTCGTTTGTGATCATTTGATTATAACAATTTCTTAACTTTGATTAATTTACTTTTGGAAAAATTTCGGCACTCCCATTTTTATGATCAATGGACTGCAATTGAAAATAAGGAAATAACTGATTATAATCACGACCATGGAAGTTATCAGGATCATTTACTTTGGGTTTTTTTCCTTGGTTAACTGTCGTTGGAATGTCGGATGATAATAAAGTTACCAGACTAACTAGTTAAAGATAGCAAAAAGTCGGATAACAACATTCATATTTTAATGCACACAGCTATATGTACTTATAAATGCCACATCTGCAAAATCTATTAATTCCGTATTAATATTTAAGCCCCTATTACGGTTTACAACTCAACTTTACTTCAGTTGAAATTTTACAATTTGGTATTATCAATTACAATTCAACTTGTCAAAAATTTTTAAGTTGAATTTAAATTGTGTTACAACTCTGTTGTAGTTTCACCATTTACAACCCTGTGTTAGTTCGGTTAATAAAAGTTTAAAAAATTTACAACTCATAAGTAGCAGTTTTTTCAAATTACAACTCATCAGTAGCAGTTGTCTTTCAAGTTGTCTTTTAGACAACTCAACTGAGTTGTGTAGTAATCCGTTATAGGGGCATTAGTTGATTTTTTGTTTTTAAAATTTTTATTCACTGTTAATTTAAATGATATGAATTGTTGGACCTAGACGATTCTCGTATACTCTTTATCCGAAACATTTGTTTTTTTTTTGGCAAATATGTTTTTAAAGTGCCACTAACTAACAAATAATTGCAAAATGTGTCACGGTGCGACGTAAATAGTAAAATCTTTATACGACTACATTTAAAGCCTTAGGAGCTAAACCTGTCAGTTCCACCTTAATTTTTCTTTATTTATAATTAAGCCAATATTTATATAAAAAAAAATAAGAAATGTTTATTTAAACCATAAACTACTTTTTGTATTTTATTAATGCTCCTCCAAGTTAGCGTTGTTGTTTTTGTAGGTTCAATTGCAATTGTTGTTGTAGTTTTTATGCATGTGTGAACTTTATATATCAAGTATGTACGAGGGTGAGTCAATGTGCAGTAAATGGACTTTATTAACATCCATACATTGCAAAAAAGAAAATTTCGTAATTAGAGTGAAATTTGTACTCTAGAATGACGCTTTGCTCTTCACTCGAAGGAGTGGATGGCCGTAAGTGGGGAATCTCGACAAAGGCTGTTTACTGGATTTACACAATTATAGTGGGACCCATAATAACTTATGCATCTGTGGTTTGGTGGCCAAAAGCCTCACAATTAAGCGTAAGTTGGATAGGGTTCAAAGGATTGCTTGTATAAGTATATGTGGTACAATGCCCACGCCTGCAACACAGGTCATTAGGACATTTTGCGATTGCTACAATTCGACTATTCATTCCGTTGACGGCCGCAATGTCAGCTATACATTTGAAGAGCGATGCCATTTGACATAGCTTTGGGCTATGCCTTTGGGAAAGAGTATTCTGTACCTAGTTGGAAAGGAAGCTCAATTGCCGATGGAGCGCATGAATGGAAGGAAACTGCATCGGACGCTCATTGCGGAAGGCGTTATACAAAATGGATGGAGAACAAAATCAGTATTTTTACTGCTGATTCGCTTATGAGCGCTGGAGCAGTAGCAGTTGCATACGCAGCTGAGCTGAACCTGTCTTTTAGTCTGCGTTTGTGGGTTTACGTCTCCGTATACGAGGCAAAAATGTTTGGGTTGCTACATGCGTTGATCATACGTTGGAAAGTGGGGTGCATTGCACTTGGCAACCAGTCAGTTATAAAACACATGAGGCAAGTGAATGTGTACTCCAAAATAGTGCTGGAATATGCTTTAAAACTTACTGATGTGCCTCGGTTAATGTGATAACTTTGATATGTGTTAAAGGATGCCTATGTTTCCAGCTTGGTTTTAAGCTGCAGCCCAACTAGAAAAAAGGGAATCGGTTGTGAATTTTTATGGAGAAGAACCCAGAGTAGCACTGAGAATTGGCTAATGTGAGCGAAGTGGGTAAGCCTTCGCTTAAGCTGTGTAACTGCGTTATTGATGGGTCATAGAAACTTCAAGTATCATCTAGCCAAGAATAAAATCCAAGAATATGATACTTGCAGACTGTGCCTGTAAGAGGCTGATACGGAAGCGCACATTGTGTGTGAGTGTTCAGCACTCGCTACCATAAGGCTTAGGTCCATGGGCATAAACTTGTTAAAAGTGAATACCATGTGGGATTTTAAGCCTTGCACTAAGGTCATCCGTTATCTTATTTTGAGCTAAAATGGGTTGGATAATATCTGGATGAAGTGTATCGAGCTAAAATGGGACAATTTAGAAAGTAAATCCTTTCTTGGTTATCACCTAAAAATGTATTTTTCATTTTACGTTCTTGTTAATACTTATTGACTTACCCTCGTATATAATTTCGTAAGGTTGATTTAAGGTGTACATAATAAAACTGCATATTATTATACGAGTACATACAAGTATTTATATACTTAAAACATTTTTTTATATATACAAGTACAAACAAGTGCATATATGTGTGTGTGTGTATGTACAAGTAATGTACTTCAATGCACATACATTTTGTATGTGCACATGACATACATACAAAAAACATTGAAAAAATACAATAAAATATTCTTACAACAACCTACATGTGACTAGCAACTAAATATCACCAATTCATACAGTGTGCTAGATATTTAAGGGTACATTTAGGAAACAGGTGCGCTTATAGGTGCTTTTTTCAAATATTCATAAGTATGCTTGAATATATTGCTCATAAAGCAGAAATTGTTTAAATAAAATAAAGAAGTTTTTCTTTTTTAACCAGTACTTTTAATTTAATTCGATCACTTGCGAACAAAAACGCGCAATTACTCGATGACATCATTAACCAATTTGATTCTATAATTTCACAATCACTAGAAAGTGAATTATTATAAAATTGTTAGGGTTCATAAAATTTTCCTTATAAATTGGATGTGGATATGGATGTGAAAGTCCGTGGATGTGGAATAATAGAACATAACAATTCCGTATTGAGAATCCCAAAACTAAAAAAGTCCAACTTACATTCGGAATTCGATTTTATAGAATTCCAGAATTAGTCCCCTATTTCATTTCAAATCTGCAATCTTGTTCGGTTTGCCTTCAAAGACTCTACTATCTGCTATACTATCTCGAAGGCCCATTAATATCGAAATAGTAGCGTAATTGTTTATGTGGCGGCACCGTGTTGTTAAAATCTGAGGTGCACGACGTGTTTTTTATTTAATTTGTCTAATAAAAAGTCCGTTATGAAGTTCTAAAAGCGCACACCATTACAAACTTAGACCATAAGGTACAACTGACAGTTTGATTTTGACAGTTTGGCTTTTTTTGGCTTATTCGCTTATTTTTACAAATGGGTTGAGGCGAAAATTTGTCTCATTGCTAAAGAAAATTTACTACGAGTAACGATTCGTTGTTCACGAATCCATTCGATAAATACACGACGATAGTTATAAATTTTGGATCAGAAAGGGAACCATCAAGTTAGTACGAAAATTACGTGAGCTCTGCATAATTTTAGTAAAAACTAGCAATGCCCGCGAATCGCCAGCGTCCTGACATTATTTTGTCGAAATTGTCCTTTGTTTAAAAAGTAATCTACATTAATTTAAGACGTTTTAAGTTTTTTATATTATTTATACTATATTTAATTTGTATGGCAGTATCCGCCTCTGGATAATTACTTAGGATGTTGTAACATATGTAGGTTTTATATTGTAGAGTTCTGCAAATAGCGTCCAAAATTTCCTGTTTACAAAAAAAAGGCTCTACCAAGTTAGGCTTTTATCAATATATCTATTTATTTCTCTTGGAAACTTGATATTTTTGCAGGATAAAAGTAACCTGTATTTGAACCAAGTAACTAAGGTACCTCCCCACAAAATTTTAAAGTTCATTCCGTAGTTTTTACGTGGTGCGTACACTGGCAGCCGGACAGGCGGACAGATAGACAAAAATTCCATAAATTGGAGTTTTGTATTCTTAAAGCCATTTTCACACTAATATACTGAGTATTAAGACTTGTCAAATACTTAAATCCAAATCTGAAATAATACGGACACAAATTTGACATCCCATAATACCAAACCATTTTTAAAAAATTTTCTAAACATAACATTTTTCATTTTATCAGGGTTGTGTGTTTTTTTAAAGCAAAGAACCAAGCTGAGTGAGTTGCAGCCAATAGTTCGCCGCTGCCGATAATATTTTTTCTTTTTTCTGCACGTGCCATAAATTGCCATCAGTCTTATCACCTACATATGTATTTTGTTTCTGCCATGCCTAGAAATTTTTGAATGTACGCATTATTTTTTTTATTAAACGAAAAATTGAAACGCCGAACAAACTTAAGATCCAGCCGCCGCCTTTCAATGTCTTGCCTCGGCTTGTTCCTTTGGTGATATTTTTCATTTTATTTGAAGTGTGACAGTGTGAAAACGAAATGTTATGTTACGTAAGATTTTTTGACAATCACACAATTCTCATTGGATTTCTATCTTACAAAATCCCATGAAAATCTTAATACTCAGTATTATAGTGTGAAACGGGCCTAAGCAGTTACCATCTGCACCAGCAACAACATTTTCTAAAAATATTTCAAGTACAGACACGTTCCTGGTACAATTTTATTATATGTATAGATAACTTTTTAACTTCAGTTAATGTCAGTGAAAATCGTATAGCGCAGATCAATCAAATATACCACGATTTATTTGATAATTTTGACACTGAAAAACGTTAAAACCTATTTTCATAGTTTTAATTTTTTTTTACTATAATATGGAATTGCTATCAGCTATATATGCATATTTTACTTTTATGAAAAAAAAAAAACAGCATACACAAAAAACAAGCTCAAGTTGGCGTCATTGAAAATCGTAAAGCTACTTTTTTTTATTTATATTCGGGTATTCGTTTTAAAATTCTATGAGTTACAAATGAAAAATTAAACAAATTTTGAGAAGTAATTTAAAAGTTTATGGTTTAAAGTTGTAAAGTTGGGAAAATACAGCTATAAAGTATTTTCCCAAATTTTTTTTGTTTCAAAGCTTGAAATTCGTCAACTTGCAATTAACCACAAAAAAAAAAAAAATGCAAAATCCCTTGGAGAAATCACAATAATCATTATCCGAAGCAGAAACACAGTTTAATATCGTTGGTAACAAAGTAAAAATTTCAAAAAAAAATGCCTCACTATGGTGAGAGTGAAATGAATCCGGGAATTTTGGCTCAAAAAATGTCTTCAGAAGTTTAAATTTATTTGACTAAGGTTATGAGTTATCGACTATTACACTACTTGTCCGAAAAAATGATTACTAAGGTAGAGTAGCTCGGAATAAGCCACGTATTAATGAACGTAATCGATAACAACGGCTTGATTTTTCAGACAATACATGAATCGACCTAGAGTTCTGCAATGACGTGAGTTTTACAGATTAGTCCCAATTCAACATTTTTTCATTGGATGACAAGGTAAATAAGTGAAGAAAACCTAATACAGATATGTATCCTTAAAACTTACGGCCTACTATTAAATACGGTGGAGGTTCACTCATCGTATGTTAGCGAAAGTCTTAGGTAATTTTGTATTTATAGATAGCCGCATATGGATCGATAGAAATATTTGTCTATACTTAAATAAAATATAAATCTTTAAAACACCTGATCTATGGTCAGATTTCAAAATAATACAACACGTCTGGAATTTCTTAGGCCGAGAAAAGATATAAAGAAAATACTCAAAGAAGAATGAATGGGAATTTCGGAATGCTATTGCGAAAACTTAACCATAGTGAAAGCTAAAGAATTGCAGGCTGCAGAAACCAACGAAGGATTCCCTACAAAATATTTTCACTGACTGACTACATATTTTTCTTTCCGTAGTAATTACTTTAATTAAATTTTACATTTCTACTTGAAATATTTTATGTTTTTTTAATAAATGAATAAATGACATTTTTACTTTACATTACGTAGTATAAGGTAAAGTATAGTAATTATGAAAAAAATCGAGGTCGGGATTTCGACGGATTTATATGTTTTGAGGTCTCCTGAGTTCATTTTCACTATTTTCACGATGATGTCTATGGGTGGGTTCGTGGGTGGTTGGGTAGGTGGGTGGGTGTGTATGCCACTATTTTTGTGGAGTTTGTACAGGTCATACCGTTTGACATATCAAAATAAAATTTAGTATGTGCCTATGGTATATGGAGATGAAGAGCTGTATAGTTTTTGGGCATAATCGGGAGAGGGCAAGGGGTAGTTTCCTTAACGAAATTCGATATGTGCCTTTGGTTTATGGAGATGAAGATCTGTATAAATTTTGGGCATAATCGGGAAGGGACAAGGGGTAGTTTACTTACTCCCAAATGTTGTAAACGCTCTACAGGTCATATCGTATGACATATCAAAATGAAATTCAGTATGTGCCTCTGGTTTATGGAGATGAAGAGCTGTTTAAATTTTGGGCAAGGGCAAGTTGTAGTTTACTTAACACCCCAAACCGAAAACCATTAATTTTTCGATTCGAATATACTTTGAACTTTTATTCTTTATGTAATATATCCATAAAAATATCTGTTTCCATTGGGTATGGTAAAGTTGAGTGTAGGCCACTCCAGTTTTATTTTTATTCTGCACTTTTACCAAAAATGCTATAAATAATTTACTGTTTCTACAGTACATATTTGTAAACAATTTATTCTTCTACGATTTGCACTGACAGTCACTGTGTGTATTTTCAATTTTCCATGGCTGCTGATATTGATTTTGTTAAATGTTTTCCACTTTAATACTAATTATGTATGTATGTATGTATGTGTTTTCTAATATTAAGTAGAAAAATTATTTGTCACCCTGTTGTACCTAAAATAGTTTTAAACACACGTTTAGACAATAAAAAATGAAAAAAATAAAAACTGGAAAAACAGTAGAGAGAACGAACATTCGTAAAAATAAAACAAATAATTAAGATTATTGTTGACGCGTTTCAGTTCGTGTCATATGGTTACTTCTGTTTACAACAATAAATTATTTGTTGTTGTTTCTCCACATACACATTTGCGGTTCAAAACAGCTGAAATTAAATAAAACAAATGAATACTCATCACCACTATTATCACAACTACTGTCGTCATTACCTTTGTTTCTGAGTTCGGCTATTTATTTGTTTATTTATTTCTTCTATCTGTATTTCTATCTTTAAACATCATCCTCAATACGATCAGCTGATCGCTTACTAATATAATTATCTAAGCATAAAAGATATATGTATGTACGTACATACTCGTACATACAAAGAACTTGTTTTATATTAAATAATTTTAAATTTTTGTTTCTTTCTTCTTTTCTTCTAATTTACATATTTGTTCTTTTTTTGCAGGTAAGATAGAGCCAAAAGATTTTAAACAAAGACAATTTGGTTCTTTGCAAAAGTGCTCTGCTCGTGTAATAGAAAATAAGGGATAGAACTCTAAACTAGAACAGAAGCAAAGGTAAGAGAACGTTCAATGGAGGGATATTGAATGGCTTGGTTGGTATTATGAACATTAGGGGGTTTCTTAGATGCATATACGGGTGACGAACAAACGAGTCTATTTCATATAATTTTTTTTACTCAAACTTCATGTAATTTGAGTGTAATCGTGATGTATTTTAGTTGCTGCTTTTTCCTTTATTTATTTTTCTATAACGAATTTGTAGCCATATTTATGCATTTTTGTTTTTTAAGGAAAAAGAAAGAGAGGAGAGAAAAAAAACGAGTATTTACAACGTAATAGAATATTAAATTAAGTAAATTTACATAGATACTTGTACATACACGACTTTAAAATACCTAGATGATGTTTAAAACTATAATTGCTAAATTTACTTAAAGCAAATATTCGGTAACTTTATATAGATGTTTATTTAAATATCTAGGTTTGAACTGTAAATTGTAAAACTGAACCAATATTTTACAAAAATTTCAATTTCTTGTATCTTTTTATGTGCGAGTTCAAAACAGATACTTATTTGGGCATCAATTCCAAACTAAAAATTTGAAAGTAAGTTATCTGTAAGAACTACCACCCAAATCAAATAATTTTATACTTGTTGCTATAACGGACATAGTAATATACGTTCTATATATTCAAATGTCTATCCATAACGGTTCAGGAGATAAAGCCATATACGACAAATTACGTCAGATATGAGGACAACCTTTCTTTTATTACTGTTAATGAAAAGTGACGGTTCGAAAGATAGGGCCATGTAGATTAAATAATATCACCTATTAGGACATCGTTTAATGTACAATTTTAAATTAAACACTTTTATAAAGGACAGATTCTTTGTAAATTTCAACTGTCTATAACGGTTCAAAAGTTTGGCTATATGCATCAAATTACATCAACTATTGGGCCACCCTTTAATTTCTTATTCTAAATATTTAATTTCTAATTATAATTATTGGACATTCTGTCCAATTTTCAAGTGATTTCCTACAATGGATCAAAGATAGGGCCATATAGGTAAATTGACGTCACATATTTTTTTTATTACTTTCTTATTGGCAGCTATAGTGATACGCAGTTTTTTAAACTTTTAAAATGGTGCACTTTATGGTTCATAACATAAGTAATAAAAACATGTATGTTGTATGAGGACATACTTTATTTTTAAAATTCTGAACTTCTTTTAAAATGGGACCAATCTGTAAGCATATCCTTTCTAATAAAGAAAAAATTTTAAAATCGATTCAGAAATGCCTGAGTTCTGCGCGCAGAAACATAAAAAAACAACATTCAGACGAACTGATAACCTCCTCCATTTTTTGAAGTCAGTTAAAAAAGTAATTTATACATTAACATAATAGCAGCCTTCACCACAATTGAAAACGGTTTAAATGATTTGTCATCTGGATTGTAAATTCTAGAATATTTATTTGCGACCCCTCAAATTATACGTATTTTTTTTCATATTTTATTTATTGTATCTTCAATATATTTATATGAATCTACCTTTGTGTGGTCTTTTCCTGGTTTAGGAATCATAGTTATTAACGAAATCATCCATTCTGGAGGAAAGTACTCAAGACGTAATATGGCATTACAACATAACGAACAATTTGTTTTCGCTACACGGGGCAATTTGAATAACATCTTGTTACTGCTTTTATCCAATCCAGGGGCTTTCTTTGTGTTTAAATAAATTATTACCCTTTCGATATCACTAAATTGAAATCTTAAGGGTACTGCAGCACTATCATCGACATATCATTTCTTGCCCAGCCTCCAGACGATGTTTGCAAGGGAGGCTTACGTACAACTGACCTTTTAAGATTTCTACACGCACGCCATAATGAATAATCTTATTGAGGAGTTGCGTCAAGGTCTTCTAAATAGTTTTTAGTAACTCTCTTAGCCGTTTCTTGCATTCTTTAAGTCTGCTTTTAAGTTGAGGAGTTCTGTGTGATTGCCACTCTCTGCGAATTTTTCTTTTTTCAGCCAACAGCCTCTCGACTTCTACCGAATAAATTTAATTGTGTCTAATTAGTTGTCGGGTTGCTGTTGCATGTTGGACAGTTGATTTAAGGTCAAGATAAAAATCAATACGTCTTCAGGTGTTCATAGCGGGATGTTTTCCGAAATTTTTTATATTTCAACCAATTTATGCTTGTGCTAGTTCTTGGTGACACGATATTTTTCTGGTTCCATATATAGACAATAGTGATCTGCGGATAATTCAAGTGACGCTTCAACTTCGAACATTTCTCTTGAAATAGGTGGGTTGTCCACTCGATATTACGTTCAGGCACATTTTTGAAATTATTTCATACAGAACACGACCTTTTGGAGTAATTAGTAGTCGCCTGATGCTATGAAAAAGGGACCTAGTGATTTAAAGAAGTCGCTATATTGACTCCCTTATATTTAAAATCTAGTTTTGATGAAATTCTTCAATGCAGATATTTGTTGCTTGAAGATAGTCCTCACAAAATTCACACAGTAAATAATGTTTAATTCTAGCCGTTTTTAGTATTGCCACATGCCCTGCCACGGGGGTCTTTAGTATTCATGTTTATATGTGTGTACATATATTCTAGATCCTTGTAGGTAATGAAGTCGATTTAACGCTGCCTAGTGGGGAAGAATCAAAATATTTCGGAAATAATTCAGCCATTTGTAAATTCAAAATTTGACATGGGTATAGCAAAGTAGAATCTGAGCTTAAGTTTTAACTGTAGGCACCATTCATTTCCGGGGTGACTATGTATTCTCAAAGTTGAGTACCTCTCACGTGCAAATTTTTTAGAGCTTGGCATTTCTTCAATTTTTGTTTTATTTCCAAAAATTATATGTACATGGTCTTAATGGTCTAGTTGATACCTACAAAGTGATATATTAATCTATAAATTATGTTTTAAAATTAGCGAATTATAAGCAAATGATTTTTTGCTACCCTAATCCAGTTTTTTTTTTCAAAATTTTAACAAATTTTTCCGCTCAGTTAACAAGAGATATTTAAAATATTGTGGAAAAATTTCAAGCTTTTATCTTTTCTGAGTTAAAAACTAGACGATTTTCTATTTAAAAATTCTACTGTTGACATAGCAGTAGCATAACATAAATCAGTAACATAAACTGATAGAAGTGTGATAAATATGGGAATACTAATTTTTAAAAGTACATAATTTTGCACGTAAGAAAGATATTGAGCTGAATCTTTTTTCGTTTGATAGCATACTACCTTATCTACATTTATATACACAAGAAAAATATAATATTAGGAGAACATTTTAAAATTCGTTGCTGTTCTGTTATCAAAGGTCTACTGTAATTCTTTCCTTTCGTTGCGGTGTTGTTATCAGATAGGCAAAAAAGGCAGCTGATTTTTGTTCTATTCTTTACTTTAACACGTCTAGTTTGACAT
The DNA here is from genome assembly GCA_949628195.1 of Phasia obesa. Lineage (NCBI taxonomy): Eukaryota > Metazoa > Arthropoda > Insecta > Diptera > Tachinidae > Phasia > Phasia obesa. The sequence continues at coordinate 175,749,633 of OX451215.1, read as the reverse complement.
CTCGGAGGAAGCCGGAGGTTTTTTTGAATTCATTGCTGTTGTCAATGCTAATTTAAAATTCGTAACTTATAACGTTGTAAAGTGCTCTATTTTTTTTGCCCAGTTGGACTGGATCGTAGAGCAGGGAAAAAATTTGATAATTTTTTTTCTCCCCTTTTAAAATTAAATATCACTCTTTAGATTAGTGGGTAATTTAGTCAAACTTCCATTAGACTGACAGTAGGCCTAAATTTATATGAGAAACTGGGAAAAAAATAATGCTCTTTCTAGATCCTCTAGCTTATATAGTATAAGAATCACAAACAAGATAATCGAAAGCAGCGCTTTCAAAAATCGAAAGCAGAGCTTTTTGAAAGTATAAGAATCACAAACAAGATAATCGAAAGCAGCGCTTACAAAAATATATTTTTTTCTGCTATGACCCATCTGTGTCTCGCGGGAACTTCACTCCTTCATATTATCAAAGTTTAATCAAAAACACGCAATTTAAGTTGAAAATATTGAAATTAACCAAAAATCTAAATTTCGCAAAAAAGAAATTTGTCTGCTACGATAATATTTATATTTAATTTTATCAAGTCATTTCTTATATTTCTTATAATCTCCCTTATTCATGTTGTTGTCGATGTCGTCCTCATTTTGAGTCAACATTACTTTGTGTCATACGGCGGCTTATCACTGTTACTTACGTTTTGATTAATCAGGATTATTGTAGTATAGGTTATACGAGTATATATACAAGAAAATAGGTTACATGCGACCTAGATTCAGTATTTCAATATTATGGTATTAAATTTAGCGTGTTTCTGTTTTTCAATGAATTGATTTTTTAAATTCAACAAAAAAATATATATCGCACTTGATCAACAAGAGAGTATTAACTCAAAATTTTAAAATTTTCAGTAGAGGTAAAAAACTGTTTGTGATTACATTTTAAGATAATTTTAAAATCCGAACATATTATAGTCAGCAAATTCCATTTAATAATATATTTACGCTGTTTTTCTTTTAAATTTTTTGCAATTATTGCCAAAAAAAAATAATACGTTTTTGTTGATATAAGGTACTTATGACACTATCTCGAAAATGGTCTCAAGCGGGTTTCGAGATGAAAGAGTAATCAGAATGCGTTGAAAGGTTTACTGTAGGTTGATATTGATGTTGTTGGTTGATTTCTTGCAAAAAGTGAAAATTTAAAAATTTTGAGTTAATACCCTCTTGTTGATCAAGTCCGATATGTACTATGTACATAAATGATTCTTTTTTTAAGCACAAGATCTGTTTTTATAAAAAAAATTTATTTTCAATATATTTTTTTTTAATTTCAATCAATTATTATTTTTATTTTCTGACGATCCTACCCAATGGTTTAGCGAAATATTGAAAATAAAAATTAAATATTTTATAAAAAAGCCCTTGTGCTTAAAAAAAACAGAATTTTATATATAAAAAATAGGTCACAAAACTACAATAATTATTTAAAAAAATATATATTGATTTGAAGTAAAAATAAAATCCATTATTTGGGCTACGAACTGCTTTCCCTTCCAGCATATTTTCCAGATTTGTCTGCGAATATTTCCATTTTCAAAATTTGAAGAAATGGCCGGCTGGGTGGGTGGTAGATATTTGGGACAAACATAGGGGTCACCATTACAACAAACGCCAATTATGATGGCCTTGTGAAATATTATTATTTAGAGGTAATAAAAAACGTTGAGAAATAAAACTTTTTTTTGAGGAAAAAATAATCTATTCAAAAGGTCAGGGAATTATTAAATTGTCCTTAAATTCTGATATGTATCAATACATTCTATGTACAAAGACTGTTTACTGTAACCCCTGTAGCCGTAATAATTTACTTTGCATATTTCTCCATTTCTTTACAAGGTATAGATATAGTTTTAGTAATAATCTGTAAGTTTAATTCAAAGTAATTTATTAGTTATTTTTATTATGAAATAAAATAATTATTTTTTTTTTCTTAAATGTGTATTTTTAACAAACTTTTGTTAAAATATTAATTTTAAAAACCAACATATTACGCACACTCGAGTGAAAACTATAGGAAGGGTATTTAACACATTACACTCATTTCTCATTAACACTGAGTAAAATGCTCGATTTAAAGACTTCAACTCAACTTTTGTGTTGTGTTGAGTTGATTACAGATATTTTTTCTGTCAGTCTTGATTTGGTATTGCGTGGCGACACATCGAATTGGAGAAGAAAAATATTTAAAAAAATTAAAAAAAATAAACTTGGAAAAAAAACAATTTAAAATCAAAATTAAAAGCAAATAAGAAAAAAGAGAGCACAAAATAACATATACATACAAACATGTATATAAAAATGCTGAAAAGAGAACAAAAAGCCCAGAGTGTGGAATACTAAAATGTTCATATACAAAAAATTTAATGAAAAAATCTATATAAGTGATTTGAAAAAATAAAAAAATAATATAAAATACATAAAATGAAATCTATATATAAAAAATTAAGGTTTAAATAAAGTCAAACTTAAATTAAGTTAAAGTTAAAATAAAGTTATGGAAAAAATATATCATTTTTGAAGTATAAACTTTATTATCAAGCACTTATAAAACACAAAGGTTACATAAAATTTTAGAAACACAGTTTCTGAAATTTCCTGCATTTAGTATCCATTAAAGGCGTGGAATTTACATTTTATTATTTTTCTAGCATTTAAACATTTTTATTTCACTTGTGTTTTTATTTATTTTATTTATTAACAAATGACGATAAGCCTTCAAGTAAAAATAAGTGAAAAAAAAAAAAAAATTAAATTTAGACCAGATCTAGTTTTAATTTAATTTATTTTTAATTCAGTTTTTGTGTCGATGATATAATACCTCAATTTTTTTCAAGAAAAAAACTGAAAATAAATTTTAGTTTAGAAAATTGTTTTTTTTGTGGTATGAAATTTATTTTATTTTTTTTTTTCATTACATTTCTGGTATTTTGTGGTAGAGAAAATTTTCTCGTTTTATTCCATTTTCTTCTTTGATTCTGCTTCTTTTTCTTTTCCTCGTCTCATTTTTAATGAGTGAAAACGATATAATAAAAGCACTGGCAAAGGGTCATCATTGCCTTAAAATTTTTTGTCACAAATATTCATAAAAGGCCCTCCTCCCTCTATTAAATAATTTGTTGAAATTTTGTATATAATAAATATTCTGGTTTTGCTTTTGTCTTCATTATTTGTGGTCAAATGGAACTTTGATTTATGTACATAAAAAATGCAGTTTTGATGTTGGTGGTTATAGGAAAAGTTTATAAAAAGTAAAAACCCACTCACTCTACTTGTTTAAATGACGCCTTTAAACGAATTATTGTATATCAAAAAACCTTTATACAATCATCATCATATAACTTTAGTAGAACTACTAAACAAAAAAGTGTCCATTTTTAAATTCTAGTCCCTGTTGTTGCAAGCCATAGCAGCTCAACCATTCACCTCTTTCAAATCCTATTTCTTCTTTGTTTATCCTTTATTGATAAAATTTTTAATGTTTCGTGTTGCATGTACTGGGTTGAGATTTTACCATATGGTGTGTGATGTTTGTTATACACAATTTTTCAATAATATTACAAAGGGTTCTCTATATTGACTTTATCGATTTTAATCAAATATGCACAGTGGAATTTAAAAAAACTCACTCAGCTTTCGGGTTTCTAAAGTAATGTTTATTTGTTGCTACCCCCCAGTGAAAAATAATTTTTACAATAACTAAATCAAGTGAATTGGGCTGTCGAATCAAATGATAAAATTTGGATTTCTTCTGAAGCCTTTAACAAAAACTTGTGTACTAAGATTGTAAAAACGAATTTAGTTTTCATCTCTCCAATTTACTTACGTCCTATTTAAAGTTTACTCTTTTTTGCTCAATCTACAAAGCAAGAATGGAAATAAAAACAAAAATTTAATGTTAGTTTTTGGATGTAAAGTATAAAGGGTGTTCCCTTGAGCTAAATAAAAAATATATATTTTTTCTTTAGATTGCATATCTCTTTATTAGTTTAGATTAGAATGGGAAGTACTAGTTAACTTTAGACAAATCCACTCGGAGGCGTATTAGTTCATTGTCAAACCTTTGATATATCCCCCGATAGATAAAGCCAGCCTATATCCATAATAAATCTAAGTGCATTATTAAGTTTGCATCTTGCGATATCGTCTAGTCTAACGTTGAACCATTCGCCCAGCCAACGGGCCTTGACAGGTAATGTACTCTGCAGTTTCTAACTCTACCTTAGCCTTGCTTAACCTGCAAGAAGTCTGAAGTAGTATTTGTCGTTTACGAACGACCTACTTCAGTTAAACGATTCAGTAAAGTGAGCGTACATTGCTCGCCAAACAATCACATTAAAAAAAACTAAACGACCTAGTTCATATAATCGTTTTAAATGATCTGAACGATTAATTAAAATGAACTAACTGCCCAATTCTAACCTTAAATGTCATTATTCCATTAGATGGGCCTTGCTCTAAGCGAACCATGACATTTTATTACTCCTATAACGACTAGTAAGTACAATTCTGCTCGAATCGGGAGTATATTGATCCCTGCAATGTTAAGTATGGCCTATTGCTGGCAAAGCAATGAGTATTGGATACCGAGTATCGAGTATTTGATCCTTTTATTCAAGAGTAGTTACTGTATACTTTTAGGGTTGTATTTTTTTTAGAGATAAACTAGCTGGCCCGGTACGCGTTGCTGCTGGCCTTAGGCAAACATTAGTGTTGTATTACCATACAATTTAAATTGAGCTTTTATCGAAATTTACGGCCTTTAAATAAAAATCCATGGAATACCTATCATAAAGTTTTTTTTGCAGAATAACTTACATATGGTGTAGATATGGGCTCAATCAAAAAAGAAACGCATGTATTTAACGCAAATTGGGAATTATATTTATTTATTATTTCATCTTAAGGACAGCGGATGGATAGACAATGTTATTTGTTTTTTTATTTGGTGTAAAAACGTATAAATTTTTTTGGCGTGCCAACTCGGGAGCAAGCCACATATAACTGGCCATGAATTTTCCAAAATTAAGCCAGCAATAGTCAATGCTTGGTCTTGTGCTTTGTTGATGGTAATAGCAGAGGCAAGACGCAAAGGGAATTGGTGCCGCTTGAATTGGAATGTTAAATCGTTGGAAATCATCGGAATTCGTGGAATAAGTACGTCTTCACCTTTGAATCTGCCACCGATGATTGTTGTCTTCATCATTCACTTATACCTTTTTAATTACATTCCAGGAAATAAAAATGCCTTTAATGTTTTTAAATATGAGAGATGCCACTTGCTCGAAAAAATCCACAAAATTTCTAATTTTTCTCTACGAATAATCGAATAACTTATCTTTTCGAATGATAATTCTAGATGTAATGTTTTAAAGTGGCAGGCATATGTACCTTTTTAATTACATAGATTTAACGTTTCATAATCATAAATGTCAATCAATTATTTTAATTCTTGAAAAAAAAAATGAATGAATGAATATTCTTCATCTACAACTTATGTAGTTTATTTTTAAATATATTTTTCATTTAAATGTTCCTTTTTCAATTTAATTAAAATGTTTTCAATCGAGGAAATTATCAATAACTTGATTTTGATTGTATGCATGTTGTCACAAATTATGGATAAAAATCATTTATTTTTTTTTTGTAAACATTTTTTTGTATTTCCTTTAATAATTCCATTCGAATTAAAAATATAAATATTTATAATGAAATCAATTATATTTTACTAACAATCTTATTCAAGATAAAATTATGTTTTTTTTACTGAGTTTAACACAATTACCACAACCACAGACCATTACTAACACCACTCAGCCATAGGAGAGCCACATCTTATGTATGTTGCATGTATGTATGGCTGCATGTAGAGGTGCCATTTAAAACAACAATAACAGAAATATAAAAAAAACAGGGAAAATGGTCTTCTTTTATTTGGAATTCACATTCGCATTTGTAACCATTCCTTTTTTTATTTATCCCTAAAAAATTTATACAGTGGTGGTGAAAATATATGCAACTGAATTAATTTTAGCAACCACTATGGTTTCATTTTTTGTCTTTATTTTCCTTTGAAACTAAAAAAATAGGGGTTCTTGCTTACATGATGCAGAACATAACAAGAACAGTGGTTATGCAAAAAAAGTTCTCCTTTATAACAATATGGAATGAATGTAATAAGCATATTACATTCATTCCACTTACTTTTTTCTATAATTTCGAGATTTATATATGGGCGTGGCAAATATTGATCCCCTAATCAAGCGTTCACATTAGTATATGACATCGTAGCTCGAGAACGATTCAACCGATTTAAACAAATAAAACATTAAAAAAAACTGATGATAATAATTTTATCTTTAAACTTCTGCTGATCTATTTATCCAAATCAGATGAACCGACGTTCTTGAGTTATAGTAAAATATACTAGTGTTTATTTGATTAAGGGATTATTGATATTTGCCATGCCCGTTGAAAAACTGAAATCAGATTTTTATTAAGAAGTCGGAACGATTTTATCGATTGCTAGTCCGCACTATTATACTTTTTAATCACACGTGCCATTTTTGACAGGTCGAACAAATGAGTATGGTAGTAAATTATGTACAAAACTCTGGAAATTTATCCATATAACTAATATTAATGTACAATGAATCTTTTGTTAGGTAAAGGTGCGGTCGAGAAGCAGTAAATGGTGCAATATACATACAATAGTCGCTTGACCCATATTTAATTAACTTTTTCCTCCAATACCCCTCTTGACTGAAAATATGTAAGTACCTTGTTCATGCTTGTTGTTCTAATTACAACCAAAGTCCTTTTTTTATTGAAAATAAATGAAGAAACAAAATATTTTTATCATTACTGTAATATTCTAGAGAATACATGTTTTTGATGTTGATTTTCAAATGTAAATATGTACATTCATATGTATGTATACTTCAGCATTGACTTTGTTTTGTAATTACTTTTCCTCCCACTTTGTTTCTTCTGAACTTTGTGTATCCGATTTATTTCTATACAAGAAAATGTTTATATCTATATAAAAATACATATCTACATACAAACGTAGTGTGGCTGCTTTTTGATATTGGGTAGGATGAAAAATTAATTTCCTTTGCATGTCTACATATATCTATACTTATAATAAAACAATAACTCATTTCCTGTATGCCTTTTTCTTTGTGTTCGCAACACGTAAAAACTACTGGCGCGATATCCCGATTAAAATATAGGAAATTTCTTATTTCCAAGAGAAAGTTGAGAAAAAGCAGTGAAAGTACGTCGATTTTTTTTAACCGATTTAAAGGTACTGCATACTTTAAGGGAAACTTGCACAACAGATGGCGCTGTTTTAAAATAATGAGTAACTTATTTCCTGTATGTCTTAAAATTTGGTGTGGATTACTTTCAAAGCAAAATCGAACAAAATATTGTTAGGGGCACATATAGTATCTATGTATGTAAATGTTTAGCCAAACGTAGTGTGGCTGCTTTTTGATATTGGGTAGGATGAGAAATAAATTTCCTTTGCATGTCAGTAAAGACAATAATAAATAAATGATGAACCAGGAAAAAGTCATACTTCTTACTAGAGGTGCTAATCTGTCCAAAGCATCCTTTTTTTTAATTACTTTTCAATTAAAAGCTATAAGGGGCGGCTAAAACATCCTAATTGGAATGAGCAATCTTAGATTAAATTAAACGAAATTAATGGATAATCTAACGTTTCCAAATAAATTGAAAAATTATTTAAAATATGTTTGGTGCATAACATTACCTATTTCGACTTGAAAAAATAATAAACGATATTTTATTTTCAGATCGAGTATAGCAATAGTATTAACCCAGTCGCTGCCAAGGCGGAGACGAGTATAGTCGCCCTACTTTAAATATATTATAACTTGCTGGCTTTTGAGTAAGCACGTTTTTTGTGGTCACAAACATATCTATATATGCATATGTATATGTTAAAAACTTGAAAAAATACTACAAATAAAACTTTTTACTAAAATTATATTATTTCTTATAGAGAATGATCTTTTACAATTAAGCAAAAATCAACAATCGAAATGACTTCATATAATTTAGGCTTGGCAGCGAAAGGGAGGATGGCTGCCCAACTTGAACACTTCTGTTTTGGTTCTGTTTTTAACCATCATTTGATTCTAAATTAAATCTTCATTAAATTCCGCAAAATTTTATGATTTTTGACTTTCGACTAACTACTGAGTCCACGTAAAATCTATTTCTTAGCAGTAATTTTTGATTTGATTTTTTATTTGTCTGTTGTAAATTACAATTTAAGAGATTTTAATATTCTTTGTCGAGTCTTTAAATTATCGAACTTGAGCTGGGTTTGACATATCCTTCCATAGGTTGGCAATAATCATCTAAAGGTTGGCAATACAAATGGTAAACTTTGGTAAACTAAGTAGGGGTAATTTCCTTTGTAAAGGAGCTAATCCAAAAAAAGCTTTTTTGGACGTTTTTTTCTCCTTTGAAATTACTGCAAAAGTTACTTCCTTAATTTTTACATGGGGGATGCGAGTTATTTTGCATTATATGTGTTCGCGTTCTTTCGTTGCATACAAACATCTTTGTTGACTGGTATCCAGAGACCGCATGACTTGTAACCATCTTGCCTTCGACCATGAATTTTTAATATTGCATAATTCGGATTATGCAGTATTGTGCATAAGTTGGATTATGCTCTTAGGTTTGCTTCCCTCTGCTGGACTAACGTATTTTCAGTACCTCCTTGCTAACTTGCCATCGCCGCTATAAGAAGATATTAATTTCTTGCCATAGATGTTGTGTAGATTTTATAGGGTGACATTTAAATTGAATAACTATAAAATGAATTTGTATTAGCAAAACATTTTTACATAATAAATTTTGAACAAATAAATATTAAACGTGATCGTTAGGATTTTATATTAAAAACTAGGAATTTAATTCAATTTACTTTCTTGGAAATTCAACAAGATTTAGATTTAGTGATACTTTTTTCTCATGAAAGTTTTTTATCGTTATACCTACTTGTTTTTTTTTTCTTTCTATCAAAATTTTATATTATTTTTCCTTTTCATACTTATTTCTTTCATTCACCTAAACACACATACACACACACCAACACTGCAATGTGATGTTAAACGATTTGTGGTTTCTTCATCCCAGCAAACAAAAAATCCAACGTTTGAAATAATATGGTATTTTCTGAGGTTTCAATTAATTATATAAACTAAAATAGATTTTAATTGTTTGTTTTCAATTTGATATCAAATGTTAGTTTGAAGGCATTCTGGAACTTGAAAATAAGGTTTAACTCGGAAATACATTATTAAATAATTTTTGTTTTATAATTTATATGAATTTTATTTTTTATGAAGACTTTCTCAAATCTAAAATTTTGTACTTATTGCTAAATTATGCCTAAAACTAGCCATAAAATATTGTATTTATCGCTACGGAAGGGTATTGCATTCAAGTAAAATTTTGTGAGAAACATGCTCTAACTGTGGTAAAAGTGGCGATTTTAATGTTGATGATAAGGAGGAGCCTTTTGGGCGATCCGAAAAATCCTTGCTTTGGCGAAAATTATTTTAATTGCAAAAAGCGGTTGTAAAATCATTGAGAGAAGATGAAACATAAATTTCCAGACGTTTAAAAGAACTTGGATAATTAAAAAGGCAGAGTGCCAATCGAACTGAAGCCACAAACAGTTGATGGGTGATTTTGCATATCTGAAAAGCTGCTTCAGCGTCACAAAACGAAGTCGTTTCCCATTCTGACGCGAAGTTAATCATATGTATTTGTTGGGATTATAAGAGATTCATCTTTTATAAGCGCAATACATCCTTTTGATGATACCAATAGACGAAAAAAACTGTTCGAATATGTGATCAGACACGAGTCTATAGTTTTCCATTATTAGAATGATGGGCAAAAATGAAACCAGCTAAAAATAAAAGCTATTTATGAAGAAGTGGATGGGACCATTTCCCCTGCTAAATACTGTTTGTTTCATTTGATATAGAAATCCATAGTTGGAAAACGCTTCACTCTCGAAAATGGCATCAAAAAATGGTTTTAAAAGATGATAAATGGTTTTCGGATGCAATTCATAAATTGCCTGATAGAAAAAAAAAACATTATAGCTTCAGATGAACAATTCTTTGGATCAAAATACATTGGACCTACATATAATAATATAGTAACTCGTTCCTGTCTGTCTGACTTTTCTTTGTTCGGATCACGTAAAAACTACTAGACAGATTTTATTTTGTAAGGAGGTACCTTAGTATCCTGATTCCAATATAGGATACTTTTTACCGCAAAAATATCTAAATTCCAAGAGAAAGTGGAGAAAAAGCTGTGAAAGTACTCCGATATTTTACCGATTTAAAGGTACTGCATACTTTAAGGCATATTTTATCTTTGAAAGCAGTATATTTTAAGTAAAGTTGCGCAACAGATGGCGCTGTTTTAAAATAATGAGTAACTCATTTTCTGTCTGTCTTTAACAGAGCTTTACAATTTTTAGAATTTTATATAAATTTTAGATTTTTACCCAGGGATGGGTGCCTTTATATAAAGTAAATACGTAAGTCTTAAAATTTGGTGTGGATTACTTTCAAAGCAAAATCGAACAAAATATTGTCTGGACGCACACAACGTTTACTTGCAATATACAGTTGAAAAACATTAGAGACTTTAAAAAGTTTCACAATAAGTGGTTAATAAATGCATCATTCTATTTGAGGAACTCTCCCATTTTTTAAAAATACTAGTATACTAAAACTATATTGAAATCTCTTTGAAGAGTTTGGTTCATTCTCATCATTCTCAATTTGAGATCGAACTTTCCTCTTTGCTGGGATATTTGTAAGCGATGGAACAAACATTCTGTTTAGTACGCCTGATGATGATGACTCGTACAACGATATGAACTACATGAAAAGGTGATGCGGGAAGGGATATTTGAGTCTTTGTTAGTGTATTCACCAGAAGCAGCCGTACAGGGAAAAATTATACAACGTTTAGCTGTCATAGCGACGTAAAAACAGAGAAATGTAAGGTCGGGCAGACTAGAAAAGGAAAATAACCATAGAAACAAAAGATTGGTTAATGTTTAATTGGTTATAAAATATCGATTATTTGTTAGCAAAAATTTTATCACAATTTTTATAATTCTTTTGTTATATTGTTCTATATAAAAAAATTATATTTTTTGTTTTGTGGTTTTGTTGCGTAAATAAATAAAGATGTTGGATTTCCGACACGGGGCAACAGGCTACATATACCTCATCTAGGAAATTTGATTTACGATATGTCGCATCGCTTTCTGAAAGATTTCGTATAAACATGTCGGAAGGATTTTAAATATCGACAAGTCTGTGCGGTCTACAGCCTAGCTTTGACGCTGCAATGACAGACCTAAATAAGAACGCAATGATCTGTCTTAACCAGTATGTTAACCTCCCCTTATGATTTATTAAAATTAATTGCGAAAGCAAATCTCACTGAAAACTGTTAGTTAAAAAAAAATGGGAGGTGCCACGCCCACGTATTTTTAAAATGTTTCTTGTATTATTTTGTATGAGAGAAACCACGCCCATTAGTTCGATCGCACAAATTTGTATGTGGACTTCACACCTTTGTATTAAAAATAACCCTTTACAAAATTTGAAGATATCAACTAATGTTGTTTTTGATATAATAATAATTAATATTTACTTTATATAGGAGGTGACACGCCCTTTGGCTCAATTTGAATGTGTATATTCATTACGAACTAATTAATGAAAAATTTGAAGACCGCAGCTTTCATATTTTTTTTTTAATAAAACTGAAGTGGCCTACACTGAACTTTATATTCGAAACGAAAAATTAATTATTTTTGGTTTGGGGTGTTAAGTAAACTACTCCTTGGCCCTTCTCGATTATGCCCAAAATTTATAGAGCTCTTCATCTCCATAAACCAAAGGCAGGTACTGAATTTGTATGACCTGTACAAACTCCACAAAAATAGTGGCATTCACACCCACCCACAGACATCATCGTGAAAATAGCCAAATTGGATCCAGGAGACCTCCAAACGTATAAATTCTTCGAAATCCCGACCTCGATTTTTTCATGATTACTATTATTCACCTTATACTACGTATGGTAAAGTAAAAACGATAAGCATTTTTCACCTCCCTCCCACTCCCACCAATTTTTTTCAATTTTTCTTTCCGTAAAAACAATCTTAAGATCATTGGCGTTATTTGGTAAAATGATTAGCCAAATTTGCATGCCAAATTTATATACACCCATTCCTTTGTGGTGAAGGTTGGATCAAATATTTAACTTAAAATTAAAATATCTACTTTGCTCCTAAAAACCCCCCTGGATCATAAATCAACTTTTTAGAATAAACCTGAGATTTCGGTATTCAGGATTGTATTATTGGCATCTCTAATAACAACTGGACATTAGGTATTTCCATTTCAAACAAAATATATTCTAACATAAATTATGTAGCATAGTAACTAAAACCTTTACTTGCTGTAGTGAAAAACCCAGGGTCTTTCGTAAGTATAAGACTAATAGACTAGCACTCTACTGGGCTACTTTGTAGGTGGAGTTTTTTTAAAATAATTTATAATTTTTTTAAAGAAACAGGAAAAGGAAGGTTTTAATTTAGACACAAGCACAATGTCTCTAAAAGTGGTTTTACATGACGTGTTTTTGTCATATGACTTGTCACTTTTCCATGTGTAAATTCTAAACACGTCGTGTGTTTAGAAACAAACATAACATTTGTATTTTCCATGTTTACAATACATATGACAGTTTTCATTTAGAACGTGTTCTATTTTGATGTGATAAAGCATCTGACATCCTGTAATGCCAACTTGATATTTTGCTATTTTAGGTTTTTTGTGGTAACAAAAGCACTAAAAGCGTGGCAAAAGCACTTTGTTTAACTCTTTGCGTCAGCTGTGGTTGGCAATACAAAACTGTGTGGCGGAAAAATTATATATTATAGGTTATGTCAGATATAATTACACATGTACGTTTGAAAGCAAAAATTATAAACCGTATGTAAAATGTCTATTTTGACAAACACATGAAATTACATATGGGTTATCAAACTGACAAGTCATATGACAAACACACGTCGTGTAAAACCATTTTAAGCATTTGATAGGACGCGAACTCGAGTCTAAGGATAATTCATTTCAATATAGTACCTATTATAGTTCCACAAATTTCTGTTATCTAAAACTTGGTTCCTTTTATTTTATTGCTTTTATATTCCCTTAAACTTCTTTCTATTCCAGCGTTGAGTTTACACAATTTCTGCTAGCAACAAACATTAAAACAGAATACGAGTATGTATGTACATGGTAAAACAAATATAAAATAAAACTTTTGTTTTTTATGGTTGCCAGTTTGGCAGTTTATGTTTCTACATTTTTTTACTCAAGTTTTTAATACTTTTGTTAAAATTTTCGCACACAAATTTATATGTATGTATGTAGATATTTCTAAAGCTTCCTAAAAAATCTCTGCTACGACTAAATTTTATTGCTAGTCATTAGCAGCGTCTACAACACCAGTTGCAGTTAAGAACTAAAATATTTCAGCGAGCTCGACTGCCATATGCGTTAATTGTTTAACTGTTTGCCAAGCGAGCTTTCAATTTTATACGCTTTTTGTTTGTCTACTTGATTATTGAATGAGAATGACAAGCGGACGGACTAACGAACGACTTTTTGTTTGCCTGTCTGACTTGTATTTATTAGCTGTTTGCCGCTGCTGACGTGACGACTGGCTGCCATAATCAAGAAATGAGTTCAAGGCCGTTTAAGTAGCACACCAAACTACGAGTACCACCAGTTCGGTTTAATACCAAAAATTCTCTCTGCCACCACTTTTTTACCTTAAACAAAACCCAAAAAACAACAGCAACAAAATGAATTCTCTACATAAAAATATAAAAGAACTAAAATGAAACTAACCAAACAATGTACGAATATTAGCTAATTTCAAATCACTAGGTATACAAAGAAAAAACAAAACAACAAAATTGTATTATTAATCTGCGATAAATAAATTGAATGATAAATAATTTGAAAGATACATTTAAAAAAACAACAAACACACAAATATTAACTCATAAAATCTTTCACATACTATGCATCAGGGTTGCCAAATTAAAATTTCAAATTGTACCAACCAGCTTTTTAAATTGTACTTTTCCAACAGAAATTGTGCTAAATAAATTTGGTTTGTGAATTTAAATTTTAAATCAATCTTTAATCGAGACATTGGACGATTTTGTTCATCTGATCGAAATAGAAGAGATTTGTGAATCCCAATCTAAGCATGTAAATCTATACATACATATAATAAAATAGTAACTCATTTCCGTCTGTGTTCGCATCATGTAAAAACTACTCGATGGATTTTAACAAAATTTTGTGAGAAAGTACCTTAGTATCCTGATTCCAATGTAGGATACTTTTTTCACAAAAATACATTATTTCCAAGAGATAATAAAGAGAAAAAGCAGTAAAAGTACGCCTACTTTTTTTTTTACCGATTTAAAGGTACTGCATACTTTAAGGTATCTTCTATTTTTGAAAGCGGCGCTGATTTAAAATGTCAAAATATTAATTACTTACTGCCAAATAGCCAATTGAATAAAATTTGTATTTGATTTGCATTTTTTACTTTGTGGAAATACAATGTTATTAAAATATCTTAAACACCTTTTACAGAGCTTAACAATAATTTTTAGAATTTTAGAATTTTTAAATATTTTAGAATTTTTCATAAAGTTAAGAATTTTATCCATTTTATTTTTTTTAACCATAAATGAAGCACTATAAAAGTAAGAGTCTTACAATTGGTGTGGAATACTTTCAAAGCCAAATGGAGAAAATATTATCAGGACCCCCACGACGTGGCGGGCACAGCTAGTGTTATATTAAATTTACCATCTGAAGTCTTCTGAGATTCTAAAGAAATTAATTGACATTGGTTCTCTGATTATTGGTTATTGCATTGGGACTGCATAACAGAAGTTGTCATAGTGATGAGATTCAGGAAAAGATGTTTCATCTGCCAAGGTTGCCCGGAATGTCGTCCATTCACACCCTCTAAACTATCGACAGAAGAACTAGATAATCTAAATATTTTCTTTAATTGTAATTGTGGTTCTAGTAAGGAACCCAAACAGCGCAATTTTTTGGGGAAAAATATTCTTTAAGGTTTTACTTGCTATTTTCGTTAAGTTCATCATTATTTTGATTTCTTTAATTTTCTATCTTAACGATACAAACCTATGTCTAAGACAGTTTTCCTATACATAGATTTTTATGTTGTGCTGGAATTTTTCGCTTAAATGTTGAGTACTTGTGTAGTAATAAATGAGAAGGATAAAAATAAAGTTTTTTAAAGTTCCAAAAATCAAAATAACAACAATAGAAATTTAAACGTAAAGCTAGCAAAAATAGTACCAAAAAAGTACAATTGTACCAACTTTACCAATTCTGATATGCATATGCGTAAACTAAAGCTGTGTTCACACTAGGCCAACATTTGACGAAATAGACGTACCTATGCATTTCAAAAACAATAGAATGCCGTGATACCTACTAAGCCATTTTCGGTCTAGTTTTAGCACTTTTTAGTGCACAAAACGTAAAAGAAAGAATCTTTTTTGAATCGAATGAATCATTTTCATGGTTTCTTCATTTTTGACTTCTTAAAGATCCTTTCACACTTTTCGATGTTATGAGATTATAAATTATATTATTTTTCTTTCCAATTAAATGCTTAGTACAAGTGAAATTAGTTAAATAGGGTTTAGGTGTCGCAACTTGCGTTTATCGTTTTTAAAAGCGAGGGATTTTCCAAAAAAAAAAATATGTTTAATTAAATGAGCGATTAGTGCATTCGAAATTAATTTCGAACAAAATGTAAACAAAAAGCAAATAAAGTGGAAGATAAATTATAAATAATTACCTGCAATTTTATCGTTCTTTTTCCATCACATACCTCTATAATTAAATTTGCATTAAATGAGCAGTATATACGGTGCTTAAATTGCCCTCATTTTTTATTGGGTTCTAAGTAGTCAACAATACTTATTTTGGTACCCTCATAAAGTTGAAAAGTAAAAAAAAAACAACTGACAAAAGAAACCACTTTTTTGTTATCTTAGTGATATTACACCCTAAAAGTATGCAACTAATTTGTCTGCAATAACAATTCAGTACAATTTTAGTGATTATTAAAGCTTGTATGTATTTAATTTTTAAATTAAATTTTAAGCAATACGTAAATTGTTTGTGGATATAGCGACCTTCTCTGGGAATTGAAGGTCTTCTTATTACGGTGAAACAGATAGAATAGACATTGGAGCGATATTAATAGTGTTAAAATTTAATCACTTGCGTAGAAAACCCTAACAATCTGCTAAAAAAAACCATTATTTTTTTGTGCTCAGACTTTTTGTGTATAAAAGAAGATTTTTTTAAACAAACGTTGTAAATCTTAGTATGTTTGATCTAACATTTAATTTTAGGAGTAATAAAATCAAAGAAGTGGTGATTTTCATTACAAATCAGCAAATTGTCTAGATAATAACTTGTATGAAAACCACTCAATTTTTTGAGTCATTTCTATGCAAATTTTCTAGACGAATCACTCATATGGAATTCAGAAATACCACATTAATTGCAAAGTTTTTTACTCATACTTTTTTGTAGCTAGTATAAATGTGTACATAAGCAGATTAAAATTAAAGAAAAATATATATTTACATACATACATACATATGTACATATAGATGTGTACATATTAAAGAGAAACAGCTGATTACAAGTTGAAATCATATTGCATATTGTTTTATTTATTTTTAAATTTCTTTATTCTCTTGCTCTCTCATTCATTGTTGTTTTTGTTTGATTTGTTTCTTTGTTTGGTTGTAACTAACTCAATTTTCGTTTGTTTTTTTTTATGAGTGTTGTTGTGTTGTAAAACACTCATTTTCCAATGGTGTTGTATGCGTTTTGTAACAAGTTTTATTTTTACTGAATTTTGCGTTTACGACGTCATTTCCTAATTATATACACAAAACCAGCAACAAACATGTTTTTGGAAACTCATTGCTAGCATTGTTTTTGTTAAAATTACCTTCTATATCTCTGTTTCAGGTTTTGTTTACCTTTAAATTAAAAAAAAAAATCAAAGATGGGAATTGTATTACTTTTTGTATTTATAATTATTTGTTAATTTTATCTCTTTACACTTTGCTGCCATGTTTCATATTTTATCTCTTTCGTGTAGCAACAAAACCTGCAATTTTCAGGGACGCTTTAATAACAAAAATAAAAAAGTAATGTTAATTTAATTAAAAAAAAAAGGAAAGTTTAACCTTAGAATACTAATCCTCGTCGATTCGATGTGTGTATGCGATTGCAGAATCCCAGCGGTAAATCTAAAAAATCCTTTCCACTTCAGACCGTCTATAAGGCATGCTTTGACCTTATCTCGCTACCACCCTCATTTTTTCGTTCATTTCAAATAAGGGCTTTTAGATTCCTGCTTCCATTCTAAGAAAAGCGTGATGTTCTATTTTCATAACTCTTATTTGGTATTGGTACGCGCTAGTCGGGGGTTGCGGGTTCAATTCCCACAAAAATTTAAAAACGAAATATAGAAAAATGCATAAAAACATTTAAAATCTATACACATAATAAAATAGTAATTCATTTCCTGTCTGTTCCTTCTAAAAAAAAAAAATAAAGAAGTACATTAGTACCTTAGTATCCTGATTCCAATATAGGCTACTCTTTTTCCGCAAAAATATCTTATTTCTAAAAGAAAGTGCAGAAAAGGCAGTAAAAGTACGCCGATTTTTTTTTTACCGATTTAAAGGTACTGCATACTTTAAGGCATCTTTTATTTTTAAAAGCAATATAATTTAAGTAACGTTGCGCAACAGATGGCGCTGTTTTAAAATAATCAGGTGTGTGATGGAAAACGATTTTTAAAACGAATTGATTTTATAACGATTTTATCGTTTGGTATAAAAATAAATTTTTACTAATTTTTCATTTTTTTTTTTAAATATTTTTGTCCAAATTCCTCATTATTGTTTGAATTTTATCATCTGGTATCAAACCCAAAGATTAAGAGATGGGTAACTCATTTCCTGTCTGTCTTTTACAGAGCTTTACAATATTTTTTAGAATTTTATTTTATATAAATTTTAAATTTTATCCAGGGATGGTTACCTTTATGTAAAGTAAATAAGTAAGAGTCTTAAACAACAAGTTCATCCCTACTCTGTAAAGAACATATTTAAGTGAATAATCCTACACACACACATTTGAGCATGTTCTCTCTGTTATGAAGTTTTATATAACTTTGTGTTTATGTTGAGTGAGTTATGTAGTTCCTCTGTTTCGATATTCTCTTTGTAAGTTATTATTGTAATTGCCTTAACTTTGTTTCATTTTTCATTTGCTGTGTGGTCATTTGCTTTTTAACCTGGAACAGTTATAGATACTCTAAAAAATCGGAGTTTGATTACATGTTTATTTCAAAAGTGTGTTATTAACCAAAAAATAAATAAATTAACGTAAACTTCAAGGTGAACAATATTTTAAATTTATAAATAATATTAATTTTTAGTTTAGAAGAGTTTTTATTGAAATATTGAAAACCTCCCTTTCATTTCATAAGTTGTGTCTTGCTCTTGTTTCTTCTACACATAAACGATGTCACTGACCTATTTGTGTATATAATACACAACTAACATGTACTTAAGTACATACATACATGCACACATATCCATATGTATGTAGGTACATATGTATGTACGTATATTTAAAAAATCCCTTGGAAGGGGATAATACTTTTTTTGTGTTGTCAACATTTTTTTTTAATAAACTTTATTGTTTAATATAGTGAAGTGTCATTTGTTATAATTTTTTGTTGTTGTTTTAGAAATCATAGATAATTTTAAGAAATGTACGCCGAAAAATTTGTTCGCACCAATTAAAGAATTCATAAGTTTCAGATACAAATTTAATATGAAAGCTGTGACCACACACGTTGTTGTGTCCTCACAATATTTTGTTCGATTTTGTTTGAAAGTGATCCACACTAAATTTTAAGACTCTTATAGCGCTTTACTTATACGTATTTACTTTATATAGAGCTACCCATCCCTGGATAAAATTCTATTCTAAAAATTATTGTAAACCTCTGTAAAAGGTGTTTAAAATATTTTAATAGCAATGTAGGTAATTCCACAAAGTAAAAATACAAATTTTATTCAATTGGCTATTTGGCAGTAAGTAATTCATATTTGATCATTATGTATTTTAAAACAGCGCCATCTGTTGCGCAACCGTTTTTAAAATATCCCTTTTTTAAACCGGAAATTGCAGTACTTTAAACCGGAAATTGCGTACTTTCACTGCTTTTTCTTCACTTTCTTTTGGAAAGTCGATATTTTTGCGGAAAAAAAGTATCCTATATTGGAATCAGGATGCTACAAAATTTTGTTAAAATCCATCCAGTAGTTTTTATGTGATGCGAGCACAAATGAAAAGCAGACGGACAGACAGGAAATGAGTTACTATTTTATTATATGTATAGATGTAAATATAATCATCTTCATTTGTTCAAAGAGCAGGGCTCCATTTTGTTTACAAATAATTTAGTCAGAAGTGGACAACAATACGGCATGACTGTTTTTCAGTTAAAATTTTTCTGTAATTAGTATTAAACAAATACATAGATAAAAGTTATGAGTATTTATTATTAAATAGATATTGCCAAATGGATAATTTTCTCTCCAAATTTGAGGGCGTTTTATTATTGATTGAGGGTGTTTTCTGCAGCAAACCGAAAAATTTTTAAATTTATTAGACTTTTTTATATTAAAATTATATAGCTGACCATAATAACTAAATCCTTTTGTTAGCGGCTTCTCAAAGTACAATGAAAAAAACTCAATTTCCGGTTTAAAGGTTCAGAAATTTTCGGTTTAAAACTGGGATATTTTAAACAATATTGCGTGACATTAGGCGCCAATTGAATACAATTTGTATTTGATTTGTATTTTTACTTTGTGCAATTACAACGTTATTAAAATATAATAAAATTAATAAAATATTTTAAACACCTTTTACAGAGCTTTAAAATAATTTTTAGAATTTTTTTATAATTTTTAGAATTTTATCCAGGGATGTGTACCTTTATATAAAGTAAATACATAAACCATAACTGAAGCACTATAAAAGTAAGAGGCTTACAATTGGTGTGCAATACATCGAGCAAAATATTGTCAGGACAGCCACGACGTGGCGGGCACAGCTAGTAAATTATAAATGAATATTTAATAACAAATATGTATGTTTCACATATTTGTTTTATACAAATTTCGGAATATATTCAAATTTTTTAAATAAATTTTTAAAATTTATGTTTTTCCCCAACCAACTAATATAAAGAGAACGAGTACTGAAGTAATTACTCTCAACTGAAAAGAGATAGTGTAGTTTGTTTTTGTATACAAAACGGAAATGCGTAGTTTATACATTTTACTGTTGTTACAATAACAACTATATGTATGTACCTGCATACAAATGTTAAGTTCATATGAATAGATATCAGGGATGTTAATTGAAATTTAAAAATTGTACCAGCGGTTTTCTAAAATTGTACTTTTTTTGGACTTAAATTGTACTAAACACAATTTGTTTAAGTACAATTTTTATTCATATTGAACAAAAATCAGATAATTTTGTTATGATCTATTATTAATGTTAGAAATGTTTCTAGTGATATAAAAATCTTTTTAACGTGTATATACTTACATTGATTGTACTATTTAAACTATAGTGTATTATTTAAAAATTTATAAATTTAAGGTCTGTTTCTGGTGCGTTATAAATCAGTCCGCACTAGTGGGAGTAAGAAGAAAATTGCTCTCTGAATGTGACAAAGTTGTCCAAAATTGCTGGACGCAAAATACCACAATGGAACGTCTTAAAATACTAAAGCAGCTTATTTTCTCCAATAAATTTTATTTTAGGGATTTTAGACGCTTAAAATACATAATATTTAAAAAGCAAAACATTTGCATCATTGGCAACAGCTCTAAAAAGTAATTGAAAATAAACTGAAAAAAGTGAACACTAGTTATTATTTTAAAAGGTTATTTATAATTTCTTGCTAAAATGGCCAAGAAACTATTGCAAGTTCTCTTGGAATTTAAAAAATTTCTTTGCCATCAGAATCTTCAGCAATTAAGTTTCAAATCAGGCTCACTTAATGTGTCCATAACTTCTTTACTGATCTATAAAAGCATTTTTTATTAAAGAAAATGATAAATATGCAAAGTTCGTATAACTTTGTACAGTAAATGAAAAATTTTATTCTTTCCTTTTCTGTCAAAATTTTACGAAAATTGTTGTCTGGAAAGCTTTTGAACTAATTTTTGCGAGTTCGGACAGTTTTGTTATGCACATGGAACAGACGTCTTTATTTTACATTTTACGTACCCAATGTGCGATTTTTGCGTCAAAAAGATCGCGCAAACAGACTGAGTTCAGAGTAGTTTTGAGCGAATGCGATTCAAGGTAAAATCATTAAAAGCCCCGAAATTTATCATATTCCTTTCTGTGCTTAAAAAAGTAATAGCAATGCAGTCTGGTGTCGCTACTAAAACTAAATATTTACTCCTACAAAATCCATACAAGTCCAGGAATGTCTTAGAATGGCAGTGAGCAGCAAATAAAATAGGCATCAGCGACTCGTGACAACAATCAAAAGACTGAACGAGCTTACTTGCAACATTAGGACACGTTATCAATCTCGGACTTTATCAATCACGCATTTGGATTCTTTTGAAACTCTAAATAGACATCTTGGCAATTGTTTCTGGAAAAAGCTGCTTTCCTTATTAGGAGTTTCTAGTTGATGTAGTAAAGAACCCACATTATACCAACACGCTTAATTCTACTTCTAACAGCTCCTTTCGAATTCTTACCTAACCGAACTTAAAGTTAACAGAATTCAACTATTGTGCGTATCTATCTACTCTCATAAATACTACCAATCTGCTAGTATACCTAGCTGAAAATTAAGCATTGCAATTTAGCGCTGAGTAGTGGTTATTGAATATCGACTATTTCATTCTTTTCTGATTACCCAATACACAAAAGTCGTGATTCGATACTTTAAGGTTATCATTTTTAGAAATAAATTGCATAGAGTATTTGATGATCAAATAACTAAATTGCATAGATATTTGATGATTTCCACTGCTATTATTTATACAGAAGTGTTGAAAGTAGTACACGCACTATTGCAAATATTCTTTAAACGCACGCACTATTCTTGACGTTAATCATGGAATGGGTTTAAAATTATTTTTTTTTTTAATTTTTGAAATAAGTGTAACAGAAGATGACATTTAAAATAGCCCACAACATGAAACTGGGAAATCGAAACGAGTCATTGGTGTAACATTGTAAATACTTTTCAGGATAAAATTGTACTAAAAATTGTACAATTGTACCAACTTTATCAACCTTCATGTATATAGTAGATACATTATACAAAGCAGATTATGTTAGTTT
The DNA here is from genome assembly GCA_949628195.1 of Phasia obesa. Lineage (NCBI taxonomy): Eukaryota > Metazoa > Arthropoda > Insecta > Diptera > Tachinidae > Phasia > Phasia obesa. Next base: position 175,726,921 of record OX451215.1, on the reverse strand, counting down.
TGAGGGGTGTCGCAAAAAAAACACTTAAAGAAATTTTAATAGTGAAACAGATGCATGGAAAGTGTCTTCACAAGTAGGGAAATTATATAGGAGTAGAAAAAGGATTGCTATTTGTTTGATTTTGAACTACAATAGAAATAATACAAAATCAGGTACATTTTTCTTAATCAAAATTTAGTACTTTGGGGATGAAGAAAATTTTAAATAAGTAAATGTCGTACTACATACATATGTCTTAAAGTAACAATAGATAGATAAAAAAAAATTTGAACAAAAGCATGGCAGGGATGAAAAGAAGATAAAATAGAAATTGTGTTTTTGTATTTTAAATGATAGTTTACATATATACACATACATACTTATGTATATACATACATACAAACGTACAAAGCATTTACCACAAGCATTTGGAAAAATCCCACAGATCCTGACAATTTCTAGATAATTCTCAAATTGTGTTTAAACCCCACAAAGATTTTTTAAGTGACAGCTAGACAAAGAAGACTATAAAGCAAACTTGTTAATAAATAAAAAAACGCAAAAGTAAGATACTGTGAATACAATAAATGTATTTGCAGTCAGTTGTTCTGCGCTGCAGCTAAACTACAAAAAAGGATATTGACCGAATACTCTGAACAGAAGTGTTAAAAAATACATATGTACATATGTATTTATGTACATACCTACATACATATATAAACACATAGCATGTATGTACATGTAGATATGTATTTATAAAACACGTTTGAAATTATGCCTTTTATTGCTGATTTTTTATTTTAATTCATTTAAATTTAATATAAAAAATAGTGTAAAATTTATTTGGAGTTCTCTACTTTGAAATTTTTTTTAAAGCGGTGTTTTGTTTCTTTTTTTTTTGGATTGCTAATGTGAATACAACTTTGTATTAAAAAAAAAAAACAAAAAACTTTAGATATCTTTACACAATCTGAGTTCTCACCTGAGTTGAACTACTACTGCGGAATACATATCTTTATTATTTTATCTAAAAAGTAATTTTAGTCCACTTCTAAAAGCGAATCTAATAATTTAATTATGTACTTACATAAATGATTTTTGACTTAAATGTTCAAATCAGATGAGAAATCAGATCGTGTAAAGACAACTTTATGCCCCTATTACGGTTTACAACTCAACTCAGTTGAGTTGTCTAAAAGACAACTTGCAAGACAACTGCTACTGATGAGTTGTAATTTAAAACAACTGCTACTGATGAGTTGTAATTTTTTTAAACTTTTGTTGACCGAACTAACACAGGGTTGTAAACGGTGAAACTACAACAGAGTTGTAACACAATTTAAATTCAACTTAAAAATTTTTTACAAGTTGAGTTGTAATTGATAATACCAAATTGTAAAATTTCAACTGAAGTAGAGTTGAGTTGTAAACCGTAATAGGGGCCTTAATTACATTTTGTACTAGCAGTTCCGAATTTGTTCGAATTTGTCTTTTGTTTTGGAAGTAATCCACAAAAAATTTTAGGACTTGATTCTGCAGTGATTTAAATATGGTTTATATATTTACTTTGTGTAGAGGTATCCGTCTCTGAATGATAGCTCAGTATATTTTCTTTAAGCAACTCAACTAGCTTATACTTGGATTATTTTTTAACTTTGTGATGTCCTAGGGTTTAGTCAGTTGTCTTACTGACTACTCAGAAGTTAGCTTAAAGTTAGTCAATTTGTAGTTAGCTATAAACTGATTATACATACATATATCAGTTAGCTATAAAGCGAATTTGTAAAAATTTTTTTCCTGTTTATAATTAAAAAAAAAAAGAAATTAAAAATATTTAAAACAAAATTGTCAAAAATTGATTTTGGGGAGGTTTTGCATTTAAATTGTAGTTAGCTTATAGTTAAGCCATAAAAGTTAACTTAAAGTGTGTTATTTTCGTGATCGACTCCCATTTTGCTTGTAGGGTTGCAACATAGGTTTTATACGAAATTCTATTATTGTAGAGTTTTGTCTCTATAAATTTTGCCTGAAATTTACGGTTTACAAAAATAACAAATAAGTGCTGCCAAGTCATTTAAATCAGACAAATTGTGTACTTCTGGGTTTTATATCTACTTGTCTTGAAAATTAGATTTTTACTTGAAAAAATATTCTATATTTGAACAGAGCCACTCAAAAATTTTTACGTGATGCGGACACAACAGACAGATATACAGACCTACAGGCAGACAAACAAACAAACATACCAAAAATTGGTGTTTTGTATGTTATATCAAGCAACAAAATTCCAAAGAAATTTTTCATGCACATATATCTGTATAGCTTATCTTTAAGTAAAATAAGCATTCGAATATTTGGTACTTATGTTCATACATAAATACATATGTATATCGAACCGTAGCAGTGTCAAATATATGGGTTTATAAGGCGTGGTTTTCAGGCATGGTAAGAGTCTTATGTCAAGAAAAGCAGAAATAATAAAGGTTGATCCATTTCGAGGTACTTTTTTCAATAGCCTTTTTTGACAGATCACGTGTGAGTCGTGTCATGCTGTCATGTTATTTTTGTTTAGTATTGCTTGGCATTTCATAATGGAAAGACTTATGCCTGAATCTCTTCGTTCTATGGGCTCTTGAAAAGTTCCAAGAAGATCCGACATTTTCGAGGCAAATTTTGCCGGTGCGAACGTAACCGTCAATGGCGACCGTTATCGTGCCATGATAACCGACTTTTTGATGCCTGAAATTGAAGCTCGTGATCTCGGCGACATTTGGTTTCAGCAAGACTGCGCCACTTTCCACACATCGCATCAATCAATGGATTTATTGAGAGAACATTTCAATGAGCACATAATTTCACGTTTAGGGCCATTCAATTGGCCACCAAGATCGTGTGATATCACACCATTAGACTTTCCTGTGGGGATATGTAAAGTCTAAAATTTATGCGGACAAACCCGCTTCGATTCAGACCTTGGAGGAAAACATCACGTGTGTCATTCGCCAGTTACCAGTCGAAATGCTCGAACGAGTCATCGAAAATTGGACTCAACGGATGGACCATCTGCGACGTAGCAACGGCCAACATTTGATAGACATAATCTTCAAAAAATAAATGCCAAAGACTGTGCTTTCAAATGATAATAAACATTCTCTATTAAATTTAAATTTTCTGTGTTTTTTTTCATTAAAAAAGTAGGGAACCTCGAAATGGATCACCTCTTATAAAGAAAAATAAATATATTCTTGTAAAAGAAGAAATAATATAACTCGAGTGTAAAGTTTACAAAAATCTCCGTGCGAGATATCTTAAGTTATATATGTATAAATAAAAATTTTTTAAACCTTAATTCTAAATTTTTTTTTTTTTTAAAGTTTCATTTTATTTCTCGAAATTTTTCTAAGCTGATACCCTTAGATATGTTTTTAAATACTAGTATGTAATCGAACGATCCTTTACACATTGACCGATTTTGCTTATTGTCCCTATAAATCGTTTAAATTCCCAAAATCCATGGCAACCATAAAATGTATTATTTTATGGTTTTATAGCATTTTTAGGCATAGCATTAATCATCAAAAAATTTTAAAAACAATTGTTTTTAAAATAGTTTTTCCTTACAGTCAAATTGTATACTTTTTCCATAAATTTTTTTTTAAAGAAATTAACAAAATTATTTGTATTTTGTAATTTGATATAACATTTTCTATAATATTGAAAGTTTTTAACCAAAAACTAATTGAATTTTTCTTTGAATGTGTATTTGCAGGTCTAATTTCTAGTGCACAGTTTCTTGGGACGAGAAAACCACAGACAGAAATTCGAATTTATTTGAAATAGAATAGAAATATTTATTCAAACAAGAAAATATATTTATTAAAATAAAGGCCTTTCGCTCAATCAAAGAAAAAGTGCATAAACACAACCAAAGCCAAACAAAAACTATCTTTTAGATTTTTAAAAGGAAAAAAAAGATTTAATTGAAAAGATAGTGTTTTTACAAGTGAAATAATTAATTTCATTTTTGATCAAAAATTGTCAAATTTAAAATTAAAACAAATTAAAAAAAAAAATAAACGCGTAAATCTGATTTAATACAAACAAATTAAACGTGTTGCGACGTGGGCATGTTTAGTGGGATCGAATGTGCGGTTAAGTGTCGTCTATGGCCGAGTCCGTTAATTGTCAATCGCTCTCTGCAGTGACGGAGGGGCACGACGGCAGCATATTCACATATGCAACAAATACTACAACATTAAATACAACTACTAAAAATAAGGCCAAATATAGACGTGGTGGTCGACAACAACAACAGCAATATCATCAACAGCAACAATCCCACAACAATAGTAACACAAACTTAACCGGTACTCAATTCACAACCGATAAACGTTCACGTAGCAAGTCGCGCTCTTCAGCTCATCAAGATCAACAGCAACAACCACCAGCACCAACTTTAAATAACATTAACAATTCCAACAAAAGTAATAGCAAACGTGCTTCATCACGCAATTCGAATTTAAACGCTTCAACAACATCATCGTCAGCAGCTTTATCACCTGATTCGCCAACAACTCCACTACCCTCTAAACGTAGCGAACGAAAGCGCCATTACGGCGATAAATCAGCAACAGCAAATACATCATATGCAAAATTTTGTAAGTACAAATACATATGTTTTTTTATTTTTAAGATTTTAAATTTAGCACCATTTGGATGAATCTCGTTCTGTCATTCTGAAATCCCTATAGGACAAGCAACAAAATTATAATTTTAGACCTTCTTCCTCATCATAGCTACGGTGACTATTATTTTCATGAAAAATAGTGTACACTTTAAACAGATGCATGACCAAGCTCATCTAATGGGCGTGTCCATAAGCAAGTTCGAGCACAAACTATCTTACTGAACACATGCCTAATCATAATAAACTATTAGTTAAAGTTGATTTACACGACGTGTATTTGTCATATGACTTTTCACTTTTCCATGTGTAAATTCTAAACACGTCGTGTGACATAACATGTGTATTTTCCATTTGTACATTACATGTGACATTTTTCGTTTAGAACGTGCTCTATTTTGATGTGACAAAACATCTGACATCCTGTAATGCCAACTTGATATTTTGCTATTTTAGGTTTTTTGTGGTACCAAAAGCACTAAAAGCGTTGCAAAAGCACTACGTTTGCATCTTTGCATCAGCTGTGGTTGGCAATACAAAACTGTGTGGAGGAAAAATTATATATTATAGGTTATGTCAGATGTAATTACACATGTACGTTTGAAAGCAAAAATTATAAACCATATGTAAAATACCCATTTTGACAAGCACATGAAATTACATATGGATTATCAAACTGACAAGTCATATGACAAACACACGTCGTGTAAAACCACTTTAAGCAAACATCTGTTCATATCATAAAAGCATTGAGTTGACCGAGTAAAACGAACTTTCTATACTAGTGAACGCCGTGTACTCGTCTCATGGTCGAAAACCTTAGTGTGTTTTGTTTAGTAGTTGTGTAGATATTTTGGATAAGGCAAAGTTCGTTTTGCTTGACTTGTGGTTTTTTGTATTGCTTCAGAAATGAAGACTTTCAAATTAACCTAAGTAATGTTGGTAAAAAATGCTGTGTTTTCTTAACACACATGCTATAGTACACATTAAGGGATTTGATAACATAGCAAAATAATACAAAAACAATATCTTACAAACGGTATTTAAATACATAGCTTCTAATATTCACATAAGTTAACCCATATTTATTACACCTGTAGGGTTACTCTCTATTGCGAAAGAAAAAAGGTACGAAATCGAACGATTTGTAATCTTTAAAGCGTTCGCGCATTTTTCTTTTGCACATCTTTTTCGCAAAGATTGCAGCACCACACTCTGTAATGCGAAAGCGTCTGTCAAATTTGTTCGATAAGGGCAAATATTTTGCGATAGTAAAAGAGCAAGCGCAAAGGAAGAAAACATGTAATTACTTTAAAAATGTGTTTTAATTGATATCTAAAGTGTTACTTTTAGGGAAATCAAAGAGAAAAATGATTTGGCCATGAAACAGTTGTTTCGAGTTAATGCCTAACAAGCCGGAAGCCAAATGTAGCACAAAATATTTAGACAATCTGATGGACATCCTGTAAGGGATATATCTGGTTAAAAAATTTATATATTATGCTATTATTAATGTAAAATATGATACTATTTGCGTGGATTCCTGTAGAACTTTCAGTAACGGACAAAGTTAAAGTAAAGCTATATGAATTTGAAAAAAATTCTTAGATTTATTATACCAGCGTTTATTTAAGGAAAGTATATAGAACCTATTTGCTTGCAACTCATTTTAAGTTAATTTTCGTCTTTAAACCATATGTATGTATATACATTCAACCGGCTTAACTTTAAAACTCTTAATGTTACCACTATTTCAAAAATTTTCCGAAAGGTGTTGCAAAAGTCATAGAGAGTACCGATTTGCCCTCTTATCGCATTGAGCTTTCGAATCGAAATTGCTTTCGCATCGCAATAGAGAGTAACCCCCCTGATATTTTCGTAAGAATGTTTGAAATTTAGAAAACTCTATTTCAAAATTGAAATCTATGATTAAGAGATTCTCTTAAGTTTCCATTCAACCATTTAATATAATCAAAATTTATTTAAGGGACAGGGATAATGTCTCAGGATCACCTTTAGAGATAAATTCATAAAGCTCTTATGAGGTATACTTGTCCATATCTTCCAGCCAATACAAATTGGAGTTCCTTCAGAGGCTATCCTTCTACATCATGCGAGGCTTCTTTGATTTTATTACAACTGGTAAACTTCCTAGCAATGGAGAAAAGATGTCAACCCCCACAGAGCTCTATTCGTTCTACATTATAATTACAGAGAGAATTCGTTTTTAAGCCGAACAGTTCGTTTGTGGAATAAACTCCCTGCACATAAATCTTTCCCGTCACTTTTAATTTGGGAAAGTTCAATTTGGCCGTCCACAAACACTACACCCTATGTTCTCCTTCCCATAGTTTCGGGCCAATGCACTGCATAAGGTAGTGGTTATCCCCTAAGTGCTGGTTCAACCACATAAAAATTACGATCAAATATTTTATATAAAGAATAGCTGTGCTTTGAAAGTAATCCACACTAAATTTTAAGACTCTTACCTTTTTGCTTTATATAAAGGTACCCATCTCTGGATACAATTCTCAAATTTATATAAAATTCTAAAAACTATTGTAAAGCTTTGTAAAGGCGCCCATACACGTCGTTCTTTTTTTGCCAGTTTTAACTGCACGGTGAAAACTGTACGGGCAAACACGGCCAGCGATCATATCCACACACTCCACATTCTTTACTTCAGTTCAAGACGTATTTATTTTACTTGTGGCATCATGACGGCAACTATAACAAAGGTACTACTCAAGTGGTAAACTATTTCAATTTGTTTCCATAAATGAAACAAAAAAATAAAAATTTGACAGTAAAACTAACAAAAACCGTCCTTTTTAACTGCGTAATCATACACACGAACAGTTTTGAACGAACACGTTTCAAAACCGGCGATTAAAATCAAGAAACAACAGATTTTTTTTTTTACGTGCAAGAAGGACGGTTTTTGGCCACAAACCGACAGTTTTACCCGCTAAAACTGATAAAATAATTCTTGCAAAAAAAAACCGACTTCAAAACAGACAAACTTAAAATCATGTTTCTTTAAGACGGTAACTATTGAGACACCCTGTAATTTCCGAATTCAAATTTTATACTAGTTATAGCGGTCGTAGCAATACAGGTTCATTGTAAATTTCAACCGTCTGTCTGTAACGGTTTAAGAGTTTGGTCATATACATCAAATTACATAAACTATTGCGACACCCTGTAATTTATAATTTTAAATAATTATACTTATTATAACAGATATAGTAATGGAGATTCTGTCTAATTGTTAAGTGCTTATCAATAACTGTTTAAAAGATAGGATCATATATATCAAATGACGTCACCTATTGGGACACCCTTTAAATTAAAATTTTAATATAAATACTTTTTAAAGAACACTTTGTAATACAGATTCTTTTTAAATTTTAACTTTGTGCCCATATACATCAAATTACATCAACTATTGGGAAACCCTTTAATTTCCAATTTTAAATATTTATACTTGTTGTTATACCAGACATAGTAGTGAACATTCTGTCTATTTTTCAAGTGTCTGTCTATAACGGTTCCAAAGATGAGGACATAATGGTCAAATAAAATCAATAATGGGGACACCCTTTAATTTATAGATCCAACTTTTATACTTAATTTAATAGCGGACTAAGCAATATAGGTTCTTTGTAAATTTCAACTGTCTATCTATAACAGTTGAAAAGTTTGGCCATATATATTACTTTTACATTAACTATTGGGACACCCTTTGATTTCCAAATTCAAATTTTACACTTGTTATTTTAGCGGACTTATCAATACAAGTTCTTTGTAAATTTCAACTGTCTGTCTATAACGGTTCAAAAGTTTGGCCATATATATCAAAATAAACCAACTAATGGGACACCCTTTAATTTCTAATTTTAAATATTTATACTTATTATAACAGACATAGTAACGAACATTCTGTTCAACTTTCAAGTGTTTGTCTATAACGGTTCAAAAGATAGGAGAATAAAGGTGAAATTAAGTCACCTATGGGGTCACCCTTTAATTTTTAATTTTATTTTTTAATTACTTTTTGTTATTGGGAGCTACAGTGATACGCACTTTTTTTTAATTTTAAATTGGTGACCTATAATGTTCATAATACACGTAAAAAACATGTATGTTGTATGGGGACACCCTTTAATTTTGAACTTCTTGAACTTCTTTTAAAATGGGACCAATCTGTAGCCATAACCTTTCTAATAGTGCAAAAATTTTTAAAATCGGTTCAAAAATGACCGAGTTATGAAGGCACAAACATACAAAAAAAAAAAAAAAAAAAAAAAAGCAACACACAGACGAATTGATAACCTCCTTCTTTTTTTGAAGTCGGTTAAAAAGAACGACGTGTATGTGCGCCTTAAGAGGTCCTTAAAATATTTTAATAACAATGTCATTCCACAAAGTAAAAATACAAATCAAATACAAATTTTATTCAATTCCCTATTTGGCATTAATTCATATTGCGAAAAAAGTATCCTATATTGGAATCAGGATACTAAGGTTACGTGATGCGAACACAGACAGACAAAAATTCTAAAAATTTCTGTTTTATATTCCATTTCGATTATTTGCTGCACCAGCGACAAAATTTAAAAAAAAATATTTCATGTAGATGGTCATGGTCCTATAACAGTTTTATTATATGTATAGATTAGCAGTGGTTAATCTATACATATCTATCTACGAGGTGTGATAAAAAAATAACCGTTAATTTTAATTTTCGTGAGGTACGTATGTTCGATTTTCGAATTTTTTTAATGTTCGTACACATGTCTGTTATTTATGTTGACAATATCAGCCATTTTGGATTGCCATTTTGGATTGCCAGTTTGTTTTTGACAGATAAAAAGGTTAGTCATTTTGCTAAATTTTGAGCAAAAACAACGTCGCATGGACATCGCTCAGGTGATGTTGAACATCGTCAACGACGATCCAGATTTGCTCGAAAAGGTCATAACTGTCCATAGTGTCCTTGCACATTTAATTTCATTTTTTACACAAAACATAATCCATTTTTTGAAATAGTAAAAAATCGAAGAGCACACCAGAACACGACTAACCTTTTTATCTGTCAAAAACAAACTGACAATCCAAAATGGCTGATATTGTCAACATAAATAACAGACATGTGAACGAACATTAAAAAAAATGTCAACATATATAACAGACACATTAAAAAAAATGGGAAAATCGAACATACGTACCTCACGAAAATTGAAAGTAACGGTTATTTTTTGATCATACCTCGAATACTATCCGCGTTCTGATAGTATTTTCTTCGAATTTGTTTTTATCTTAATCTTAAAACTCTTTTTTTGTAGTGGTGGGGTTAGGCTTATATATTTACTTTATGTAGAGGTACCTGTTTCTGCTCAGTATATTGTAACATAGGTTTTATTTTTTCTGTTAATAAGTTCTGAAAAGTATTTTTTCTCTTGGAAATAAGATATTTTTACGGGAAAAAGGTACTAAGGTACCTCCCCGAACAGAGAGAGATAGAGATACGAATGAAAATTTTTCGAAATAAATTGATTGCTAATGTGTAAGCGTAAGCATTGAGTATTATTGAGTACCCAATTGAAAAGTATTGAGTAATTGCAAGTAGAAGTAATTTCATCAGCGAAATAAGCATCCGGCAATTTAAAAATCGAAGCTTTTTCTGTAAAAAATATATAATAAAGTTATTACTTTAAGGACTTCTCAAAATTTAGTTATACAGCAAAATGAGGAACAGGTTAAACTATTTAATTGTAAAAGAAATCGATACAAAAATTATCCTTAGCTAATCAAGCCTTACATAATAGATTATGTCAATAAAACAATGTTATTACAAATTTAAACAACATTAAGTCATGTTATGTTAATTATCATGTATTTTTTTAATTGTTTAAACAAAAACTGTATTAAACATACATAAATTAATAAATTAAAAGACAATTTAATATCATCAAAGTAAAATTTACTTATTGAAACGCTGTGGCTTTCAATTTAATGCCCTGCTACGAAGCTATTAAAAAGTCAAAAAAACAATTGGCAAAACGTTATGAAAATTTGTAATAAAAACCTTTTAATATTAGGTCTGTTAACCTAAAGATTATTGAATCAACCATACACCACTAAATTTGTTTCACAGTGTAGGTTTGTGTGTTTGTTAGTAAACCCAACAAACACAAAGTCAACAGTTAATCAAAGAAGGTTTTTACATTTGATATTAACAGCTTGTTTATAGAAGACGTTAAAATCAAAGCGAAACTAGACGATAAATATAAAATTACATATTGAACGAGGTTTGTGCAACGCGTTATTGTTTTTTCCTTGATAAACGTTGTGTGGAGTATTTACAAACACTGTTCAAACTACGATATTGCCAATCTGTTATTAAATTATTAGGTCGTTCGCAAAGTACTTTCGTTTTTTGTAGTGAGATGTCGTTAGTTGCATTTTGCCGCAAAATTATTGTTCATTTTGAGAATTTACATTTGAAACATCATTTAGTACCTTATTTTGTTTCGATATGTTAAGTAGTTTTTTGGCATCGTATCAAATATGAAAAATTCAAGTAAGCATTTTCGTAATATTTTGCTTTTTTATTACCGTAAGGGTAAAAATGCAGTACAAGCGAGAAAAAAATTATGTGCCGTTTGCGGAGTGGATGTGTTGAGTGAACGCCTGTGTTAGAATTGGTTTTCGAAATTTCTTCGAAACCCAATATGTATTTCGAAAATCAAGTTTCAAAATGTCGCAAGTCGTCGTATAAGAACACGAGAAATTCCTGAGAATTTGAATTTATCAAATTCGACCATTCACTATCATTTGAAACGATTTTCGTTCTCCAGTGCCTTAATCTTGTCGTCACCAGCTTAAATTTTTTGACCTTCACGTGGAGCATCTTTAAAATAAAATTACCAGAACGAAATTTCGAAACCCAATTCTGACAGTGGCGTTCTCTCCGTACACGGCACATAATGAAATGTCAATTGTAAGATACCGGGAAATGCAACTAACGACATCTATCTACAAAAAAAAATTTTTCCGAATGATCCAATATTTTTGGTTACTTTTTCTCAAACACAGGAACACAGCTGACTTTTATTTATAATCAAAACTAGTCAAACAAAAAAGTTATTTATTTTTATTTTTTAACTTTTGTATCAATTTTAAAGTACTTTCTTTTATTTTTAAACAGCAACTGAAAAATTGTATTCGAGTAAGTTTGGCGTTTCTGGCAGCATATAGCGCCATTTGTAAACCAAAAAAAAAACTGATAAATATTATGTTTTTTACAAAAAATTTATGAATTCGTAATTTAGAACATCGAAAATCAAAAACGTTTACTTTTTTGCGCGTAATATTGGCAAATTGTTTTCCGTAAACAAGGCTGGATGTAAGAGTAATTATCCGCTGGCTCGCAAAATACTTAATGATCGCGGTTACATTCGACTAAGAAAGAGGATACTTTCTTCCATCAGACGAACATTAAAGAATAGCCATATTATCTATACATATAATAAAATAGTAACTCATTTCCTATCTGGCTGGTTTTCTTTTTTTTTAAAACTACTGGATGGGTTTTAACAAAATTTTGTGCGGAGGTACCTTAGTATCCTGATTCCAAAATAGTATACTTTTTTCCACAAAAATATCTCACTTCCAAGTGAAAGTGGAGAAAAAGAAAGTGGAAGTACGCCGATTTTTTCCGATTTAAAGGTACTGCATACTTTAATGCATCTTTTATTTCTGAAAGCAGTATATTTTAAGCAATGTTGGGCAATAGGTGGCGCTGTTTTTAAATAATGAGTAAATCATTTCCTGTCTGTCTTTTACAGACCTTTACAATCATTTTTAGAATTTTAGAATATCATCCAGGGATTGGATGATATTGGATAAAGTAAATACGTTAGAGTCTTAAAATTTGATGTGGATTACTTTTAAAGCAAAATCGAACAAAATTTTGCATGACGCACACAACATGTGTTTGCACAGCTAGTATACATATATGTATACATATGTATCTGCAACCGTGAAACATTTAATATTATTATCTGGCACTGGCTGGACTTTACAAGTATATTTTAATTTTACTTTAGATTTAGACAGAGTTTGTAAAATTTTTCTTCGCTATAACAATAAGCATAAATAAAAAAGGGTGTTTTGATAGTAACCCGATTTTACGTCTATGACCTTATATTTGAACCTTAATAGGGAGACACTTTAAATATACACAGAGAGTATTTTTTGCAGTGTCTACTGTAATAACAAGTAGTAAAAAATTAAATATAATTAATTAAAAGATGACGCGATTTTGTGGAATTTGGCTTTATCTTTTAAACGACAGACACTTGAAGTTTATACAAGATATTTGGTATTATGTTCGCTATAATAAAAAGTAAAAAATATGTAATTAAAAGTTACGGGGTATCCCCATAGCAGACGTAATTGTGACGTATATGTGCTTGTCTTTTGAATCGCTTTAAAGCCCGTTTCACACTATAATACTGAGTATTAAGATTTTCATTAGATTTTGCAAGATAGAAATCATATGAGAATTGTATGATTGTCAGAAAATCTAACGTAATATAACATTTCCTTTTCACACTATCACACTTCAAATAAAATGAAAAATTAGCGTCGCTAATCATCTTCAGGGGTCTGGATAAATACATAAAACAATTATTATTAATATTAAACAAAAAACAAAAACATAATATAACGAAGATAATTACATGTAAAAAATAATAAAATAATTAACACAAAAACTTCACAAAAACACTTGTGTCTATTCTTATTGGATTTCTTTTACTAAACTAATTTGTCGATCGTCTGTGTTTGCTTATTATTTGTCTATATATGTGTGCACAATTTTCTGTGTCTTGTCTGTAATTGAGACGAAGTTCTGGGTTAACATTAATTATGTGTAGCATCTCTAATGTGTATCTCCTTGAGTAATTTCTCTCTTCTTGTAATATTTGTACTCCTTCAAAATGTGGTTTGTGATTTGTTAGCGTACAGTGGGCTGCTAGTGCAGTTTTTTGTTCAAGTGGTTTGTCAATAGCTTTTTGGTCTGATTTGTGAGATGATATTCTAGTCTTAAGTTTTGTTTTTGTCGTCCCAACGTATACTTTGTTGCATATATTGGGCCCGTCACCACTGCACGGAATTTGGTACACAACATTTGACTTTTCTTCCTTTTTAATTTTTGATTTTGTTTTACTAAACAACTGGTTTACAGTGTTGTCCGTTCTAAATGCTAGTTCAAATTTTTCTTCGTCATAAATATCTGAGTTTTTCCATCTTTCAGAGAGTCCAGAAATGTATGATATACTTTTATATCTTTTTGGTTCTTTTTCCTCTTGTTGTTTGTTGTTTCTTGAACGTTTTATTAAATTTTGAATAGTCTTTATTGGGAAGTCATTCATTCTTAAAATATTCTTTATTTTTGCTATATTTTCATTATGGAAATCCGTGTCACTTATTTGAAATAAGTTGTTTAGTAAAACAAAATCAAAAATTAAAAAGGAAGAAAAGTCAAATGTTGTGTACCAAATTCCGTGCAGGGAAGGGGGGTATAATTAATAAACAATTTATATTTAGGAACCTGGAAGAAGCTGTTGCAAATTTACTACAATTCTAAAAGCAACCTAACAGTTCGGAAATCTTGTCAGTGAGTTCGAAATTCCAGAGAGTGAATTAAAAATAGAGTCAAGCGAAAATATTAATTGTTGCACTGTGGACTTACCAAAAGAAATTGAAAGTTTATACTGACCAGCCAGTCAACATTCAACTCCAATTAATATTTCTCTGCAAAAAGAAAAGGATTATAGTTCAAAAAACAAACGAAAACCAACTGACAGCCAGGAATTGCTTAATTGGAATAGTGGGCGTGGTATCTCCCATACAAAGTGAAAAATTATTATCGTTTTCCTGGCGAACTGCAATAGATAGAGCCTTGAATCTTTATAGGAGTAACTTATATGCTAATGAGCATAGTCTACCAAAATACAGAATTAATTGGGATAGTGGGAGTGTTACCTCTTATAAAAAGTAAAAATATGATCGTGTTAATACGTATAGTCTAGCAATAAACAGATTGGATAGGACCAGTAGGCGTCGTACCTTGAATATGAACTAAAACATTTTTGAAGTGAGAATAGCGTGCGTTTTCGTGTTAAAGGTTGGCCATACTTTTCTTTCAAGTGTTTATTGTATTTTTTGTGAATGGGTGTAGCGAAGCGCACCGGGGATAGCTAGTAAAAATATAAAATTAAATATTAAAGGCTATGTTATAAAAGAAGGTGGAGCGGAACCCTACGTGCGTGAGTCTGACTCGCTCTTAACTGTTTTATCATAATATCTTTCCAGCTTGTCATTATTTATCGCTAGATTTGTTCAACTGTTTTTAAGAAAGTAATTAAAGTTTTATTTTGTTACCATTAAAATTTTCTTAATAAAAAGGAAGACTGTAAACTTTTTCAAAATTTTAGATTTTAGCTCAATAAACCCATTTATTTTCAAAAAATAAACTTTATTAATTTTATATAACTTTATTTTAGCCTCAACATCTTCTGGTAATCATTCTACTGATTTAACGTCACCTTTAAAGAAACGGCGTTATAACAAAAACAATCTACAGGATATCAATACAACACCTTTGTCTATCGCAAGTGACAATAGTAGCAGTGGTAGTAAATACAATACACCCAAAGCACCAGAAGCTGATTGTGTAGCACGAAGAACTCGTTCGAAAACCATTTCACCCGAAGAACCCACCACTAGTATTGGTGAAGGGATAAATATCGACAGTGTATACGACCAAAGACGTTATATAAAGAAAAATACACAAAAGCAGCAGCAGCAATTTCAAAAACTTTGTTTTGAAACGACACCACAACGTAATATAGCGACAACAGCAACAAATAATAGCAGCAGCAGCAGCGCTACAAAAAATAAAAGTAATTTATTAAATTATTATCGCAAAACACGTAAAATCAGTCACACTCGTACATCGTCTTCTGCAGCAGCAGCGTTGGAATTAGCCACAACAAACGATAACAAAAAAACAAAGAGAGACAACGTAGCAGCAGTAGCCACCACCACACCAACAATAATTTTTTCAAGTACTTCTCCAATAAGCGACGAAAGTTCGGATACGAATAGTAGCGAAAGCCAACAGCAACAAAAGCAACAATTGCAGAAACAAACAAAAACAAACGCCTTTACGTCTGAAGATAAATATAAATTTAAATCGTCCACTGGATCGTCAAGACACAATAAACGGAATAACAGAAATCAAAATAATAAAACAAATAAGAAAAATTCATCAAAACCCACACCGTCGGCCACAACAACACCACCACAACTATTAGCGACGCGCAGTAACCATCAAATTGAATGTAGTGATAATAACGTTGTTGCCGATAAGAAAAGTTATCAACAACAGCAGCAAAATAAAAATTTCTTATCAATTGTGGGAAATAAAGCAAAATTAAATACAAAAACAACTCATACTTTTACTACGACTTCAGCAACATCATCATCATCTTCAGGAACTGGTTCAAATTATAAACTTGCCACAGAAAGTGCCACAACATCTTCCACATTTGGGTCACCAAACGAACAGCGGCGGCAGACAAAATTATCACTAAACACATTACATTTAGATAAAGTATCGAAACGTCGCAAAAGCATAAAAACCCATCGAAATTTGTTTACTAGTTTAATCGACTTAAATACTTCTAAACATCAAACAAATACAACAAAAGAAACAAACGTCGTTGGTGATAATCTACAGCAACAACTAGGAAATAACACCGCAGAAAGTGCCACAACCTCTAACAAATTTGGCTTATCAACAAACGATCAGCAGCAACAATCGGATTCACCAATAAAATTACACTTGGATAAAATTTCTAAATATCGAAAAAGTCTAAAAACTCATCGCAACTTTTTTAATAATTTAATAGACGAGTTTAGTACCGCAAAGCAAACTCCTCGAAAGAACGAAACTAATCTGGTCGGTGATAGTTCTCAACAGCAAAAATCCAACACAAGCAAAAACTCATCAAGCACCAGCAGCAACAATAAAAACACCGAGCCACATCGTAGTACCTCGTCATCGTATCGTTGTAAAATCGATAACGAATTATTTGCTGTTCTTGCCGCTGGCATAGAGTCGGAAGAAGACGACGATAATACAGCGGTAGAGGAAGTTGTTCCCGAAGAAGGCGGGCAGGTCGAAGACGACGATCACAGCGACGATAACATTGCTAACACCGCTTTTGTCATTAACGACAGCATCGAGGAACAACCACTCGTTGGCGAAGACGAGCAAATTGAACTTCTGGACGAAGACGACGAGGAGGACGAGCTCGACGACGATATTGGAGACGAAGAGGAAGATATTGACGACGAAGAAATTGAAGAAGAGGAAGAAGACTTAGACGACGATATACACGATTCAGTACTTGCTATCAGAGGTAAGTTCGAGCTCAAAATTCTATCTCTACTTTTCTTTGTTATAAATTTTTATTAACAATATTTATGAAAAAAAGAAAGAAACGACAAACACAACTACAAAAGATTATTTATTTAACATTAGTTGGAAAAAGTGTGCGTACAAAAAAATCAATATAATGGCAGCTTCTATTAATTTATTGTTCAAAGTTAATTATTGAATGTTTTTTTAAACTTTAAAACAACGTGAAGATCAAAAATAAAAAAAGACAGAATATTAACAAATAAACAAAGCGAAATGAAAAGAATAGACTAAACATGGTTGTAAAAAAGTCTGCGTTTACATTTGTTGACAGCTTTTAAATGTACTCTTTTTTTAGAGGTTTAAGAATTTGTTGTACATTTTAAAGAATGCCTCCCAATTTTTCTGTTTTTACTTTGAATGAACCAGTTTTTAGTTTCTTTATTAAGTCCACATTCTCCGCTCCTAAATTAGCTTTCAAAAAATTAAAGTGAACTATCCTCTCCATTGCAGTTACAATAAATTACGAGTAACCCAGCAGATTAACCGCTGTACACCTCCACTTCCATGTTTTGCTCTTTGCTTTATCTAGAAATGTACAGAATTTTTCTTAAACAATTCGTGGACCTAATTCAAATCATAAATGTTGGAGATTTCTTTACAATTTTTAGCAAACAAAAATCAACCTTTTTTGTTAATTTTTGTAAACGAGAGACGGCTAACAACTTTAGTTCTTTGTATAGTGAATTACATATGTGCTTGCTACCATATCACCAATTTCTCTTCAGATTTTTATTTGCTTCTAAAGCTAAGCAATTGTTTTTCTTTTCACAACTATTTCTAGTGTTAGATGATTTTTAATAACTAATAAATAAATGTATTCATATCGCCAAGCATATATGTATAAATGCTAGATAGTCTTCTGAAAGTGTAACATTTCGCAATAACTTTTAATTTTTAAATTTTGCAAGCATGGTGTTAGGGTCTATATGAGATTTCTTAAGGAACTACTAGACAACTTATACCAGTATGTATATAGAAAGTAGGCACTATAGATAACTTATTAAACAGCTCCAATTCCAATTCCTCCAATTTTCAAATTTTGCTTTAATTATGCTCCTTGAGTTTAATGGACTCCACCAGTGCTCTTCTTAGTTTTACACAATACTTCACCTAGACTTTAGGTATGTGGAGTTTTGATGGCCTCCCGGTTTTTAAAGTATAGTTATGTTACTATACCAAGTAAAACAATTAAAATATCTAATTTTTACTCTGAGCTTTAATGGTACTCCATTAGATGACGTATAGCAATAATACTTGAGTTATCAACGTTTATCTGTGTTTTATGTGGTACTCCAAGAATATAGTTAACATAAAATTACAATTTAAATATATGTGCAGAGTTTAGAACAAGAACGAATAAATGTGATTGATGAAATAAATCACAAAAACCATAATATGATACAGTTATTGGAGGCAAATAATCATTAGCCCAATGCAAATCTGCTGTATAGAGGTTGTTAATATCTCAAGAAAGTCAAATCGAAAATATCGCAGGCGTAATTTGATTGTCACTGATTTGTCGGAAAAAACTATGTTATGTCGCAATATCGATTATTATTATCTGCGACTACTTGACCAGCATCATTTTCGAATAAGCATGATGCCTCCAGCCCAAAATCCGCATCGAACAGTGGCAGGTCATGATTAAAATTGTTTTTTAACAATCACATGTGGGTTCCCTGAATCAACAAGCTCGGTAATATTAACATTAAACAAACACCTCAATATGCAAATGTCCATCAACGCTTAGAATGGGTTCGCTAAAAAAATCAGCATTGTTAATTTAAATCGCGTAACGGATGATTTTTTTATGGGGAGCAAAATATGAATTAAAAAAAATGTTTTTACGTTTGTTTTCTACATTGTATAGCTTTTAAATGAAATTCTCTAAAAATTTCAAAGACAATTTTCACATCCAGGAAAAAATTTCCATAATTTCATAAGACTGTTTCAATACTGTTTCAATATTGGCTACTAGATTTTCGCGCTTCTCTTCCTTCCGAAATCGATCCCTTCTTATTTCTGACCTTTTTTTTGACAATAATTACAAAGCAATCGTGATATAAAAAGGAACAACTTGAAAAGCTTTCATCAAAAAGTGAAAGTTAAGGTCAGCGTAAATTTTTTTTATCAAAAATTGTAAAAGTAAAAAAAGTTTAATATAAAAGTTATTGGCATGGTGTAATAATTCGAGGTAAAGTCATTACTACTACAACTCCAATCATACACATCTTGTTTGTGTAAAAAATCGAGTTTGTCATAAACAAAAAAAAAAAATAATAATTTAAAACCTAAAAATATACCATTTTTTCTAACTGCCTGCCCCACGATGTCGGTCGATGTCGATCGTTAGCACAATTACATTTAAAGCAAAAACAAAATGTTTGAATTTGTTTTTGTTTTAAATGTATTTGTGCGAGCGATCGACATCGAGCGACATCGTGGGACTGGCAGTAAAACTAAATTTTATATTTTTAACAAAATTTATTGGCAGAAGAATTTACAAAATTTTTCCCGTCACCTTTATGTACATATATTTCTTTAAAAAAAATCAACTTTGTACGCAGACTTTTTCTAGCTACTGTATGTTTTTTTTTATAAAGTATTCCTGTGACGAAACAACCAAACTGTTTTTATTGTCTCGCTAATTATATTAATTTTATATTTTTCTTATTAAAATATGTAATTTTATTTTTTCGTGTCTGTCAGTCTGTGTTTGATGCGAAAAGGAAAAGAAAAAACAAATTTTAATACGTTTTTTTTTTCATTTTATTTGTTATTCTCGTATTTGTTTGGTTTGTTTTATTAATTAATTGTTGTATACTTTTTAATTTAAACATTCTTTTATTTATTTATTGATTTATTTATTTATTTTATATACTACATATTTTTGTTCTGTAAATTTAATGTAATGCTCTTTTAATTTTCACATATACATCCATACAAACATGTATTTAGAGTTGATTTTTATTGTTGTAATATGGCTATTTTTTGTTGTTGTTAATATTATTAATTAAAACATTTTACAATGTCCTCTGATTTTTCTTTGTTCTTTACTGATACTCTTGGAAACGTAATTAAAACCACAGGGCTTTTCGTTTAAGATTCTGCGAAATGTCTAATTGGAACTTGAAAGTATAATTTCATAACTTTTATATTATTTTAAACTTAATTTTCATTAATTTCTGCAACATTGAAATAAGAGTATTTTTTCGCCCATAAGTACTTAACTAAAAACGGTTTGAATCAATAAGAGTTAGATCGCTCGCAACCAGATTATTTGATTATTTTTGGACAAAAAGCGCACACTACTGAACCAACAAATAAAACACAGCATTAATCGAAATTAACGTTTTATTTTTAATTTGTTTTTTCTGAAAGGTTAAACGACATTTTAGGAAAAAATTGTTTTCTTGCTCAGCAACAATTTATATAAATGTTAACAAAAAAAAAAAAGAAAAAACGCACACTACAATCGGTTATGTAGCGTCCATTTTGTGGTAGCGAAACTGGATTTAAGTAAAACACACTCTATTTTTTTTTATTTGATACTGTTTGGATGAAGACTGTCAAAACACATTTTTTTAAATGTCCAAAAAGGAACCTTTTACATTAATGGAGGCATATTTGAATGGCTTGTCTGGAGCAGAATACAAATGAACTTGATAGATATTAGTTTTCAAAGCATTTAGAAATAGGCGCAAATAGAAAGGGTAGAAAGTAAATTTTACTCTACTGTAAATTTTTTTCCGGTACTTAAACTTTTCCGGTTTTTAAATCTGGGTTCACTTGCATTCGATTTCTCGCTAAATTTTACCCTAAATTAAAAAAAAATGGTTAACCCTTTCAAACTGTTACTGAAAGACTTCATATTTTTTAAAAACATTTGAAAAATTGTATGATTTTTTTATACTCAACTATCATGCAGGAATTCCCAAATTTTCGGTACGAATTCGACTTCGGCGGTGATTTGAACCAATGCTTGCAGGGATGGTGCATGGTTGGTCAACAAGAAGAGTAGGGTATGTGCTGTTGCACTCTCAACAGAGGGAGTTTAATAGTCCAGCTTACTACTCATTGCACATGTATTGTGCAACGCTATAATTTCACCCAGTGGTAAGACTAACGTCAGGTTAGGGTCAACATGGCTATGTCGGGACGTAAATCTTCACCATCTTAAGCGGTTAATGAAGTTATCTTTACACTCAGTTTTCTCTTCTGAGTTGAACATAAAAAGTCAATTAAAAGCCATTGAAGTGATAATACACACTTAATTTATTAGATTCGCTTTAAAACTGAACTAAAGTTACTTATTACATCACATAATAAAGATGAGTAGTCCTCAAGTCCTTTTCAGTTGTTCAATTCAGATGAGAATTTATATAATGTAAAGATAGCTTTGTTTGGTTCTAATTTTATTATAAAATTGAGTTCTCGAGAGAGAGCTGCAAACGAACTGGTATAAGAAAAAATAAATCAGTGAGACTCACACACGTAGGATTCTGTACTTTGTTCAGTACAACTTTAAAAATACAAGTTGTTAATTTTTTCACGTCCTATGGGGCGCCCTTTAATTTTTAGTTAATTTTTATACTAGAGCATAGTACTAAAGGTATCTGCCAAATTCCTCAAAGGGAGGGTACACCCTTTTATTTTTATTAAATTTATTTTCGTTACTTGTTACAGTAGATATTGTAAAATATAATCTGTGTAAATTTTAAGTTTCAGCCTATTATTGCAATATAAGTGAAAAACATGTTATTGCGTAACAACCTTTAATTGTTATAGCGGTGACGACAACACATACTACTACTGTAAAAAATTCAAGAATCTGCCTATTACGGTTCAGAAAATAAGGCCATATATGTCCAAATCATGTTTTATTATTTGTTAAAACGGCATGGCAAACTCCCTTTCTGTGAATATATCAACAGTCTACCTATTTCGATTCAAAAAGTTAGGCAATATACGTAAAAAATATTTTACTATTGGAACACTTTATTTTTAGTAATTATCATAGCGTCCGTGGCAACATATCTTCTGTACAAATTTTAAGAGTCTACCTATTACAGTTTAAAATTTAGTTGTATTCATGCACATCACGTCACTATCAATACATCCTTTAATTTGTACTATTTGTTATAGTGTCGATAGTAATACACCTCCTGTAAAAATTTCAAGATTCTACCTTTTATCGTTCAAAACTTAGGCCATATACATGCAAATAACGTTACTATCGGAACACCCTTTAATTTTTGGTATAATTTTGTATATTTGTTTATAAAGCGAGCATAGTTTTAATTACTGTCTGCAAATTTTAAGTGGTTGTCTCCTCAAGAGCTCTAGAAATATAGACATAAACGCAAATAACACGTCACTTTAGGAACACACTATAAGTTTTAGTATTTGTTGCTATAGCGGCCACAGTTATACACCTTCTGTGAAATTTTCAAGACTTAGACCATATATGTACATGTAAATAACGTCACTATCGGAACATCCTTTAATTTTAGGTTTTTATTTTTATACTTGTTTATATAGCGAACAGCGAACTAATGTGCGATTTCTGTATTACAGGCGAGCGGCTCGTCTAAAAAATTTGTATAGGAATCACTCAAAAAATTTAGTGCTTTTCATACCAATTTTCTAGACGAGCCTGTAATACGGAAACCGCACATAAGTTTCAATTTTGTAAATATTGGACAGAATTTCCAATTGATTTAATTTGACCTATCTGGCCCTATCTTTTGAACCGTTATAGACAAACACTTGAAAATGAGACAGAATCTCCACTGCTATGTTCGGTATAATAACATGTATAAATATTTAAAATTATAAATTAAAGGGTGTCTCAATATTTGATGTAAATTGATGCATATGGCCATTTGAAATTTGAAATTTACAAAGATTCTATCCTTTATAATTAAATTAGTCCAATTCTCAAAAATTATCTTATATGTTAAGAATTAGATCAGTATGTATCAATATTGACTTTGTGAAAACAACTTTATAGCATAAATTGTCAGTGGAACATTTTAGAATATATCGCTCATTTACTTGAAGACCGTCATAAGTCAAAAAACGTGATTTTTGAGTTAGTGATGCAGAAATGTTCTTTTTATTCCGCTACATGTTGTATATTAATTTCATGATTTTATCTTGTGTACTTTTCGCGTGGGAATAGAATATGCCGTTATTTCATTTCATTTGTTTCAATTTTTTTTATTAATAATAATGACATATTTTAGTTACAAAATATTCCAGATTTTCCCTAAATAATATACAAATAACATATCATTTTATTATTTGACTTCGAAATTGAGGCATGTTCATGTTGTTTTACTTAACAGTGCAGAATAAAAAACTTAAAATGCGTTTTTTACAAAATGCCTTTTTTTGACTTATGACGGTCTTCAAGTAAATGAGCGATATGTACATATAAATTTTTAAAATGGCCATATGCCTATTGGTAACTCCCAAACTTATGGTCTCACATTTTTAAGATGAAATAAATTTTTAAGAATAAATAATTTTTGTGTTTCCACCAGAACAAGAAAAATCAAGGAACATTTTTTTGGTTGGTTAACTTCTGTCGTGCTTACGTGCGAGTATCTATTTGTATAATTTGTTTTTTCTTTCTAATTTTTATATTTTATATTCCTTTATTATAACTGTGTAAAATATTTGTATATAAAAATTATTTTTCTATTCAAGAATACATACATTTAAAAAATATATTTTTTATATGACAAAACAATTTGCAGGCCAAATATATACATATGCATATACTCTAGTAAACATACAACATATATAATTATATTTTCCCATACTTATTTTAGAAAATTTTTTCAGAATTTAACAGTGCTGTCACCTTTTTAATTAAATAGAAAAGAAATATAAAGTTTAGAAACAAAAACCTATTTATTGCAATAAAAAGATTCTAACGGATATCGTTTAACTAAAAATGCACATTCATTACCCACCAAAACAGCCCATAAACGTCTATCACCCACATCCGAAACACTCCCCTCTTCTTCACTAGAAATAATAAAATATTAATTATTATTATTGTTGTATATTAAATAAAAAAACAATAAGAGCATTTCACCTCAGTGAGATATAAGTCAAAAATTCTTTTTAATGCATTTTAATACTAAAACTTAAAACTAAGACAACCA
Organism: Phasia obesa; assembly: GCA_949628195.1. Taxonomy (NCBI): domain Eukaryota; kingdom Metazoa; phylum Arthropoda; class Insecta; order Diptera; family Tachinidae; genus Phasia; species Phasia obesa. Next base: position 175,702,518 of record OX451215.1, on the reverse strand, counting down.
ATAAATTGTTTGTTTTATTATATACGAGTATAATTTTATTGTGTTTAATAAAACTTAAAAAGCCTCTTGCATTTATTATTAACCCTTTAGTGTTTGCATTTTTTTTAATAAAAAAAAAACTCAAATCTTTATGTTGTAATTACTGTAAAAAACCTTTAATTTTTAGAGAAAATAATTACTTTTTCTTTATAAAAATATATACACTTTAACGGAGGTGGCAGCTCTGGCAGTTGATGTGTTTGTTATTAAAAAAAACCAGTAACAATTTTTTTAATTTCTATACTTTTTATCTATTTACCAGCTGGTGGCTATGGCGAATTCATTAATTTGCTCGGTTGCTCGAAATGTCTTAACTTCATTTATTATAAATAAAGTTTTGACATTTCGAGTAACGGAGAAAAATTAAGAATTTGCTATTGTCACCACCTTTTAAATAGGTTTGCTTTGTTTTTTACTTTTTCTAAACACCGAAGGATAATTGTTTATTAATTACATTTTTTTAAATGAAACTAAAACAACTGATCATTATTATCAGCCTTGTTTTGTAAATCGAAACTGAGCAACTCTATTGATTTCATAACATATTTACGTTTTTTTATATTCTAACGTTATTTCACTTTCGATTGGAGTGTAAGAACCTTGTCGAAAGCAAATCGAAGATTTGTATTTATTTATAACAGCTTTTTATGTTTTTGACGTTTTACCTATTTTATTTTAACTTAATTTTGCGATTTTTGGAATTTATTCGGTTAAAAAAAAAGATTCAATTTACAGAACAGGGGCGTACGTTTATATATTCCATAATTTTTTTTATTCTTTTATATAATTTTTAATATTAAACAATGTTTGTGTACTTATTTCAAAATTTATTGTCAAAAACTCTTCAAAGAAGTGTATAATACAGCCACAATGGGGGATTTGGCTAAAAAATTATTAATATTACAATACAATTACAAATTATATACGAACTTAATTTATCGAGCTTAGTAAATAACGCTTTGTAGTGAAACACCCATAGTGCTTGACGGGAACCGACCCCTACTAGTCTACCGGGGACAAAAAAAGTCTGGAGTGACCTACACTTAACTTTGCCCTACTTCATAGAAACGGACATTTTTATGGATATATTACATAACGAATAAAAGTTCAAAATATTCGAATCGAAAAATTAATTATTTTCGGTTTGGGGTGTTAAGTAAACTACCCCTGCCCCCTCCCGATTATACACCTCTGCAAATCCATATATCAAAGAGATGTACTGGATTTTATTTTGATAAGTCAAACGGTATGACATGTAGAGCGTTCACAATAATTGGAAGAGATCAAGTAATCTACTCCTCCCTTTTTCCGATTATGCCCATAAACTATACAGCTGTTCATCTCCATAACCAAAAGCACATACTGAATTTAATTTTGATATGTCAAATGGTAGGACCCGAAGAGTCTTCACAAATAGTAGCATACACACACAACCCAGGAATCATCGCGAAAATAGTCAAAATGGTTTCAGGTGACCTTAAAACTTATAAATCTGTTTAAATCCCGACATCGATTTTTTCTCGATTACTATACTTTATCTACGTAGGGTAAACTAAAAATGGAATAAATCTTATGCTTTTAAACGGGAAGTCTGGGACCAGATGCTAGCTGATAGATCTTATACAATTTGTCTGATATGTCTGTAAAGTTTTCTGCTAGCAGATGCATATCACAGGGGTAATCAAGATCTTTCAAACGACCATTCACACACATACCATGTGATCAAAATAGAACACGTTTTTATTGAAATGACAGAATGTCACATATGACTGTGCATGTATTTTACACTACATGTACTTGTTTTGACTTGGAAAATTTGACATGGCAGATGTAAAACACATTTTAATAATTTCGTTCTTTGTAAGAAACGATACGTTTCCTTGTCTGAAAATTTTACGGTTTACTATAACGTGCTTGAGTCATAAACCATTCTTTTTGTTTTATTCATTGCAAAGATCAAAACAAACCGAAAGCAAAGCAAACGTTTCGTTTTGTTTATTTCGTACTCTGTTATGCTATATTTTAAGTCTTAAGCCGTTTGCTTAAAAATCTGGCTTACATGCATATTGTTTACTTTTTTATGCATTATATGAATTAAAAAGTAGTTTTTGTTTTTTTTTTATAGAATTTCTATATTTTTTATTTCAATGGTAATTTGTTACATAATTTTGTACATTTGTGTTGTAACAGTTACACAAATCGTAAAACTAATTGATGGAGCTACAAATTCTTGTTACTGGTATATTTTTAAAAATTCGTTTTTGCTGTTTTTCATTTCCTTAAAAATTTGCCTCTAATTTATTAATAAAAAAATTCTAATACGATTTCATAAATCAATTTATTGGCGTTGTAAACGCCCGTTTCTTTACTTCTGTTTTTTTTTTATTTCAATCTTTGTAAATGTTTTTACAAACAATTTTACGGACAGTTTTACCTTCTAAAAACTTTCTGAAGAGTTGCTACATAGTTAATTACCAAAAAAATAAGCAACATTGTTTAATTAAAAACAAAAAAAATTAAACAAAACCAAAAAAACAATTTAAAAACGGAACTCCACGAACAAAATTATAACAATTTTAAGTGTGTGTGTTTTTTTTGTTGTTAATAATAAATAAACCATAAAATTCCTTAAAACAATTTATCAAGGTAAACGCCAACAACACCAACGTAGCCAACAGCAGCAGCAGCAACAACATTTAAAAATAAATAAAAAACGTGAAAAGCAACAAACCGTAAAATATTTAAACCAAGAAAATTTTGTACAAAATTCAACTAAAGAGACACAACAACAACAGCAACAACAGACGCAGCAGCAACAACAACAATCCCAGCGACGACTTAAAGAACGAGGTGGTGGTGCTACAAATTACAATCGTTTAGCCCAGGAAGTGGCAAGTGGAGAAATTACTACATCCGCAGCGTTACAAACAACAGCTACAACGACGGGCTACAATAGAGCCCCGAATCTGGGGGCACGACAAACACGCAGCAGTGGTGGCAGCTCAAGCACCAATACCAACACAGCTAGCAATAATACAGATTACAATATTGGTGTACATCAACATCATCATCAAACTCAGCACCATCAGCACCAACATCAGACAACTGGAGGAGCGGCGGGATCAATAGGTGGAGCAGCGGGAGTCGGCTCTAGTTCTACAGGATCGACATTAGCAGGCATTGGAGGTGGTGGCAGTACACAGGGCTCGTCAGCCGGACTTAATCTCAATTTATTAAATCGTACGAGTGGTGTTATAGGGCCACCCCCGGGTGTACATTCCAATCTTCAACAACAACAGCAACAGCATACTACAAATCAACATCATACGCTTATTGCGACAACAACACATTTTCCGCAACAACAGCAACAACATCCAACGGCTCATCTGCTACAACATCCCAGTCAAGGATCTCAGTCTCATTATTTGAGCCAACAAACCGGACCAGCGTTCTACTCAGGACATCCTCCAGCACATTTACAACCACAGACACAACAACAGGTGCATTTCTACCAGACTTATCCAGCCGGCAATTCAGCTTCATCAGCAGCCATTTTAAATTTGAATTTGAATTCATATCCTACACCTGGTAGCAATACTACAGCTGCAGCTGTAGTAGGTGGTGCTCCTCTTATTTATCAGGTACAACCACCGCAACAAGGAGCACTATTGAGTCAACAGACCACAAGTCATCGTTATCATCATCAGGTACAGCAACAACCACTATCAAACTTACATCACCAGCACCAGCATCATCAAACACCAGCACAACATTTGGCGCAACAGCAACAACATCCAACGGCAATAGAACTTACCTTGGGTGGACCAATATCGGTTGGAGCACACGATACAAATATTGTTTATCAGGCAACAAACTATAGTGCTAACAGCAATAGCAGCCACTCTCATACCCATCCGCATCAACATCAGCAGCAGCAGCAAAATTCCCATACTTTAAGACGCAGTTCACGAAGCAAAACGGGTTCTTGTGTCAGTTCTGTGCAGGGCCAACATCACGGCAGTGCGAGCAGCAGCAGTAGCAGTGGTAATAGTAGTGGTGGTAACACTAACCACCGCACTGCTGTCACAAACGCAGCCAGTTTATCCGTTGTTGTGGGCCATCAGTTGCAACAACAACAACAACCACCACCACCGCAGGCAGCTCATCAATTGGAGGCTACAGCCCATCAACACCACCAGCAACAAATTGTACAACGGCAACCACCGCCTCCTCACCAGCTATTGGGAAGTCATCATCAACATCCCTCCCATCCACCACCTCCATCGAATTTGCATCACCAGCAACATCACCAAACTGTAGCTACAGCTGGTGGTGCTGTTGTTGTTGCAATAACGCAGCAGCAGCAACAACCGCAAAATCATTTATTGCACGCTCAACCCCATCCCCACACATTAACACCCCAACGTACTACTATCGTACAGCCAGGATTTCTCTATAGTTATCGTGCTACAGTGGGTGCTACAAATAGTACAGCATCAACGACCAGTGGCTTGGGAACATCTGCACTATCCGCCTCCGGTTCTGTTGCTGCTACTGCCGCCAACGTTGTTCCCACAACAAACACCTCCTACTTGGCTACGCATCCAAATTCTAACAAATCAAGTGGTAAGTGTTGACGTTTTCTTCTTTCTTTTTGTAAACAAAAACAAGAAAAAATCATAAACAAAGAAAAATAAAAAACACCAACACTTTGAGAGCTGCCCTCTGATTTAGATTTCAATTTAAGGTTCAAACAGAAGTGTTTAAAAAACCTCCGCTGAGTAAACCTGAATGAATAACATTCAGAAAATGACAAGACTCAAAAATACTTTAATATTGAAAATGAGAATGTAAAATAGAAATATGACTTTATCAAATTGTTATATATGTATAACAGGGTGCTGGATTGGATACTCTTTTTGTATAAAATCAATTTATTTTTATTTTGTTATACTCCCCAAAGTATGCTATTCCCAAAACCTTCTTTACATAATATGCGTTATTACCTTCTTGAAATTGTCAAACATGTTAAAATTGTTAAAACAAAAACAATACAATTTAACCAGGTGTTGGTCCAGGGTCTTAGGTAAAATTTTACAAGTTTATACATAAATGGTAAAAGGTTAAAAATAAAAACATGGTTTTTTCGTGGCTCATTTTTATTAACGAAAATATATTTATAACATGCGATCAAAAAAGTTTAAATAAGAATTTTTGCAGTATTGATTTTTATTGCATGTATTTTTTTTTATTTTTTATTTGAAACTCAGTATTTAATTTGAAAACTTGTTTGTTTTTTTTTCATGATAATTTTGTGTTCCTTTGATTGTTTGAATCGCTCGCTAATTCGACGCTCGCTCACTCGTTCTGATCGTTCGTTGTGAAACAAATTTTGCTCCCTACGTTCATTTTAAACGTCCGTCCACTTTTTGCTAACAATTTGCTCCTAATCCTTGAAAATATGCATACATACATACCTACATACATATATATAAATTGTAATTTATATATCAGCTTCTGTGGATGCATTAAGCTATAATTTAATGGCACAGCAACAGTCAAATACAGGATCAATACCAACACAACCACCACTGTCACCAACAACATCTTCTCATTTAGCAACAGCTGCTTGTGCTAGTGGCCAAGAAAATAATTCAGGTAATTTCTTCCATCCAATATGTATGAATCATATACCTCTACTACTTTTTGCTCTAACTCTCTTCATCATCCCAATAAAGTAATTGAACAACCTCCAAAAACCGCATAAATAGTTTCTTATTGGTTTTCTGCTTCTTTGTTTTGTTAAATCGTTTTTTATTTCATTTTCACACATTTTTGTTTTTCGTTTCTCATTTTAACAACCAGTACATTTTTTAATTTTCCACAGATTTTTATAAATACGAAAAAAAGGTGACAGCACACTGTTATTTTATATTTGTAATATTTATTTTTTGGTTATTTCCATAGAAATATTTTAAACTTAATTTATAATTTTTTATTTTTATTTATTTTTATTATAAAAAGTTTCCGTAGTTTTGTTTTAATTTCTTTTAATATTTTTATTTATTGCTTTATTATTTTTTTATTAAATTTTCATTTAGCGTAAGAGTTTATTTTTTTGTTTTTTAGCCCTAACGTAGAAACTTGTTTATAATTTGTTTTTGAGTCGTAGGCAATAACAAATATTTTCACATGTAAAATTCTTAAAACAATATAGACATTCTTTACTGGGATTGCCCTGACGAATTTATATCATGCATATGGAAACACTATTTTTTGTTTGTTTTTTAATGGAGTTTGACGTTCATGATGAAATAAATTTTCTACCTGTTAAGAATCTTAGAAAGGTATAAAAGAATTAATTCTTTTAAACAACGATAACGATAATGGAAACATCTTGCGAACCTTTTTAATAGTTTGGTTTCACATAAATTTCTATAACAAATTTATTTAATAAATTAAAAAGGAAGCATCCTTAACATGTCTACAAACATACATACATATTAATTCGAAATTTATACTAAGCTTTATTACAGTTGTCGTAGTCGTCATTTGACTTCGACACTTTTTGCTTCGACACTTTTTAATTCGACTTTATTTGACTTCGACACTTTTTTTACTAGATTTAAGAAATAGTTATCGTTTTATCTTTAATTCGGTACTAAATTGTTGTAGTCGAAGTGTGACTACGACAACCGTAATAAAACTGTTTATTTTCAGTTGTTTTCGTAGTCTCCTTTAAAAATTGTACATTGCTTAAAAAAATTGTTTATTATATCCAACGTAAAATTCAAACGTTTTCTATCTCTACTGAAAATTTTTAAACTATTGTTGAAGAAGGGCAAGCGATATACCGGGTGGTCCAAATTCACAATGATAGATGCTTTTTTTGATCGAAATATTCATCATCTATCAGTCAGTATCATACCTTCATAGAACTCAAATGTGTTGCCTTATGCTTGAACAACGTTGGGAAATATTGCTAACTTATTTCCAAACTGAGAGCTGAGAGAGAGAACACTCAGAATTGTTGGTGGGAATCGAACCCACAACTCCCAGACTACCAATCAGTCTATCCAAGAAATTGGAAAAGGACCATTGACTTCGTTACGACTTCTAAGTTTGGATTTTACAGAAACTCCAATCGAACATCGATATTGGTCGAAAAAAAATATTTTCTGATTCGGCACATTTTCTTCTCAGCGGCGATGCCAACAAACAAAACTGCAGCATCTGGGTATCAGAAAACCTGAAAATCCCTGTCGAAAAGCCACACACAGTTACAGTTTGGTGTGGATTTTAGAGTGGTAACATTATTAACCTATTTTTCTTCGAAAATGCTGCTAGAAACGCCATTTCAGTCAATGGCAAGTGCTACATGATTATGGACATGGACTTTTTATGGACTGAAATAAAAGATGTGAACTTTTATTATCTTTCTCCATCGTGCTGGAAGCCATGTCACAGCTTTTAAAACAATCGATCTTCTGCGAACTAAATTCGGTAATCCTGTTATCAGCCATCTTGGCGATTTTTTTGGTTCAATTTAAATTTAGACTTTTTTTGTGGGTTTCCTGCCCTCAATTAAAGACTGACGCTATGCGATCAACTCAGAAATTATCTACACCGTTAAAGCTAATACCGTCCTAGCCATTCGTGAAGTAGGATTAGAAATCGTCGACAAAGTCTTGGAAAATTGGACTGATAGTATAAGCTACTGTGAAGTCAGCCGCAACAGTAATATTTCTTATTTCTAACAATATAAATTATTTCTAACAAAGCCAATTCCAATACCAAAACGATTAACATTTTCCGTCACAGTGGTAAAAATCTTCAGGGTAATTCCACGTCAAATCAACAAGGCACTCAAAATGACTACTTCAGATTTTAATGAAACTTTTTTTATATTTATTCTTTGACTCTCTGAATCCAAACATAATTTTAAAAAAATTTTATCTCTTATAGTTTTTTAGCTATACAGTTATAAAAGTGGGAAAATATCGCTTTTTAGCATATGCGCTCGAGGTTTAAATAAATTCTAATTCCAGTTCTAAAAGCCCTAGGAAGTTAAGTAATAGCTCATTTTAAAGGGGATTTCATACGCTTTAATTTTATATCAATTTTTAAAAAATTTTTTTCTTATATTTAAAAAAATGTTTTATAAAAATCTTAGAGATAGTGTCTTTTAATAAAAATAATAGTGAGTACACCATAAAAATTTAAGAGTGGGACCGTGATGGGATCAGAAGTTATGTTTAAAAAACTACATATTTTTTAGTTTTAAGGAATATTTCATAACTTTTTTACCCAGTTTATGAAAAAGTTTATTATTTTCAGTTTGTAATGAGTCAAAATGAAGTTTTTTTAATTTAACTTCTGATCCCACCATGGTCCCACTCTGAAATTTCTATGATGTAGTCACTAAGCCATATTAAAAAACATATATAAATTTATAAAAAATTAAAAGACACTATCTCCAAGATTTTTATAAAACTTTTTTTTTTTAATTTAAGAAAATTTTTTTTAAAAATTTGTGATTTTCATGATTGATATCAAATTAAAGCGTAAGAAATCCTCTTTAAAATGAGCTATTACTTTACTTCCTAGGGCTTTTAGAACTGGAATTAGAATATATTTAATCCTCGAGCGCATATGCAAAAAAGCGATATTTTCCTATTTTGATAACTGTATAGCTAAAAAACTGTAAGAGATAGATTTTTTTTAAAATTATATTTGACTTCAGAAAGTCAAACAATATACAGTGGATCAATAAAGTTTAGGCACATCATGATTTTCAAGAGTGTTCTGTTAATAACTTTGCATCTGGTTCACTTAATAAAATAATTTTGATATCGTTTTAAAGATTGAGAGTTATATTGACCATTTAAAACAAAAAATATTTTATATCTTATTGTTTCTAATATACAACGCTTTAAAAACTAAAAAACAAGCTATGTCTATCTAAGAAAAGTTTAGGCACTTACTGCATTAATGCCCTTAAATCCCTTGTATAACGGTAAATTTTCACTTTTTTATTTCAACTCATGTTTATGCACATGTTAAATCCTCAGTAGGCGAGAGTTTTAAATGTAAAAAATATTCTTGGTATTTAATTCGTGACGAAAACAGCAAAATGAGCAATCGTTTAGAAATTTAAGTAGATGTCCGTAAATTTATAATAAATCTTCATGCACAGGGAAAATCCTATCGCGAAATTGGTGTGATTGTACAGAGGCCCTATACCAGTGTAAGAAACATCATAAAACATTATGAAAAAACCAACAAATTAGAGCGTGAGAGGAGAAGTGGACGTCCAATAAAAATTTACATCTCGTCAGGAGCGTATCATTGTTGCTGCAGTGGCTCAAAATCCAAAGATTTCAGCTGTAGAATTGTGTCGGGAAATGAAGAAAAGTTTTGGTGAAGACCTTAATCCACAAACATTAAGAAATAGCTCGCACAGAGCTGGATATCATCGAAGAGTTCCCCGTCGCAAACCTTGTCTTTCAGACATAAACAAGAAAAAGCGGTTAGAGTTCGCAAAACTCCACATTAATCACCCTGAAGCCTTCTGGAACAGTGTGATATTTAGTGATGAATCATAGTTTAACATTTTTGGTTCAGATGGTCCACAAAAAATTTGGCGAAAAGCAAACAAAGAGCTTCAAGAAAATAATATTATTAAGACTGTGAAGCACGGTGGTGGCAATGTTATGGTTTGGGGATGTATGGCGTCATCTGGAGTGGGAAATCTTGTCTTTATCGACGACAAAATGGACAAGCACTCTTATTTAAATATTTTAAAAGAAAACTTATCTCCAAGTGTTGCGAAGCTGGGCTTAAATGGAAAATCCTTGTTCCAACAAGATAATGACCCAAAACATTCTTCAAATCTTGTGCAGGAATGGCTTATATACCACTGCAAATAGTTAAAAACCCCTTCGCAATCGCCAGACACGAATCCTATAGAGCATATTTGGCACTTACTAGAGAAAAAAATACGAAAACATCCTATTACATCCTAAGAATTACTTAAAGCGGCACTTCGCTTAGAATGGGAAAAAATTACTCCTGATGAAACATCTAACCTAGTAAGAAGTATGAGTAGATGTTTAGAAGCAATTATCCAAGCTAAAGGAGGTTCAACCACATGTGTGCCTAAACTTTTTTTACATAGACTTACCTTATTTTTTAGTTTAAAAGCCATTGTATATTAGAAATAATAAGATATGAATTATTTTTCGTGTTAAATGGTCAATAAACCTATCAATCTTGAAAATAGCATGAAAATAATTTTATCAAGTTATGCAGATGCAAAGTTACTGGCGAAACACTTTTAAAAATCATGTTGTGCCTAGACTTTATTGTTCCACTGTAAATAACAAAAGTTTCTAAAAAATCGGAAGTGGTAAATTTGAAAACAATTTTTTTTTTGTTGATTTGACATGTAAAAAATTATAAAATTTTTAAATTTATTGAAATTTTTATTAATTTTAACCAGTCCCATTGTCTGCAAACAACTCTTGCCAGCTAAATTTGACCCCCTTCCTGCTTTCCGATTGATCTGACAAATACAAGGTTACTATTATTAAAGTAATCAATTTATTCTAATAAAAATTTGCACAACATTAAATTATACTGATACTTAAAGCTTTTGTTCAGAAAAATAATTATGCTATTAAAATACTTAAAAACAAATGAAGTGTTACACTTTGTGCACACTGGGCGCAATACGCCCATGCAATATAATTAATTTTTACAGTGGGCGGAGCAACACCCATACAAAATAGTAACTGTTTTTTTTTATTAACAATTACAAAATCTTAATTCTTGTTTTTCTTGTTTATTCTTGTATTTTTTTTTATTCAGCCTTATTACGGTTGTCGTTGTCGTACTTCGACAACAATAATATTGTAATAGATTAAAGAAAGCAATCAGAATTTTTCTTTAATCTATTACAATATTATTGTTGTCAAAGTGCGACCACGATATTTATAATAAGGCTGATTATAAGTTTTTTTTTTATTATATTTAAAAAAAATCGTCATGTAGATGTAACCTACTAGAAATCCTGAACACATATTTTACAATGTTCCTCGTCTATTTTTTTAATAACCTTGAAATAAAATTTTTTCATTCTCGTTTCCTAGAAAGTTATAAATTCCCGATAATTCTGAAACTGAGCTGTAACGTAAGTTTTAGTACAGAGATATAAAATTTGTCCAGAGTGTTAAACTATAGTTTGTTTCTTCATTTGCACCATTCAGCGTAAAGCTGACTCAGTTTGACTTTGCGATCAAAAATACAATAATTTCATTAATGTGACCTGAAATATCCTGAGCAGGAGAATCAGAAAAATTCCCTCAAACTATCTTCATCCCCTAAAGTGTAGTATGCTACAATTAAAAGGTTAATTTTTTTTTAAGACAACACTATCTGCAAAGCTTCCAGCAGAGCACACGCTGAGCCTTTGGCGAGAATCGAATCTGCAACCGCCATACAGACTAGCGGACTACCAATCGGAGCACATATTAACACATACTTTACTACAGTAAAGTAAAGTATAAGGCGAAAAAATAATTTTTATACAATTTTAAAACGATTTCTCTTTATAAATATAAAAAAAATATATGTGACCCGGTCTATGAAAAGCTACTCCTGCTCTTCAGGAATAAAGAAATATTTATCAAAATACTTAAGAAGAAAATATGATAAGAAAATGTCATGAAATTAGTTATTCTTCGCGCCACTCTAATTTAAAATAACCATAAAAATGTTCTATAATTTATTAAAAACAATGTAATATTACGCAAACGTTTTATAAAAAGTTACTAATTTTATCTGGCGTCAAGGAATGTAAATTTATATTATTTGTTAGGATGGTTTTCAAAACATGCTTTATAGTCGTAAAATTGCTCTGGGTGGATAAACAATGCGCGCGCTGCATTGTCATTATTCTTAAGGACAGTCAGGTCGCCCTTGTTTACCGGACTTAGAGTGTTTTTTTTCTCGCTCTAGCATAGACTGATTTGTTTGCCTCGAATAGCTTGCATTGCCATACAATTATTAAAGGTTGCATAAATAAGCCATGTGTGTACGATTTATAAATTGGTTAGAACTTAAAGTTTTGAAATCAAAAGTCGTTCATTGGTGGAACACCATTTATAAAACTGACAATTCTGAGTTCCTATACAAAGGTATATGTAAGTCGGACTGCAGATCATGGAGAAAGCCAAAAGCATCAATAAAAACGTGAATTAGCCTGGCAATATATTTGCTTGGAAGCAACGCGATACAATTTTTTTTTTTTAAAGTCCAAAAAACATGTTTTAAGGATTTTTAAAATTGGCACGAAAAAAAAAACCCATTTTATATATTGGGACATTTGCTTTGCTTTTCACAATGTATCACAATATGGACCCTGTAGGTTTAGGAGTGAATGTGCTACTTCATGACCACAACACTTCCCAACCTATTATTTATTGTCGTGTGACACCTTAGATGCAAATTCTATCTATTACGGTTCAAGAGTTGCAGTCGTATGATAGACATCGGAGCTATATTAATAGGACACCTCTTGTACACGAAACCATAAAAAGTATTCTAAAAACTATGTCATAACATTAGTGGTTTAGTGATTTAAGGAATAAACTTGAAAAAAAAAAATGTGAGGTTATGGTTCTAGACGAGCTACTTTGTTTAGAAACAGAATATTTTGATATTTATCTAAAATTGTATACTTTACGGAACAATTTAGCGTATAAACTTAATGTTTTTCTAGTTCCTTAAACATTTCTAAACGACTTGGTGAAGGTTTAGTTTTAAGAAAAATATTTAAAACACAATTACATTTTAAAACTTCCAAAACAAATAGAATAAAAATAATTTTATATTTTTTATTACTTTTTCAGCATCGTTATCTGTTGCTAACGCCTTGGGCAGCACAACGTCTTCAAATACCCACAACTCCGCTACAGCAACCGGTGCAAACGTTAATACAGCAGCGGCTGCGAATAGCGGAGCAGGAGGTCCCAATAACACCACTACAACGACGTCTTCAAATAATACGAACAGTAACTCACATGGTGATTCGGAAAGTGATGATAGCGAGGTGGGACGTTTGCAAGCATTGCTTGAAGCTCGAGGTCTACCGCCTCATCTTTTCGGCGCCCTGGGACCACGCATGACTCACATACTCCATCGTACTATAGGCAATAGTTCAACATCAAAGGCTCAACAATTGTTGCAGGGCCTACAATCGCACGATGAGAGTCAACAGCTTCAGGCGGCCATCGAAATGTGTCAAATGTTGGTTATGGGCAATGAGGATACCTTAGCTGGTTTCCCCATTAAGCAGGTTGTACCAGCTTTAATAACACTATTGCGCATGGAACACAATTTCGATATTATGAATAATGCTTGTCGTGCTCTAGCCTATATGCTGGAGGCTTTACCTCGATCATCGGGTACAGTGGTGGACGCTGTGCCGGTGTTCTTGGAAAAACTGCAAGTTATACAGTGTATGGATGTGGCCGAGCAGAGTTTAACGGCCCTGGAAATATTATCCAGGCGTCACAATAAAGCCATCTTGCAGGCTAATGGTGTATCAGCCTGTTTAACCTATTTGGATTTCTTCTCTATCAATGCACAGCGAGCAGCTTTAGCCATAACTGCCAATTGTTGTTTAAATCTGCACAATGAAGAATTCCATTTTGTTTCGGAAAGCTTACCACTGCTGGCGCGTCTATTGGCGCAGCAAGACAAGAAATGCGTAGAGAGTGTTTGTTCGGCCTTCTGCCGCTTGGTTGAAAGTTTTCAACATGACCCGAAACGTTTGCAAGAAATCGCTAGCAAAGAGCTATTGAAAAACTGCCAACAATTATTGGTGGTTACCCCGGCCTTATTAAACTCCGGCACTTTTACAGCTGTAGTGCGCATGTTGAGCTTAATGTGCGCCAATTGTCCAGATTTGGCTATTTCTTTATTAAAAAGTGACATTGCTTCGACATTATTGTATTTACTGACCGGAAATGCTGATCCTTTACCAAAATCAGCTGCCACACATGTTGAACTTATATCCAGATCTCCATCCGAATTGTATGAAATTACATGTTTGATAGGTGAACTAATGCCACGTTTGCCTACAGATGGGATTTTTGTGGTGGATGCTTTACTTGATCGTCCCACTATTAATACGCAAGATCAAGTTCAGTGGCAATGGCGTGATGATAGAGGAACTTGGCATAATTACTCTACCATAGATTCGCGTATGATTGAGGCGGCTCATTTAAATTCGGAAGATGAATTTAGTTTGAGTACTTTGGGACGAACGTATACAGTGGACTTTCACTCTATGCAACAGGTAAATGAAGATACCGGAACAAACAGACCTGTGCAGAGGAAAATAAATCCCAACTACCGCCCTTCAACAAATACTACTGTTACAACGGGCCAAGACCTTTCAGCCTCAGCGGTGGCATCAGCTATTACAGCGTTAAGCACCACTGTAACTACTACAGCTACTGGCGGTTCTACACCTTCTGGATCCCAGAAACGTCGGGCTTCTGTTGATGCCCGTATTGCCTGTCTTAAGGAAGAACGTGGTTTGGCAGCCGAATTTATTAAGAATCTTTTTAATGTTCTGTATGAAGTGTATAGTTCTTCGGCTGGTCCTAATGTACGTTACAAATGCTTAAGAGCCCTTTTACGCATGGTTTACTATGCATCACCGGAATTGTTGAGTGAAGTATTGAAATACCAATTGGTATCCAGTCACATTGCTGGTATGTTGGGCAGTAACGATTTACGCATTGTAGTGGGTGCTTTACAAATGGCTGAAATTCTTATGCAAAAGTTGCCAGATATATTTGGAACACATTTCAGACGTGAAGGTGTGATCTATCAAATCACTCAACTTACTGATCCCAACCATCCAATATGTGCTAACCCTTCACCCAAACCATTGGCCACAAATATGTCGGCAAATGGTTCACAAAGTGCACCAGCTTCGGCTTCAAGTTTACAGGTTAATCCATTTTTTATGGAAAATGTGCCACCTCAACCGGGCAGTACCTCAGCTTCGGGTACTCCAAATACCACAAAGCCACATCACCAACATCCTTATACCATGAAGTCATTTTCACACGCAATGAATGCTCTAACGGCGGCAGCAGCACAACAAGGAACTTCACCTCCTGGCTCGTCAAGTAACTCACAAAAACTACCCACGTCCATTGCCATGAATATAAATACCTCAGGTGGAACTTCAGCACAAAATCCAAATAATGAATTGCCACAATACCACTATAGTTCTTCGGCACCAGCCCATACACATATGGCCAATCCACAGCAACAAAATTTCTTTGTGTATACAACATCGCCCCAACAGCAGCAACCACCCTTGCCACCACCTGGCAATGAATATGTGGGTTATAATCAATTACCCCCACCACCGCCACCCACAACAAACTATGCAGCATCTAGTGCACAACATCAGTATCATTCAATGCCTTCTTCCTCGTCATTAACACATGCCCCAAATATTTCCACGCCGACAGCCACTTCCTCCACAGGAGGATCATCATCATCGTCGACATCAGCGCTACAAAATAAAATGAGTGATATGCTTAAACGCAAAGTCCCACCGAAAAGAAAATCACAATCAACCACCCGTTCAAAATCACGACAAGAAGATCAAAGCCTCTCATCAACTTCAACGTCCAATGCGCAGGCCCCATCATCATCGGCCGTGCATGAGTTGCTCAGCAGAGCTACCAGTTTGGGAGGAGGTTCTACAGCCTCTGGATCGGCTGGTCGTAGTACACCAAGTACTTCTACGAAAGTACGCTTTAGCGGTGGCCACCACAGCTCTTCATCCGGGCAACAGTCCTCGAAAACTTCCTCATTTTTAGCCTCGCTAAATCCGGCTAGATGGGGTCGTCAAGGATCTCATCATAGTTCGTCTTCAGCAGCCAGCAACTCAGGTTACACCAAAGATTCAACCAGCAGTAGTAGTACAACGTCATCACATCATAATCACAGCCATCCAAATTGTAGCGCCGGTTCAAGTGCAGGTCACTCTCTGGCCGGTTGTTCCACACTGGCCGCTCAGAATATAAGCAAAAGTATATCGCAAGCTAATCTTATAGCAGCTGGTAATCGTGAAAAGGCCCGCCGATGGATACGTGAACAAGCCATATCGTTCATCAAACGTTACGCCTCTCAAGACTCGAAACCGGGTACATCAGCGGACGGTTCGGCTTCGACAACTGTTCTACAGCGCTTAAGCTCTGTAATAGGCAAATTGAATGGAAGTTTTTCTGATGTTTTGGATGGATTGCTCGAGTTGAAGATCATTTTATTGGAAAGTGACATTTCACCATTTGAGGTCAATCATTCGGGCCTAATTAGAGCCATGCTTAACTTTATGACCTCCGAACAGGGTGTAGTGGAACGTGATGTTAGATTAAGAGCTTTTATGCATGTATTTGCCGGACTGCCTTTGGAACCTGTTGTCAAGGTGGGAGTTTTACCGAATATTGATGCTTCGGCCTTTTCTGCTTTTGTTTCGAAATTAAACGCATGTGTTACACAATTGGAACAATTCCCTGTTAAAGTTCATGACTTTCCCGCGGGACCTGGTGGAGGTCGTTCAAATACAAGTGCTTTGAAATTCTTCAACACCCATCAACTTAAGGTGAGTAAATATTTTTGTTCAGTTTTGTTAAGAAATTAATAAAAATTAATTTTGTTTTTTTTTGTGGTGCAGTGTAATTTACAACGTCATCCGGATTGTAGTAACTTGCGCCAATGGAAAGGTGGCACCGTAAAAATTGATCCACTAGCTATGGTGCAGGCAATTGAGCGTTATTTAGTCGTGCGTGGCTATGGTGGTATACGTGGCGATTCCGATGATGATTCTGAAGAAGATATGGATGATAATGTGGCTGCTGTTGTTATGTCGCAAAGTAGCTTCAAGCACAAGTTACAATTTCAAATAGGAGAACATGTCTTACCCTACAACATGACAGTTTACCAGGCGGTCAAACAATTTTCGCCCCTAGTAAATGACCAATCAGAAACGGACACAGATACTGAGACACCTTTAGGTAAATTGTAAAGCCAGTGGTTTTTGTTTTTTTAATCTTATTTCATTTTCTTTGTTTATTTTGTAGGCAATGCCAGCATTTGGGTACAGCAGCATACGATTTATTATCGTCCTGTAGAAGAAGAAGCTGCCTCATCGAGCAGTAATATCAACAATAAATCAAATATACCAGGAGCTGGTTCTTCATCCTCGATACACAATGGTGCTAAGGCTTCATCAAGTTCTACCGTCGGTGGTCCCTCCACCTCTGTTGGCAAGAAATCAAATAAATCTTCGTCGAAATTGTTGCGAAAGAAAACGGAATTGTGGCATGAAGGCATTGCACCCTCAGTGATATCTGCTCTTAAACCATTCCTTACGAATGCACTGCCAGCCGATGTTGTGACCAGTGTAGAAGATGCTTCCCTCGATGCCCTCTGTATGTTGCGCATAATCAATGGTTTGAATCGCCACTGGGAACATTTGTATGGTTGTGTACATCGCCAACCACTTATAGCCCAATCTGAATTTATACATCCAAAGATAACGGCTAAAGCAAACCGCCAACTACAAGATCCTTTGGTCATTATGACTGGTAATCTGCCACAATGGTTGCCCCAAATTGGTATGGCCTGTCCGTTTTTGTTTCCTTTCGAGACGCGACACTTGTTGTTCTATGCCACCAGTTTTGACCGAGATCGTGCTTTACAGCGTCTATTAGATACGACTCCAGATTTAAATTCGACCGAGTCGTCAGAAAGAGTAGCTCCCCGTTTAGATCGTCGCAAGCGAGCTATTTCGCGTCAAGATATATTAAAACAAGCCGAACATCTTATAACAGATTTTGGACATTCGAAGGCTTTGTTGGAGATACAATATGAAAATGAGGTAAGTTTTGTAAACTGCACATGAATAATTTACCCCGTGAGAAATTTATTAATTGATGCTTTTTTTTTTTGTTTCGTTGTTTCTTTGGTTTTTAGGTCGGCACTGGTTTAGGACCAACTTTAGAATTCTACGCTTTAGTTTCGGCTGAATTGCAACGTAGTGATTTGGGTCTTTGGAATGGCAGTGATAGCTACAAACAAAACTCAGCCAATATTGTTGATGTGGTCAAATCAACTAGTGTGACTTTGCACATAAACGAATCCCAGGATACCAACCCACAAACGGCGGATATTAACATCACTACCACTACTACAGCAAACACTACAGAAACTCTAAACACAGCCTCAACGCGTAACGCTAGTCGTAATAATCGTGACAGTCTATTTGTTGCAAAACGCAACAGTTTGGTTGCCACCAACAACTCACTTAATAATCAACAGCAACTTTCACCACAAACAGGGGAAGATGTTTTAGACATGCTTATAGAACAGCTGGAAAATCCAATTGCAATAAACACTACCACAACAAATCCTCCTCACAATGTAGTCGTCTCGTATGTGAATACTGCACATGGTCTGTTCCCATTGCCATTGGGAAAATCTTCGAAAGTACCACAAGTTGCAAAGGTTCGATGGAAATTTAAATTTCTAGGCAAATTTATGGCCAAAGCTGTCATGGATAGTAGAATGGTGAGAACTTTTTTGAATATTTAAGGAAAAGAAAAACCATTTCAACAGTTTACTATTTTATATTTCAGTTGGATTTGCCATTATCTATACCATTTTATCGTTGGCTTTTGAATGAGGAACATTCGGTGGGCTTAACCGATTTGGCACGTATTGCTCCCGAAGTGCAAAGCACTTTGGTAAGATTACAGGATGTTGTACATCAGCGTGATATGATTTTAGCAGATACCAGCTTAGATGCTATGGAAAAGACTGAAAAGGTATATTTTATATTTTAAATTCATTAAGATTTAAAATTTAATAATATGTTTTTTTTTCATTTTTAGATTGAATCCTTAGATTTGGATGGCTGTCCCATAGCTGATTTAGGTTTAGATTTTGTTTTACCCGGCCATGCCAATATTGAATTGTGTCGTGGCGGACGTGATACTCCAGTAACTGTACATAATTTACATCAATATATTAGTTTAGTTACATATTGGTTCCTTGTTGAAGGTGTACAAATTCAATTTGAAGCTCTTAAAGAAGGTAAGTTTTGAAAAACTTATTACGCAACTAAACAAGTACTAAAATAAAACGTAATTAGTTACATTTAAAATTTATGTTGATTAAAAAAAAAAACGGTGTAAAATTTGGTACCACAAAATTCATTGAGTTACTTTCCGCGATGTTATAATTTTTTTACTAATTTAATTCTTTGTGTGTATGCAGTTTGTACAGGTAATACCGTTTGACATATCAAAATGAAATTCAGTATGTGCCTTTGGTTTATGGGTGTTTACCTAACACCGCAAACTGAAATAATTAATTTTTCTATTCGAATATACTTTGATCTTTTATTCTTTCATTGGGTATGGTAAAGTTGAGATTTGAAATCACGTGATTTTCAAAACAGGCCTGATGGTAATATGATTTCCTTGGGGAAAGCATATCCAGATAGCTAATTCACTAGTGCTCAACTAGCTCGTCAGAGGATTTTTCCACTGACTTTAAATTCTCTTGAAATTTTGATCGATATCGAATGTCGTAATTAGACCCCAGGCGTTACTATTAAATCTGAATTAAAAAAATTCATTTTTTTTACAAAATTCATAAAAAGTATTGTTTGGTCGCCCAAGTTTAATTTTTAAATATCAAAAGACCTATTTAGTTGCCTCGAGAAATACTAAATCCATAAAATTCTACATTTTTAAAAGCCAACGCTACCATAGAATATTCTTGCTTGTCTGCAGAAACCAAAGATTGGATGGAACAACAACAGATATAAGGTAAAGAAATTAAAAGCAAGCACAAGAATAAGAGGAAAGCTTTAGGTAGTGGTAGACTTCGTTCTAACCAACCTACGATAGATGATTGGAATAAAATTTTTCGTATTCTATTATCTAAGTTTGTTTGGTTCTGCTAGTTTTTTAATCCCCTAATTTATAAAAAATAAAGGGTGATTTTTTTGAGGTTAGGATTTTCATGCATTAGTATTTGACAGATCACGTGAGATTTCAGACATGGTGCCAAAGAGAAAGATGCTCAGTATGCTTTGACATTTCATCATGAATAGACTTACTAACGAGCAACGCTTGCAAATCATTGAATTTTATTACCAAAATCAGTGTTCGGTTCGAAATGTTCAAATGTGACAAATTTTGTTCAGCGATGAGGCTCATTTCTGGTTGAATGGCTACGTAAATAAGCAAAATTGCCGCATTTGGAGTGAAGAGCAACCAGAAGCCGTTCAAGAACTGCCCATGCATCCCGAAAAATGCACTGTTTGGTGTGGTTTGTACGCTGGTGGAATCATTGGACCGTATTTTTTCAAAGATGCTGTTGGACGCAACGTTACGGTGAATGGCGATCGCTATCGTTCGATGCTAACAAACTTTTTGTTGCCAAAAATGGAACAACTGAACTTGGTTCACATGTGGTTTCAACAAGATGGCGCTACATGCCACACAGCTCGCGATTCTATGGCCATTTTGAGGGAAAACTTCGGAGAACAATTCATCTCAAGAAATGGACCGGTAAGTTGGCCACCAAGATCATGCGATTTGACGCCTTTAGACTATTTTTTGTGGGGCTACGTCAAGTCTAAAGTCTACAGAAATAAGCCAGCAACTATTCCAGCTTTGGAAGACAACATTTCCGAAGAAATTCGGGCTATTCCGGCCGAAATGCTCGAAAAAGTTGCCCAAAATTGGACTTTCCGAATGGACCACCTAAGACGCAGCCGCGGTCAACATTTAAATGAAATTATCTTCAAAAAGTAAATGTCATGGACCAATCTAACGTTTCAAATAAAGAACCGATGAGATTTTGCAAATTTTATGCATTTTTTTTTAAAAAAAAGTTCTCAAGCTCTTAAAAAATCACTCGTTATTCTTTCAATGCTAGGGAATAGGCAGAGAGTATAACGAATTAAGCCCGACTTGACGATTAATTTGTTTGTTAATAATTTAGTTCGACTAAGCCTTCCAATTAACAAAAGGTAATCAACCCTATTCTGCATTTCGATTACGTTTCCGCATTCAGTTAAGCACGAATCGAAAAAAGGTATGCCAAACAAAAACTGAATCGAAAGAAAAAGAATGTTTTTCTATGAAACGAATGAACTAGGAACACAAAATAAAATAAACCAAAAATTATTAATAAACAATTCTATTTGTCATTTAAAAAAGTTTAATTAAGTGCGCACAACGTTTTTACATAAAGGCAATTATGCTGCACGTGTTAGTGCCGGTGCTTCCGTATATTTAGCTGCCGTTAAGGAGTATTTAGCCGCTGAAATTCTTGAATTGGCTGGTAATGCTCATGTGCTGTTTTTTTTCAACAAGAAATTAAATAAAACTAACAAATTTTAGTACAAAATTCTAAATTGGTTGGTAATGCTCATGTTTATCCAACAAGAAATTAAATAAAACTAAAAAATTTTAGTACAAAAGCAATTAATAGCTAAAAAAAAAAACTATTTATTGTATTACATATTTACATCTTTTTTAATTACATGCTCTTTTAAACTAAACAAACAAAAATAGAAAAACTTTCCTTTAACAAATTTACAACTTATAAAAACGTGGCTACGATCGTAATGCAGAATACATACAATCGTAAAAAATGAAATGAAACGGAACTTTGAATACCAAAGTTGAAAAATGGAAAGAAAATTTCGATTCGAATCGAAACGCAGAATAGGGGTGAATATTTAAAATTGTGGTTAATAAGCACCAAAAGTTATGCAAGCTTTTATAAAACTTTTTGAGAACAACAAATTTTGTTTGTAATTAATATTAAAGCTTTTCGACAAGCTTAAAGCTTTTTGCAGCTTTGATAAGAAAATTCTCAATTTTATTTTTATTTATTTCTAGCACTATTATTATGGTTTTTAGAACTCGACATCGAGATAAAAAAGTAACACCTTATCAAAACCTTCTTTTTCGAAATACTCACGTATTTTAATTGTGGTTGCAAAATTTTGAAATGGAAAGTTTTTCGTAAACTCTAAATACATTCCTATTTTCCAGAAGTTTATTTATAAATTTTAGTGTTAATTAAAAGTTAAAGAATGAAGCCAACAAAATTTATTATTTTTTTTTTCAAAATCTATAAAAACTCGCCATATCTAAGAACCCATCATATTAGTTATATCTTACAGTTAATTAAAAATAAATAAGTCAAGTGCGGGTAAGGCTCAATATACAACTTAAAAGTTCTTTGCACATATTTACGACATATTTTTTACGTCTAACATGTCAAATATCCCACTGAAAAACACGTACATACATGTCGTGTGTGACTGTTAAAATATCGCTTCTGTAAAAATAGATGTGCATAGTCATCTGACATCAACAGTGTTTCATTGTGGCCAAAAACCTATGCCGAGTAAAAACCAGTGGTTAACCAGTGGCAAATGCACTAGCCGCTTTTTAACTAATTTTGTGTGTTTGACAACAATTATATAAATCGTGTATCATCATTTAATGCGAACTTAATTTTTTTAATTGATAAGTCGTTAGTAATTATGTAGCGTACAGAAACATATTTTAAAAATCTGTATATTAAAAAGTCCGACGTAAGTGTACATATACGTTTATGACTAAATATTAAGGGCCAAATTCATAAAAAATATTTTTGTTTTATGAAAGGTTTATAAAACAAATTATCATACAAAATTTGTTCAATAAACCTTTTATAATCCAAAAATATTTTTATGAATATGGCCCTAAAAGTCTTCTGTAAAACAACAATTTTGACAGACATACAGAACTACATATGACTCACACAGTTTAAAAGTCATATGTAAAACCATGTCGTGTATATAGGCCTAATTACTGTGTGTAAATTCCAAGTGTCTGCCTCTTATAGTTCAAGAAATAAGGTCATTTACGTTAAACCCGCGTCACTATCAGAACACCCTATAACAATTGCTGAATAGTGGCCATAGTAGTACACCTTCTGTAAAAAGTTCTAGAGTCTACTTATTACGGTTCCAGAGAGATAGAAGGCGCTGATAAAAGGACATGCATTGTAGCGAAAACAATAGGGTAAATGTTTACCCTTTAAGTACGGAACCGTAATTAATGAATGACAATTTTTATTTTTATATTTGGTTAGTTTTTTGTCGATTGACAACAGGTTTTCTAGTATCTGAAAACATAATTATGAAAAAATCGTTTCGGCGTTATAATTTAAAATTGAAAATCCATTTTTCGAGGATTGTGGAATTTACATCAAAATTAACGACGATACATTTCTTAAAAAATGTGAATTTTAGGTTAAAGGATTTGAGCATTATCTTTTTGCTTAAAATTTTTTATTATCTGGTTTTGTTTTTGTAACTGTAATTTAGGGAATTATTTTTTTTGTTTTTTTAAATTCAAAAATATTAACCAACTCTATTCAATTTTAATATTTCCAGGTTTCGATTCAGTTTTTCCTATACATCGTTTGCGCATGTTTTATCCTGAAGAATTGGAGAATGTATTCTGCGGGAGTGTCAATGGCGCCTATCAACGTTGGGACATTAAAATGCTGCAAGACAGCTGTCGTACCGATCACGGTTTCAATCAAGATTCTCAGGCCATACAATTCCTTTACGAAATACTCTCAACGTATACACGCGAAGAGCAACGTTTGTTTTTGCAATTTGTAACGGGTTCACCACGTCTACCCACAGGCGGTTTTAAATCACTAACACCACCACTAACAATAGTACGTAAGACATTAGATGCCAATCAAAATCCCAACGATTATTTACCCTCTGTTATGACATGTGTTAATTATTTGAAATTACCCGACTATTCGAGTCTAGAGGTGATGAGACAAAAACTTAAAATTGCCGCCAATGAGGGTAGCATGTCGTTCCATTTGTCTTAAATTGAAAAAGAAAAGATATTACGCACATAAACGAGTATTCTTTAAAGACGTTATTTATATCTAACCTAACTTGTGGTTCAACAAAAAGCTAAATTAAACAAAATGATAGTTATGGAAAATATACAAGAATAACAACAACAACAACAACAAATAATGGTGATAATTTTTATGATTTAAATAATTATTTTATTTTTTTATTATTATTTTCTAATGTATTATTTTGTAAGAAACGGTGATGTTGCTGTTAGAGCAAATTTATATAAAAAAAATGGAAAACAAAAAGAAATTTAATTCAAACAAGAAGTATATAGAATAAATACAATTAAAACATTTAATTTAAATGAAATGCTGCATATTTAATGAAATCTTTCTCTCTCAAACCCAACTCCCCCCACAAATTATTAAATAAAAAGAAATAAAAAACAAATTAAAATAAAATATAAAATTTTAATTAATCTAGAGTTAAAAAATCAATAAGCAAAAAAATCAATATTTAATAATTTAATGCATAAAACCTAAATTAAAAAAAAAAAAAATAATAGAATCGAAAGTAATAAGTTCTTAGCTAAATGAGTTAATTTGAGTCATTTTCTTTAAATCGATTTCCGATTTCTTAAAATTTCAAGATTTATTTGTAAAGGAATAAATAAATTTTTTATTTTATCATCTTTGCGTAGTAGTTACAAATACATCCTTTCCAATAAGACTTTATTTTTGCAATCGATCTATTTCAATTATTTTTCTTCTCTTTGTGTAATTTTAAAACAAATTTATTTAGTTGAATTATGTTTGTTAATTTTTGTTTTAATGCTTTCGTTTAGCATATACATAAATATATATTTTTTAAATATCTTTATTAATAACTTTTTTCTTTTGTATTTTTATAGTTGTATTACAAAACTGAATTAAAAATCGTTTGAATTAAAAAGTATATATAATATAATACTAAAATTTTATCTGCTTTAAGTTTTATTCTTATTTATGTTTTATTTAACAATATTATATTTTTTGTTATGTGGCTTTTAATATTAACGAAAAAAAATATTCATTTCATATATTTCAATTAAATTAATGTTTAGTTATTAAAACAAACATACAAATTAAATAAATAATAAAAAAAAACTTTACTTTATATAATCATAAAAAATATGCAACTAAAGTCTTTATTAACCTTTCGTGCTCACATGGGATTTACTCAAATTTTATTCCCAACAATTTGAAAAAAGTGAGGATATTTTTTTTACATTTTAAGTAGAGAGGCATTGACTTTTGCCGATACGATACGAAACTCTAACAAAAATATCGGCTATAGCGCCTAGATAACAGGGACTCATTTTCGTCCTCATAAAAAAAATTCTCTGCGTAGGGTTCTCAGAACTTGTGCGATGAGTAGGCGTGACTAACTGCGACTGCAATAGTTTCGGAATACAGAGCTATATTGAAATATTCGTGACTTGCATACAAGATCAAGGATTGTAGATGAGGAATATGTTTCATTATTTTCCAAAGCATTAAAACTTTCATTAAGAGCCGCTAATTTTTGCGATTCCGATAATTTAGAAAACTTTATGTGTTCTAATTATTTTCGAAGAAAACAGGAACATTACCAAACGCCTTTGTAGTCTCTTCGAAATTAAAATATTCGCTTCCATCATTATTCACTCTTCAGTTGTACTTTGCAGATAAATGCCTTAATGTCTGTAGCGTTACAATAGTGGATTTCACTCATTGGGTAAGTTATCACTCTATTTATATTTAATACGATTTCTCACTTCAAAGCGTAAGATTTTTTTGCATATTGCAAATTTTTTTCTTTTTAATTTGGGGATTTTATGTTTTCATACCACCAGTACCAGTTCACAGATAAAATCTCTATGGATCACACAAATTTCGTTTGCAACACTGTCTTCTTTAACTGGAAAAATACCGTTACTGTGGAACTCAATTATAAAACTAGCTGTGCCCATAAACGTTGTGTGCGTCCTGACAATATTTTGTTCGATTTTGCTTTGAAAAAATCGGCGTACTTTCACTGTTTTTTTTTTCTCTTGGAAATAAGATATTTTTGAAAAGTATCTTATTTGGAATCGGGATACTAAGGTAACTCCTCACAAAATTTTGTTAAAATCTATCCAGTAGGTTTTACGTGATGCGAACACAAACATTAAATGAGTAACAGGCAATGAGTAACTGTTTTGATCAATTTTGAGTTGTGACTGTTTATGCTTTAGTGTGCGATATGTTTATTAATATTTCGAAACTTGTAAAGTATAGTTGTATCGACAACAAAAGTATCGCCGATACCAATATATCGACAAACTCGAAGACTCACTAAAATATCGGTGTCGGATACATTTTCGTAACTTTTAACATTTAATCAAATTTTCGTAATTTTGGGTACAAAAGAAGACCTACAATTTCCAACGATAAAATTTCAGTTGATTCAAAACCGGATCGTAATATACATATGTAAATTGTGGTTTGTTGCTCTTCGTTCTCTTTTTGTTCTTGTTTTTAATGTATTTTAGAGAGACGAAAACGCTTACCTGTTTTAAAGAGATTCGAACCAGCGTTTAAGACAACTTTCAACTGCATTATTGAACTTAAAAGTGGCCGTACTTACATCCAGAAATGATGAACAAAGTTCATCAAGATGTCCCATTTTAGGTAGTTACGATTTAGTTTCGACTTAACACAAAGTTGACTGATTTCAATTTCGATTAGTTAATAACTCACAGATATTTTAAGCCTGATGCAACTTTTTACATTTTTCATAAGCATAGGGCATGTTCGGAAATGCATTACTGCGCTGCTGTAGCACACAACACAACACATCGCACAGTGCATTCGAAAAAGAAAAAGTAAAAAAAAAATGCATTATATTAGTAGATTTATTGCAAGAGTAAAATTTCGTTTTATTTATTTCTTTCATTTAAACGATTCCACAATTTTATTTCAATTTTATTTCAACACTATTTACAAACCAAAATTATTTGACGCACCAGATACGTCGCATACATGCCCTGTAATAAGCCGTTTTATTCTAACCGAATAAGAGTAACCGTTTCGATTTCAAAACGTATTCACATTTCATGCAGTTTAAAATTTCCACTTAAACGCCTTATATTAACGAAACTAATATAGATTTTTAATATGTATCATTTAAAAGATAAAGAGTTCCAGATTAACGAAAAATAAAAATTTCTTGTAAAAAGATGCATTTTATTAAGAGAAGAAAATAAAAACCGTTTATTTTATGCAGGCTAGACTGGTAATCTAATTACCTAATAATAGTCTCAAACAGATTCAGGTTGATTTAACAACGATGCCTCCATTTTATTGGAACCTTAGGCGAAGTATTTTTTGATGAATCTGAACTTTTATAAAAACATTCTGTTTACTTTAGAAAGTATCCGGTCAATATGGTTATCAATTAAAGGCTTTTGAAAATATCTGTCAGGAGGTGATACATTTTTTAAAATTTGTTAATCCACAATTATTTCAATTATTATTTAGCCTAATCTGATTGGATTGTAATCAATTTACCTAATTGTTTTAATAATTATTCGATTAATGCTAACTCTGGTTCATACTAGACAAATATTTGACGAAAAAATCATAGACTATTTTTTTGTTTATGATTATGATTTTGTTTATCGAATTAACATAGCACATGCAATAACAAATTAAATTTTAAAATATAATAAAGATGATATGTTTGTACGAATTAACCACGTGCTTACGTCTTATCATCGTTTATAACCTAACAATTTTAAATAAAAAAAGTCGTATATTGGTGGAGCAATATAAAAAAACTCAATTTATGTAATTACATATAAGAAGTTGAATTTGGGAATTCGGGCGACGGTATAATAGGTTGGACTGCAGATCCTAGAATATACGACAAGCGAGAAACTATTGATTCGATAACCTGGCAATGTTATTGCGTCCATGCAACTTGTTCATTTAATTTTTTCTATAAAGCACAAAAAAGTAAATATTATAACATATTAACGGTATTCAGTGTTTGATGTAAATGGTCTTGCAATAAGTATTTTTTTTATATCTAAAAGAAGTAACACTCAGGCAATTAATGCCTGTATTAAGTGTGTTACTTCCTTTGGAAAGGGATAGTAGTAGATAAGACAGATGTTTAGTGTGATAGTAAAGCTTCGCCAATGGCAACACTGCGATTTCACGTTATGATTATTTTTAGAACAGTGTTGCAAGCGCCTGTGGTGTTATTTATAGGCTTTTTACACTGACCAACATCTTAATGAAATGTCTGGAAGATGCTGAAAATGTGAAAATCAGTTTACATTTGCAACATCTTACATCTACCATCAACTCAACTGTCGAAAAATTAAAATATGGGTTAACCACAAATATTTAGAATTGGAATAATTGTTGTTTTGCTAGAACAAACCCAAGTATTAATGTAGAGTATTAAAGTTATTGAAAGCATTTTAGAGAAAGAAGATGTACAAAAAATTTTGTGTACCTTCGTATGATGCTCATTTTTAAACAAATATTGTTTTACATTTTTTCCACATAAATGACATTTTTTCAGTGATGCCACTAAATTAATCTAGTTTATTGCCATTTTTCTAGTGATGACACTCGAATAATCGAAAGATGTAAAATGGAACAAACTGAGATAGGAACATCTTGTGAAGATGTTGAATTTTAGGCCTGTGTATTTCTTATGGAAAGATGTCAACATCTTCGTAAATTGATGGTAGATGTTAGATGTTGATCAGTGTAAAAAGCCTATTAGACGAATTAATTTGAAGCTAGCATAGCCAATTTATAATTATTTTACTTCGCCGGCGGTTTAGTGCTATATGGTAATACCAGCGAAGGAGGGCGATGAGATAGACATTATTCGGCCCTATTTCCGTTGGCGTTGTAATTTGAAAACGAAATAAAATCAACAATTTTGCATTACCATTGGTGTTAACGATACTCCTCGTAAATATATCGTATTCTCTATTTTGAAACGAAGATAGAAACGACAATAAAATATTCGTTCTCTGTCGTCATAATTGTAGGCAACGAAATTCAAACGGCTACGAGAAAAAAATTAAAATAGAAAAAAGTATATTAAGTTCAAAATTTTAGTTTTTTTAAATGGAGAAACATCCCGCTTATGCTAAGGGTTTTCGAAAGGTCATAAAACCTTAAAATTTAGTGATTTTTGAAGCGAAACTGCCGAGAAATGAAATTCGTTTGGGCCTCCAGTTCTTGATGGAGAAGGTTGGTATAAATTAAAACTAAATAAGGAGAAAATATCCATTAAAATGTTTTTTTATTAAAATAAATCAAGATAAAAAGGAAGCTCAGATTCCAGAGCAACAGGGGAAGGATTTTATAAACAGATGCGATTGTCACCATTGGAGGAAGCGGTGTCAAACCTATTTAAATTTTGTAAATAAATTAACCCGAAAGGAAATGTAGTGGTATTCGCCGACCATGAAGAAGTTAGATCGCCACTAATCGAGTTTCGTACTTAGAATCTGGGATGGCAAAAATGTTAACGTTCTGTCGTAGCATCTTCCGATGTATATTTATATCCATTATATCATCATCATCATCATCACTAGAACTTGAAAAATAAAATTCGGTACTCGCCATATTTTGTTAAAACTTAGAAAGAAATAACAAACTTTTCAGAAATTTACAAAAATGTCATAAATAACAACACGAAAAATTGCAGTGCTACCACACTTTATTAAATTTTCTTTTTGTTTTCGATAATGTTTCTTCATCGTTTCAATTTATTTCAAGAATACGAATTTAGGAACGAAACGACGATAAGATATAGAAACGACTATTACAATTAAAACTCCAATAGGAATAGTGCCGATTATAAATAGAAATTAATATGTACATATCAGAAAAATTGATGTTGCCACGGCTAAACCAATTTAAAAATAGAAGGACATTTTTTTCGTTCTATGCAGAACCCCTTAAATGGTAAAATTTTTAATAACACTGATGATATCAGATCGCATTTAATTCAGTTTTTTGATAGCAAAGATCAGAAATTTTAGGAAGGTGGTTTTTTTACACTGCCAGAACGATAGCGATAAGAACGGACAGTATCTAATTTAATAAAGTTATATTTTTAAACAAAAATTTTGAATTTTCCTTCTTATTTGAAATCGGCAATCACTTAGTTGCCAACCTAATACTTTTCAATTGGGTACTCACTAGTACTAAATTTTTCCGTTTAGATAATACCAACAGAAATTTATCGTCGTAGTCAGCAAACATAGTTTTTTTTTGGATTCTGACCAAATTGGTAAATGGCAAAAGTACGAGACCAAAGCGCCAAGGTGTGATTGCCTTAGCTTCCTCCAAAATCTGCAGCGTGACCTATACCTTTGTATAGGAAATGAGACTCCAAATTCAGCTAGGTAAAATTAATAAGAGTTTAATGGTGCTCCTCCAGTGAAAAAAAACTTGAGTTTAATGGTTCTCCTCCAGTAAAAAAAAAATGGAGTTTAATGGTTCTCCTCCAGTGAAAAATTGAGTTTTAAAAATGGTGCTCCTCCAATGTCCGACTTATTTAATTAAAATTAATAAGTTATACACGATAAGTAAAACTATTACATGAGGCTGATTAAAGCAACCAGCAATGCAGTACAGCTAATTGAGGAATCCAATCAGCCAGTGCGAGTGAGACGGCCTAATTGACTTTAAGCGATAATTAAATGACGAGCACACGTGCACAGAGCTACTTTACGACTGCCGGTAAATATTCTATTCATTTTATTTCTAAAAATACTACCCTAAAAGTATGGATTAACTATTTTTGTGTATTGGGTACTCAAATAAAAAAAAGACAACCAAATACTCGGTACGTATTACTCAATACTTTGTCAGCATTAATTGTGGACTCGAATGGTTATAACAACACAACAGTTGAGTAAATTTAGAGTGTCAAGAAGTTATTTGCGGGATTATTAGGCCTATTCTGATAATCACTTTTATCAAAAGTGTTTTCTACACATACAAATTTTTGAGATCATGTAACCTTAAATCGGTTAGTTAAGTGACGGTGATTTCAAATCACTTGCTTATTTTTGCGAAGTCTTTGTTGTTAATTTTATAAAAAACTGCTTGAATAAATAGTTTGAGTGTTTTTTTTTCTTTTTATATTTAGAGAAAAATTATGTAATTTATTAAAAAAATATAAGAAAATTATACATCGTTAGAAATATTTTTTTTTTTGTTTGAAAAATTATTTTTGTGATTTTAAGCTCCTTTTTACCTATCGGCAGATTAAGTGTTTAGAAAGTACATCTACCCTTGCCAAGGATAGACATTTTAATGGCTGCACAAATAACGCCTTAAAACATCCATTTCTTACACTGCTTTCAATTGAAACCCTCTGGACTCCACAATTTTATTCTAGGCTCTTCAGTTTGCTTTTATCTTTCGTATTAAGTTTAATTTAAAAAAAACATAAAAACCAGTGGTTTTAAAAAGTTAAAATCATAAAAAACAATAAGAAAATAAGCAAGTGATTTAAGGGCACAGTTACTGAGCTAACCGATTTTTTGTGTGCAGAACACTTTTTTAATGTGATTTCTAATCACATTGGTAAAAAGTGGTTTTTCGAGAATAGGTCTGAACGATTTAATTCTTTTACCAAGTTTTTTTGGTGCAGGTTTTTTTTTGTAATTTTAAAATCGTGTGATTTTGAACAAGAAAATTGTTTAAATTAATTTATCAAGTAAATCTACATTATTTATATATGTAAAAATACTAAATTGCAAAATTAAAAATATTTCTATTTTTAATTATATGAAAATTATTTTGATAATATAAAAAAATTGTATGGATTTTTAATTTAACACTAAAAAAAAATCAAGAAACTCTTAACTTATTCTAATGCAATCGTCGTTTAAGCTTAAAATTTAAATAAAAAAGATAATCAAATTTAGTATTTAACTTCTTAAAATATAAAATAAAAGAAAGTGAATATTAATTATAAACTAAAGATTATCATGTCATAACACATTGATATAAATAAAAAATAATATCTTGACATTTTTTAATTGTAAACTTATATACATACATACGTAGATATAAATAATAATATTTTAAATTTATTTAATTATTCTTTAACTACTTAAAACCAACCCTTAACTGTGTTAATTAATAGTTTATTTTTTATTTTATAATTAAATTAAAATTTGTGTATATTTGAGTGTATGCTATATTTTAATGCAATGCATATACATATATATTTTTCTATAACAAATAATATAAAATAAATATATGTATAATCTAAAACAGTTTAATTTTCTTTATATAAACAACAAATTATAATTAAAAAAAGAACTAAAAACTATAAATTTAGTTTAATTATTAATTTTTAAAAGGAACAATTAAAGTGCATAAAATTATAAATATATCTAAACATAATTATTAAAAAAAAAATATAAATAAATAATAAATACACAGTATATACTTAAACTATACATATAAAAAGTAATAATAAATTTAATTTAAACAAAAAAAAAAAAAATAATAAAACTGAATAAAAATTAACAAAATTTAAGAAAAATGGTTTTTCATTCAATCGGATTTTTATGAAAAATTTTTATTACTCATTTCAGAATAAAGATACAATTTATTTTATTCAAAATATTACTCACCATATTTTATATATTCTTTTGAAAAATTTTTTGTAATTTTTTTTTTTATTAAATTTAAATTTTATTTAAATTTTTTAGAAAATTTTTTGTTAAAATTAGGACTTGATATTTTTGGAAAAATACAGCTAGTTTTAACTTTTTTTTATTGGTTTGGTTCAACTCGCCATTGCACAGTGGTTTAAAGCGTTTTATAATGGAAATAATTTCGTAGCTTAGGTACCACTAAAGATGTCTTAAAGAAATTTCACAGAGACAAAGATATTAAGATTTGTCAAACTTTGATAGTCCTTGAATATTTAGGAGAAAATTTGTATCGAAAATATTTTTATAATTTTCGGCCAACCTTAACTTAGTGTTTTTGATGTTGTGGACTGACTCATTTGTGTTCGGATTATGATTTTAATTTATCGGATATACCTTTGATAAAATTTAGAATAAAATAGTGTTTTGTTCTGATAGCGCGTTTCGTTAAAAAGTTGCAAGCCTCTGAATTGGGAAAATGTATATATGTATGTATGTGTATAAACTTAGGCCCCGATTATCGTTCACAACATTAATTATTTTAGTGTTGTATATTTGAAATTGCGATTACGATTTACAACACTTATCACATGTGACACAATTTCAGTTGTCTATGAAAATTTACAGCACGAAAATTTACACGTTTACAACATGTGTTTCTATGTGTTGTTACGCACATCAAAATCTTACAACTGCTTATTAGCTGTTGTCTTATTGTCGCGACAAGTTGCAAAATTACAATGTAGAAGGATTTGTAAGTTTTTATTTTTTATTATTTTTGCCAGGCGTTTTTAACCAAAGAACTTGAAATATTTCTTAGAAAAATAACAAATTAAAAGCAGATGGAAAAGCTCGTAGAGGTGATGTAATTAAATCCAGATATTGGCCGGGGAAAGCTGAAATTTGGAACTAACAAAATGCAGCAAACAGCTACTTAGTTGCGAAACCCTAATGTTAAAAAAAAATTGCCAATAATGCTTTGAAAGCTTCTATCAGAAAAAATTTTTAGTGCGTTACAGAGTTTTAGAATCGGCGGAATGACAGAACATTGGGTTGATGGTTTTAAGAAATTGTGTAGCAGCAAAATCAAAAAGCTATCCTTGTTAATACGAGAAATTTCATACAAATGTAAAAATTGTATGTACATATATATTATGTACATATATTGTATGTAAAGGGTGTTTTTTATAGAGGTATAGAATTTTAAGTTGCAATAAAACAACGATGGATTATTCGATTGACATGAATTTTATTTATCCGAAAGATATTTTTGTGGCATTATATTTTAAATATGATTTCTGGCATATGACCGCCACGGCTGGCGCGGATGTAGTCCAATCTGGACGTCCAATTTTCGATGACTTTTTCCAATATTTGTGGCCGTTTATCGGCAATAACACGGCGAGTGTTGTCTTCCAAATGGTCAAGCGTTTGTGGCTTATCTGCATAGACCAATGACTTCACTTAGCCCCACAGAAACTAGTCTAGCGGTGTTAAATCCCAAGATCTTAAATCCCAATTCGCAGGTCCAAAACGTGAAATTAGGCGGTCACCAAACGTGTCTTTCAATAAATCTATTGCGGCACGAGCTGTGTGATATGTTGCGCCGTCTTGTTGAAACCACATCTCCTGGACATCATGGTTATTCAATTCATGAATGAAACAGTTAGTAATCATGACTCTATAACAATCATCATTGACTGTCACGTTCTGGCCACCATCGTTTTTGAAAAAGTACGGACCAATGATTCCAGCAGCCCATAAAGCGCACCAAACAGTCAGTTTTTCTGGATGTAATGATGTTTCGAAATACACTTGAGGATTACCTTCACTCCAAATGCGGTAGTTTTGTTTTTTGACGTAGCCATTCCACCAGAAGTGCGCTTCATCGCTAAACAAAATTCGCTTATGAAAATCGGGAACAACGGTAATCTCGTTTTGGGCCCAAATTGCACTATTTGCAAGCGTTGTTCAGGCGTGAGTCTATTCATGATGAATTGCCAAACCAAACTGAGAATAAATCACTTGACAGCTATTAAATCGGTCGCCATCTTGAAAAGTAATGCTAACTTAAAGTTCTATACCTCTATAAAAAAACACCCTTTATATACATATATTGTAATTAGGACTTCATTTCAAAAAAAAAAAAAAAAAAAAAAATACTGTGTTTGGTAGTTCCAATGAGTTGGAATTGTCACGAATTATTTTCCGGATACGCACAATGTGTAGTTTTGCTGGCCTCATCATTATAAACAACAATTTAATATTAACGCCCGTAACCATGATTATTATAATTATTAATTATAAATGTTATAATTATTAATAAAAATATTAAATTTTCAAACGAAATAAAATTTTTTATTTTCACCTCATCAGTTTGTACTACAGTTTTTTAATGGAAAACAAGTACTAACATATACCGCAACTCTGTGACATACAAAACATTTAAATGTTGTAAATCATAATCGAAAAACAAATTTAAGTTGTGTTGTAGCCGAGACAATACAGCTTTTCTGTGTTGTAAACGATAATCGCGCCAAAACAAAACACAACAAAAACGGAAATGGATTGGGCACACGCTACGCAAGCCTCCTGATGACATAGCACGAACTGTAATTGAGTGAACCTGTGTGGGCAGGTCGACAAAGATGCTGCCAAAACAAGAAAAAGTTGGAGTGAAATAAAGAACATCGCTATTAACAGGAATAACTGGAGATCGTTTGCTCCTTATAGGATTGAAGGGAACATATATGTATATATCAAATCGTTGATTTCCCTTCATTTTCCTTTCTAACTGGAAAAATTGTATTTTAGCTTTCTTTAGCTGGTAACTGGAACCTGACCACTTCACTGAACAATCCAGGCCGTCTGGCAACCCTGGTCCTACCTGAGTCCTTTTTACACCTTGATAGTCAAGGTTTTATCCAAAACAAAACAGGTATTCCTAAAACCAGTTAATCCAGCAAAAGGCTTAAAAAACTTGTCCTGATTAAGAGTTATATTTTAACATCATGCTGCACGTAAAGATGCGTCACTTACAGATCGAAAAATCCAAATTAGATTGCCCAAAAGCAAATGCATTTTTAAGACTTGTAACGGTTTCATGTGTCTCATAGTAGGGGGAGTATTAACATGAGTAGGGCGGTATTTTTATTTGGGGCAGCACTCAGAGTATCACTCCAACTCAAGCAATGCATTGTGCCGGAACTAGAAAATTAAGTTATGGGAAGGAAAATAAAGGGAGTGGTGTTTGTGGACGTTTGACTTGAATTTTCTCACATTATGTAAGCGATTTAAAAAAAACGGAATACATTGTATTAAAGTAGACACATGGGAAGCTCAGAAGCCAAAAAATTGGATTCCTATTTCAGTTATTTCTCTACACACAGGGTGATTCAAAATGCGCTTTCTGATTATTCAGTTAAAATGCAGCATTTTGCGAAAAAAAAAAATTAAATTGTAAAAGCCTATAACTTTTTTGATTTTTAACTTTTTTGTATCAAATAAAATGCGTTTAATAAGCCAGCTTCTTGGCTTTAAGAGCCATAAATTTTTTATTTCTGTGACATTTAAAAAGATTCGTAAATATACCCAAAATTCCATATCTTTAGTGGAATGCAACTTTTTTCTCGGTAAAAATATTTACACCGTCTTATAGCACAAATTCTCCCCTTTTATTTAACATCCTAAAAGCTTGCGCATATTTGCGCCTTTTGAAGAAAACCCTATTTTTCTGATTTAAAGTTTAATAAATTGCGTAAATTGTTCAAAAAGTACCTTTGATTTTAGTGCATAAAAAATAGTACTTTTAAACGCGACCGGAAATGGCTAACAAATGAACTAGTTTTTGAAAAGTAATCAAAAGAAATCCGAGTTTGTGGCAAGGTAGGCCGACCTGCGAAACCCATCGACCAATGTAGTGAAAGGTATTTAAGACGAAAGCTTAATCATATAAACAATAAAGGAATCGTTTTTGCATCAACTTGCACCATCACAAAAAATAAAAAAAAAATTGATGTAATAGAAAACATAATAAAAGCGAGCCCTAAGCGTGTAAAGAGAATATTGAAGAGCATTCCAACTCTAACAGAGGAAAAAAAGATTACTCCATTAGAAGCTTTTGCGTTATTTCTGTATCTAAAACTTACAAAATATCAGTACATGGATCTGCGAAAACGGGCGATTGAGAAGAAATGCGACATTTATCCAGAATGTAGAGAAATGATTTCTGTTAAAAGAGACTGCATACCTTTGGAGATAACATCACTGTTACACCAAGCTCAGTGGATATAAGATTGCAAGATACCACTAAGATTAAGAAAGGATTGCACCGATTTTGAACCTTAAACTAGCACAGCAACTAGTGACCTATGGAAGATCGAAATACCTTTATCAACGAAATATTGCAGACCAATTAAATTTGCTTTTGAAAGAGAAATGAAGGATGTGATATTAGAAGAAGTATCTAAAACAAAAGAACAAATGGATAGCCTTCAACCAAAATCCATATGTTTTAACGATCAAAAATTGAAATAAATGATCAAATTTTACTTACCATGATCGATGGAAAATTTGCTCAAGCTTTGACCAAAACGAAATCTTCATCGAGCTGCATTATATGCCAAAAAACCTCAGGCCAACTAAGAGCCTATGAATTTGGTTTGTCTCAACTTCATGCTAGAATTCAATTTGTGTAGCTTATATTGAAATTGAGTTATGATTTAGATTTTGTTCCTCTTGGAGAAACAGTAAGATAAAAAGAAAATAAGAAAAAACAAAAAACAAAAAAAGAAAAGTGCAACAAAAGTATTTAGAAATAGGCTTAGTAATTGATCAGCCGAAGCAAGGAGAAGGAAACGCAAATGATGAAAACACTGCCAAAAGATTTTTTTTTGATCCGGAAACGGCTGCATCCATAACAGAAGTGAATTGTGACCGATTTAAAGTTATATCATGCACTAGAAAAATAAATGCTAAAAAATTTGGTCAGTACGCCAATGAAACAGCAGAACTGTATAATAAACACTATTCTTGGAAAAATATGACGCCAACAGTTCATAAAATATTATACCACGGGGAAAGCATTATTCAACACAATATGTTGCCAATTGGGGATCTTTCTGAAAAAACTCAAGAGAAGAGAAACAAAGATTATAGGTGCTTTCGTGACCACAACACAAGGAAAATATGAAGGTGTAGCACCAATGAAGATCTTTTCAATATTTTGCTATGCACTTCAGATCCACATACATGTGTCTTCTATTCGTCAAAAATGGAAATCGACCCCAATTAAATTAGATATTAAAGCTAAACAACTTCTTGAAGATAACCAACAGGCGTATTTACAAGTAATTTTCATTGAAATAGTTTAATTCTATAACATAAATAAAAAATTATATATTAACAAAAAAAACTAAGACTTTTATTAATTTGCAACAACAATATGTATGGAAAACTTTACAAGTTAGGAAAAAAAATTTGAGCCATTTAACATTTCAATATAGGATCTATATAAAATATTCTCATCAGTAATTAGCATTAATATTGAAGTTAATTCTACTTATTTTTAACTTTACACTTTATAATCGTTAGTGAGTTATGACTACTAAACTTAATTTCTGGAGCTTTCCCTTTATGGGTCTTAAGGCTAAATATGGACCGATTGTCTTACACTTTTCAGGTAGATTTAGGTTAGAGTTAAAACCAATGGAACCTTCATGAGTTTATAATCCCTATTCCGGCAGGGCTATTATAGCGGGACAGAATTATTGCACGCAAGAAACAGACTCGGGAAGAAGCTCTTTGTTCCTTGTTATGAGGCATGATGCAAAACCGATACTAATGCTTTTTGGCGCTACTGGCGCTAATGCTGAAAAATACTTCAAATTTAAAAACCTATTTTCAAGCCTTCTAAATATACTTTCCTGTAAGTCGATTTAATATGTTAATATCTCAAATTAAAGGCTAAAGTGCCATCTATTAAATTACCAATTCTGTCAAAAGTTATAGAATTTTGGCCGTCTTCTCGCGAAATGTCCCATTGTGCGCCGGCTCATACATGTGAGTTGTATTGTAGGTAGGATATAGGTGATATAAATAGTAATCATCCTTAGCTACAGGGTGAGACATCATCTAAGAACGCACCTATGTGCTTAGGCATACAACATTGAGCCTTACGAGCATTAAATTATATTCTATGGAGATAGTGTTGTAAAAATGATCACCCCTGTTCTCTAAACCATTTTTTTTTTGATTTAAAAACGAATTCAAATTCGTAAACTAGTAAACTGTCAAATCACTTTACTAGTTTTATTTTCGAGGGTATGAAAGTAATTCAGGTCCAATTCAAAAAAAAAATTATTTTCTACTAACAGGTGTGTAATGTTTAAAATATTTTTTTCCAACTTAAATTGGAATACACTAAATCGTGCGATTTTTCGTTGTTGGAAAACACTGGATTTTAAAAAATGAGAAGATTCACGGAACAGGAGTTTGTTCCTTTGCATTAGTTGTGCGAAAAAACATAAAAATCTATTTATATTTCAACGGCTGTACCGATTTGGTTCATCATGACCCAACTTTTTAGGGAAAGAAAAATGTCATTTCACATTTTTTTGGTTAACAAAATTACAAAGTTGGTCTTTACTATGTCGGCACCACCGTGCCTTCTTGAACGTCTTTTTTTGTGAAGCGTTCTTGAATTTTTTTACCCGAGTACAACAAGTATTGCGCCCATTATAATTTTCAAAATTTATATTGGTTTCGTCGCTCATTGGGCTCATGCAAAGAACTGCCGTGTCGTAAAATTTTTTGTCGTCGAAGCAAGGATCTTTTCGGCCAGAAGTTACCTTATAAATAAAAAGTAACGGAATTTAA
Organism: Phasia obesa; assembly: GCA_949628195.1. Taxonomy (NCBI): domain Eukaryota; kingdom Metazoa; phylum Arthropoda; class Insecta; order Diptera; family Tachinidae; genus Phasia; species Phasia obesa. The sequence goes on along the minus strand of OX451215.1, from coordinate 175,662,889 downwards.
AAGTCCGTTTTCTGTTAAATTGGTGTTGCGACATTAAAACTTTCAAAAGCTTACAAATTTGGCATGTTGCGATTAATAAGATTTCAGTAAAATGAAAGGAGAGAGAAAGGAAATGGTGTGTACTTAAAATTTTTAACATATGTGTATATAACTAGATTTTATTTAATATTCTTAAAATTAAGTCGAAAACCTATATACTTGGTCACACCGTGTAATAATTTAACTCGAAAAATGAGCGCCACATTGTGAGGAGAACTAAAAATCTAGAGAGAAAAATATTCAAAACGATTTGAGGCAAAGAAATCAGATGAACTAGGAAAAGAAAGTAGTGTAAGGAAACTTTTGTTTACAAAAAATAAACTCAAAACAAATCGCAATAATATATATATGTAAATGAAAATACGCAAAGAAAAACATTAAAAAAGTAAAACACTAGAGGTTTTATATGGAAAACACAAAATTAAACAAAAATACAAAATTTGATCAAAATAAATGAGATGATTCGCAAGAAGCCTCAACAAGAAAGTCAGACGAAAAGATGAGAGTAGGAAAATTATTTCTTTTTTAACTTAAATATTGTATTTTCAAATATGTATGCGAGTGAGTGTTATTTTTAGAAAATAAAATTGAAATGAAATTTTTTTAGCGTCCATTTCATTTTAAAAAGAAAAATTCAAACGAACACAACGTGAACTTTGAAAGAAAATTTTTAACAAAATTTGGTAATATTTTTAAAATTTCAATAATTAAAATAGATTTTAAGTTTTCTTATAATTTGGAGTTTAAAATTAAAAGTGTTTCACAAATAATGACGAAACTAAGAAATAAAAGAAAAAAATGAAACAGTGTAAATCAGAAATATAAAAATAGTTCAAATATATAATAAATATTATATTAAATATTAAAATTATATAATTTATTAAAATAAATTGTGAAACTTGAAATTAAATTAAAAAAAAAAAAAAAAATTAACCAAAAGAAAATGTGTTCAATGTCAGTGTTGTGTCCATTGTGCGCCCAAACAAGTTTTTCAACTATAGACGCTTTGCGTTGTAGTCTGATTAAGGCCGCTAATGGGCCATTGGCATGCCCTATATGTCATGAATTGTTTTTGGGTTTGGATAAATTGACAATACACTTGTTTAGTCATACCAATATCATGACGAATTCTGCCAGCAATAATAATGCTACAACAACGCCAACAACTCATAATCAAAATATTAAAAAAAATATTGAAAATTTCAAAACACAACAAATTGAAAATCCCAACAACAACACGATGATTGGCAGCAACTGCATTGATAGTGAAATAATAAAAACTCATTTGAATGGTGAGTTAAAATGCGTCGACGACGATACACACCACCTTTGGGAGAAAAACATGACAAAAAAGCTAAGAGTAGCAGCAGACGAGACGACAGACAAGAAAATTGTAAACAATTGTAAATCAAATTCAACTCAGCAACATCAACATCAACAAGTTGTTATGACGGCCAGAGAAGATCAAGAGGAGACAAGGGAATTAGATACATTAGCCCAATGTGATATTTGTGAATTTACTTTTCGTAATGAAAAATTGAGAAACATGCACATACGTTTAGTACATCAAAATTTTGAATGTAATAAGATAACAAATGGTAGCTTTGAGAACAAAACTTTAACACCCACCACATCACCAGTGCAAGACAGTGGTAATTCCTCTATGGATCATGATTTTAAATGTCATTTATGTGCCAAAACTTTTAAAACCAAAGGTTCTCTTAGGATTCACTTGAAGGTTGTACACTCAATGGGTCTACCCTACCTCAATAATACACCAAAACTAACAATATGTGATCGTATACGTCATAGAGAAAATAAAATATTAAAATCAGCCCATCCAGGCAACAATGGCAGTCAATTACAAAGCGAAGCTACGGCAGACGATTACAAAAGTTCAACTAATTGCAACCTATTTAATGTTGCACCCATAAACTTTATATCAAATTTTAACTCCATACCAGCTGCTTCAAATATCAGTGTACAATACTTAAATCAATCCTTAGAATTTCCGCAGGACAATTTAGATAAGTCAACACTTCAAACGTCAAATGTTTTAGTAGTATTCAATGCTTCAGGTCCGGGGGAAATAGAAGCAAATTTAAACTCATTAAATAATCAAGTCAAATCTACAGGAACTATTGCAGCAACACCCAACGATAATGATGCAGCTTCTAAGTTCAACTCCTACATGACCAATGTTACTGAAAATCCTAAAATTTGGGAATGCGATGTGTGCTCAAAAGCTTTTACCACCAAATACTTTCTTAAAAAACACAAACGACTTCATACAGGTAATTTTAAGAAGAAATAAAAAAATGCTAGATTTTATACTCATCATACCGCTGAGTATAAAATCTAGCCTAACCTAAACTCTAGTCATACCTTTTTGGATAGTGGGTAAAATTTTGTTCATATATTTTTAATATAAACTTGCGGGTTGCCAAATCTGTGGCATTTGGGATGGGCTGAGGAGACAAAATATATAGATATGTATATCAAAATATATGGATATTATTAACAGTATCGATATACAGTAGGGAGCAGATGTGAGTACATGTTTGTATTTATTCTATTGCTAGATGCATAAAAATAGTAATAGCGGGGCGATCTTCAAATTACTTTTTTTGTTTTCGTTCCTATTTAGCTCTCTGCTCTGCTCTTAAAACAAATGAAAAAACAATAGGCAATGCGAGAAAGTTAAATAACAACAAAATAACTCGTATGTACTCAATTTTGCTCATACTTGATCTCAACTAAATTATAAGAATTATAAAATGGCGAAATGTAGCTCCACAAGTTTTCGGTTAGAAGCTGAAAACTTTTAACTGATAGGGACGCACGCTTTATGATGAGAAACATGAGAACTGATAAGTCTTTAACAACAAAGGAAGCTTATATGGCAATAAATATAAATGATGGACGATGGTCTACAAGATAAGCGCTACACAACATTGGATAGCTCGCAGCTGTGAAGAAAACTAAATCTGCAGTGACACATAAAAATGTTTCGACAAGTTTACGATTCGCCATGTATCAGAAAGATTGGACTGTTAATGACTATATGGGCGTAATATGGTCAGATGAGTCCAAACTAAAGTGATTTTAGTCTGATTGTAAATAGTATTATTGTCGCCGACAGTAAGCGTCAATTCAACGACACCAGAGGCAACATCATATAGTGGTGTTATTTTACATGGTGGCATATTGATTCATTGCAAAAAATCGACGGCATCATGATAAAAGAAGTCTATTTAAGCATATTGCCATCCATCTTCCCAATTTTTTTAGATATGAGCGCATATCCTAAGGAAGAACTTGTGTTGCTACAGGTTGGAGACCCGAAACAGACCTGAAAAATCTTTGAGGAAAGTCTGACTTGGAAAAATTTTCTGTGGCCTCCGCAAAGTACCGACCTCAATGCAGTTGAGAATTTGTGGTCAATTGTAAAAAGAGGATCGGGAAAATATCGAAGAGCTCCCCCTTACTTAATCGCATGAAATTATACATAAATTGGTTGAAAGTATGCCCAAATGCTTAAATAGTGCATTACAAAATAAATGGCTATGGACCAAGTACTAAAAATACAAAATATTTTGCATGTTACCAGAAAGTGCAAAATTGAGTACATAAGAGTTATTTTTAAAAAATATATAAATATAATAATATAAAAAATATGTATTAAATTATGCTTTAACCTCCAAAATATGCGAATGTATTGGCAACAATCTTTCCAAATCTTAACGAAGCAAAAATAAAAGAAATTATTACTGCTTATTGCCATTGGTTTCACACAGGTGTTTTTTTGGTCCCTATACAAACAAGCTTCTGCCTAAACACATAGAACACAGCAGGCTACCGACTACAACCTGTTAAACCTAAACTACACATGTTTATATGAACATGATTATTTTGACATCATAGTCAACTTAGGCCTATTTCTATTTTTGTAAGCTTCAATAAGCCTTAAAGCTGAGAGTGTGGGAGGAGGAAACATATTTTTTTTATTTACCAAGAAAGAATATAAAAAAATTCAAAATTTTTTTAAAATTTTACAATTAAGAGGTTTTGAGCAAATAAATCTATTTGTTTTGAAAATGCATTACATTCTGCTGCTGTCTAATTTTTCTTTATCTCTTTATAATAAATTATATGTATATGGCCGAAATATTTTGATACTGCCCCACTGTGCGACGTTTGTAGTCGTGTAGCAGCGTTGCCGCTGTCGTCTATGTGTTTAATGACTAATGCTTTTTTATAATTTTTAACGCATGCGAAAGTATTAACAAGGCACTTGCACTGTCTGAAGCAGAAACTTGTTTAAGTTCCTGTTAAAGGTACTTTTTTTCTTACTCTCGAAAGGGTCAACAAAGCCACATATGTACATAAAAGAGTTAGGGGCTAAACAAGTTTAACAAAAAAGTTCCTCGTGGTATTGTTCATAAATCTGTTGAAGACACCCTATACCTAAAATGTAAGGTTCACATGGTTTATGGTCTTCACCACAAGAATGTGCAAAAGAGGGTGAATATAACCCTCAGATTTTAACTTTTAAAAGTCCGTAAAAATAATTTTTGATCCCCTTACCAGAATCCTTTATCGAAATATTTTTGTTTTGTAAAGAGTTTTATGCTTTTTTCGTTTAAATGACATGTTGTTTGTGTGACAGAACCGAAGTCTTAAACCACCTAAGCAGTACAGCGGTAGCAGTTATGGAAACAATAACGGATAAATTTAAGTACATTCTGGTCATAAAGGGAAATTTGTTGGAAAGTGTAGAGAATGTAGGCATAAAATATAATTCTCGATTTTAGGTAGTTACCAACACTTATTTTTATTATTATAAAAAAAAACAAAATATGGTAACGAAAATCATTATGCTATTCGCAAACACCACAATTTGAATATTTTGTTTATATTTCATCCTACAGGTATGCAATAAATATTTGACATGATTATTAAAGCTTGTGTTTTAGATTTTTTACCATTATTAATTTCTTTTTCTTGCTATAGTGGACATAGTAACATACTTTCTCTAAAAATTAACCTAGTATTAGTCTACTATGGCTTAGGAGGTTGAGGTCTATGGCAGAAGGACAGTTGAACGAACGAACAGACATCGGAGAAATTAATAGGGATAACGTTTTTACTCTTTGGGTTTTCTAAAAAGGGTGCCTAGTAAGATAGTTGGTAGTGTGATAATCTATCAGTTGTGGATTTGATTTACGCCAAAGTCTTGGATCTGCTCACTACAACGGTTAAAAATCTTCATTAAGTAGATAGATAGATAAAATAAATTTTAAAAAGTTTGCTTGAATAAAATAAAAATTAATAAAAAAAAATTGCGGAGAAAACTATGTGAGAAACCTTCTTGGTAATTAAATTAGGATAACTTAGTTGCTTGTAGGTAGTCTTGTAAAATCCGGGCTTAAAGTTACGAACCAATAATAATACAGTTTTATTTGAAAAATTTTAATTTTTTATACTTTTAAGGTGAAATGCCATACACTTGTGAACTCTGTGCACGAACTTTTACATTTCAACAATCCTATCACAAGCATTTACTTTATCACAGTGATGAAAAGCCTCATGTGTGTTCCACATGCGGTCGGGCTTTTAAAGAACTTTCGACTCTACACAATCATGAAAGGATACATAGTGGAGAAAAACCATTTAAATGTGAAGTTTGTGGTGAGTAGTTCCTATATCGAACATAAAGATCTAAAAACACTAAGAATTAAATGAAATTTAATTTAAATCTTTTTATTTCAGGCAAAAGTTTTCGTCAACGTGTCTCTTTTCTAGTTCATACCCGCATACATACCGGCGTTATGCCTTACAAATGTGAAAGCTGTCAACGGAGTTTCCGCTATAAAGTTTCACAGCGAACCCATAAATGTCAACCACTTTCGACTGAAGAATCACCCAAGGCTCAAAACGAAAACACAAATAACAATATGTCGGACGATTTCATTAAAGGATTTTTGGAGACCTCTGCTACCAATCAAATTGATCAACATATAAATGAGTCACAAAATTCCCCGACTAGCAATGAAATTGCTTTTATCAATGAAAAAGCCTCGACGTTAAATGAACACGAAGCTTTGCTTACAAAAACTATCGATGATATTGTGGTAGAGTCGTGTAATAAAATGGGTATTGGAAGTCAAGGCTTAGCCGAACATCAGGCTATTAACGAAGGCTCAATGTCGCCTTCACAGAAATTGCAAAATATGCGTTTATATTCACCTCAATTAGTAACACCCGATTTAAATGGTATTGAGGGTGATTTGACAAGATTTTTCTTGGAAAATTCCCAGGCTGGAGATAATTTAATATGAACTATGCATTAATTTACTAGATTAATATATAAATACGTGTCTGTATCAGTGTTTTTTTTAGTAATTTATTTATTTATTAATGATTTGTGTTTATTTAGTGGTGTTAAAATTTAAAAATATAAAAACTTAATTCTAAAAATGCAACATTTACCTTCTAATTAGAGAGAAAGATGAATTTTTCAAAGAAACGAAAAAGGTCAAAGTTATTTATAGATATTTATTTCATTGATAGGCCAATTTTTAAAATGACCTTCGGCTGCTTCTGCAGAATTCTGCTTTATCGATTTAAAATTCTCTCCCCACCCCGAAGTCGTAACTACGACATTGGGAACGGAAAAAATTCTCGAACTACCTGATCAGGTTAATACCGATATTGCGAATTTGTTTAGATAGTTACGTACATGCTGAGATGTGCGAACCTGTGCGTTGCCGTGGTGAATAACAAAATTTTATTTCTCCAGTATTATGGTCACTTGCAACACATCCGAACGTGAAATTTTGTTACCACATAAGAAATGACAATATAGATGAAATATAAATAAATGAGTGTATTATGTTACATCTTATTTAATTCGTATTATAATAATTTTTAAGTCTAGGACTGGCTTGCATAAGACGTAGGTCGCTGCAGTGTCTACTTTATATTTTAAATATAAAATGCAAATATATATGAATCTATACATATAATAAAAGAGTAACTCATATCCGTCTGTCTCGTTTGTGTTCGCATCACGTAAAATCTACTGGATGAATTTTAACAAAATTTTGTGAGGAGGTACCTTAGTATTCTGATCCCAATATATGATATTTTTTCCCCAAAATTATCTTATTTTCAAGAGAAAAAGCAGTGAAAAACGCAATTTCCGGTTTAAAGGTACTGAAAATTTTGGTTTAAAATTGGGATATTTTCAACACGGTATTTTTCAACAGATCTACATTTTCAACACACTTTTTTATTTTTGAAAGTGGTATATTTTTAAAACTTTTACGCAACAGATGGCGCCAGTTGAATTTGTATTTTTACTTTGTAGAATTATGTACAATGTTATTAAAATATTTGAAAAACCTCTTACAGAGCTTTACAATAATTTTAAGAATTTTAGAATTTTTTATAAATTTTAAAATTTTATCCATATAAAGAAATTACGTACATGCATATTATTTATATAAAGAAATACATAAACCATAACTGAAGCACTATAAAAGTAAGATTCTTACAATTGGTGTGGAATACTTTCAAAGCAAAATCGAGTAAAATATTGTCAGGACGCCCACGACGTGGCAGGCACAGCTAGTTTTTAAATAAATCAGTCAAGTGCGAGGTAGACTCACACACTATGTTTATTAAAAAATTCAAGTTTTTAACTTTTTCATGTCTTATGGGGCACTCTTTAATTTTAAAATTAAAGTCATAATTGCAAAAATTACATCCCTATTGGAACACTCTTTAAATATTAGTAATTGTTGTTATAGCAGCTATGGCAATACACTTTCTATAAAAATATCAGGCGCCATCCTATTGGGGTTCAAAAAATAAGGTAATATACGTGAAAAACATGTCACTGATTGAACACCCTTTAGTTATTAGTAATTGTTTCAACGGCCGAAGTACAACATCTACTGTAAACATTTAAAGAGTCTAGTATTATATTGATTGGATTTGTTCTACTCTATTACGGTTATTACGGTTCAAAAAATAAGGCTATTTACGTACAAACCATCTCTCTGTCGGAAGACCCTTTAATTTTGTTATTTGTTATAGCGGCCATGGCAATTATATTTTTATGAGTATATCAAGAGTCTATACGATAAAAAAGTCACTATACGTTAAAAACATGTCATAGCGACCGTGGCAACACATCTTCTGTACAATTGGAAAGTCTACCTATTACGGTTCAAAAAAGGGTGTTATATAGGGGTCGTAGTAATACACCAATTTGTGAAAATTTCATGAGCCTATGTATTATGGTTAAAAAATTAGGCCATATTTATGCAAATCACGTCACTGTCGGTACAACCTTTAATTTTGACTATTTGATATAGTGGCCATAGTAATACAGCTCCTGTAAAAACTTGAAGAGTCTACCTAGTATCATTCAAAACTTAGGCCATATACATGCAAATCACGTCACTATTGAAACACCCTTTAATTTTTGAGTCTAATTCGCTTACAATGCGAAAATAGTTTTAATTATTGTCTGCAAATTTTAAGTGGTTGCATCCTAAAGCTCAAGAAATAAAGATATAAAAGTAAATAGCACGTCACTTTCGGAACACCCTATAAGTTTTAGTATTTGATGATATAGCGGCCACAGTTATACACCTTCTGTGAAAATTTTAAGAGTCTACCTATTATGGTTTAAATCACGTCACTATCGGAACACCCTTTAATTTTTAGGTTTATTTATATACTTGTTTATATAGAGAACTAAGTTTTAATTACTGTTGTTAAATTTTAAGTGTATGCCTCCTACAGTTCGAGAAATAAATACATATGTATACGTGAATAACACGTCTCTATCGGCACACCCTATAAGTTTTAGTATTTATTGCTATAGCGGCAACAGTTATACATCTTCTGTGAAAATTTCAAGAATCTCCCTATTACAGATATAAAAAGCGCCTCCCTATTACGCTTGCAGATATGAAAAGCGCCGACAGACGGACGGGCAGACATAGTAGCGAAAACAATAGGGTTACGATTTTACCCTTTGGGTACGGAACCCTAATAAATGAGTATATTGTGTTACACCTTTTTTAATTCGTATTACTTATAGAGATTACTTTCGCCAATGAAAAAGAAAAAAAAAATTAAAGTTTAACCTGCGTTCTAATGATAAAACATTTCATTCGAAATAAATAAAACAACGCTGTTATAAATAAACACTAAAGTAACCATAGTGTTAACCTGTGTTTTATTGATAAAACGTTTCATTTGAAATAAATAGAAAAAAAAAACGAAACAATTTAAAAAATCAGTGTCAAACACAGAAAACAAAAATTGTACGAAATATATTTTTCATAAAAGAAATTTTCTTTTAATATTTGATTATAAATAAAAAAAACAAAATATGGATCGAGAAATAATTAAAAAGGCTATGGAAGCCATGCATTGGAATACAAAATCCGCCATGCCCATGGCAAATAAAGAAAATCAGTTGATTTTACAGACTTTGGCGGAGTTAAAAGAGAAAAAGGAACAACTGCTAGAGAGTCAACAGCAAACGGAAGAAAGGTTACAAAAATTGCAGCAACATTCCGCAAATGCTGAAGAAACAATCAATCATAATTTGGTGAGATTAAAGTGAGCGTAAAATTTATATTGAAATTTTTAATACATTTCTTAAAGAAACTCCTAGATGCCTTTCAATCTCAAGTAAGAACCGAGGCTCATTTACAAAAAATAGCCTTACGAGAGCATTCCAAGCTTAAAGATGATTTGAAGGATATTGCTAAAGAGTGGCAAAATACTAAAAAGTATATTGGGACTACAGAGAGTAAGTAAATCTAAAATATACGTATACAATGGGTTTATTTTAGTTGTATCCAATACCAACTGCTAAAGGTCAGGATTCACTATCCTACACAATCGAACGATTTAATCACAGAATTTTGTCCTACTTAAAAAATCGTTTCAAAATGGCGTTGTAGATGCCACACTATCATACAAAACAAGATTTTGCAACTCTGATCGCATGGAAAAATACTATTTTATGATTTTTTTCAAAAGATTATCAAATCGTACAGACTGTCAAAAAGTCTGTCACACACATACACTTTTAATCCACACTAGCACACATGCATTTTTTGACAAATCGTACGACTGAGTATGATAGTGAATCATGGCCTTAAGGGCCACCAGTATATAGCCACCGCGACATCTAGTTTTACAACCAATAAACGACTTTCTGGACACAAAAAATCTAGTTTAAAATTTTACTTTCAAGTTATTAATTTATTTCAGCGAGGCAGACTGGCTGTCGTTTAGAATTAAATTTTGCATTAAAAGTACTGCAAAGAAAAAGAATATCCTAATTTTCCTATTGGTTTTAAGGTAGTTAACAACACTTATTTTCGTATTCATTTAAGTTAAGAAGCTACGAACATCAGAACAGGCAAACAAAATTTTAAAACTTTAAAATCACGTCTTGAATGAGGACATCCCATAATTTTTAATATTATTATTTTTACTTGTTGTTATAGCGGACATATTAATACAGACTTTGTGTAAATTTTAAGTGTGCGACTGTTATGGATCAAAATATATACCTCATATAGGGGATTCCCTTTCCCTTTCAATTTTTATTTATTTTGTCGTCTAAATATTCTCAAATTTTGCAAGTCTGTTACAAAAAAATCTGCAATGGATTATAGTTGGTCAGAACGCATGTAAAAATGAAGACATCGCGGCAGATCTGAGTCTCTAGATATATTAGATCTTAATATCTCTCAACTTATCAGTGGCTAATCTTCAACAGTAGTGCTGGTAAAGTATTGAGTAGTAGGTATCGAGTACCGGGTATTTGAGCTTTTTTTTAAGTAGTCAATATTCAAAAGTAGTTACCCGATATTTTTTAGGTTATAGTTTTAGAAACAAATTAAATAGAAAATTTAATGGCTTCGTGAAAATTCTGGTTAACAGTGCATTTTAATTATGTAAACAAAAGTATTGAGTAGTATTGAGTACCCAATTGATAAGTATTGAGTAGTATCGAGTAATTAAAAGTAGCAGAAATTGCCAGCACTATTCAACAGTCCCTATAATTGGCATAGAAAACAAAGTGTTTTCCATGCCAAAGCCTGCTATTTGTGAGAATTTGTACGATGTGTAGGCGTGAACGTGTCTGTAAGATATCTGGAATCTAGATCGAGATTGAAGTAAAGTAAATAATTAAAACACTGTTTTGCTTTGGATGTAGTAGGCTATTATTGAACTATTTGCGATTTGTATAGCAGATCAAACAGTCCATGTATATAAATAATATATTTTACTTTCCAAACCCTCGATTCCTATATTAAGTGTCAGTATTAAATCAGCCGCTATGATCATGGAAACTTAAAGTATTGTTTAGCCAAGATGAAAATTGAAGAAGATGATACTTTCAGATTGAACCTAGAAGCGGCTGAGACGGTAGCGCACATTGTGTGTAAATGTCCAGCACTGACTAGCATAAGACTTAGGACCACGGACAGAAACTTGTTAAATGTGGATGCCATGGAGGATCTAAGCCTTAGACAAACGCTAGCGATACTACAGACTCTGTGAGGCGAGGCGAGGTTACCAGTCGAGAGTCTGAGTCAAGAGTATAGGCTGGTGATAGCACGTGAATCAATTAATGTATGGTTGCCGTAAATTACAAGTCGGTTACCTATAATCATTGTGGACGGAAGGGGGTCGAAAAGACACCCATTAGTTGGTACTATAGTCTATCAGCCCGAGGTCGGGGTTTCGTTTCTCAACAGAATCTACTATTTGCTCAATATGAAGGCTAGAAAGATGCTTGGAAATAATTTTGGTACCTTAAACTTTAATTGCGTTAGTGACAGCTTATGGAAACTTCAAGTGTCATGTGGTCAAGATAAAAATTGCAGACTGTCGCTAGCACTCGGCCTTAGGACCACGGACAGACACACACATTAACATTTGGATGCAATGGGGGACATTAGTCGCAGACAAATATTAGCAATCAGAACACGAAACTAAACAAAATTAAAAGTTTACTCTTGTTTTGTAGTGAGTACAACTAAAACAAAACAAAAAGAATGAGAACAATTGTATATTATTTCTGTTCGTGAAAGCAAACTGTATTTTTAATTAAACGTACTCAGCTAGAAAAGTAAACAAAGGGACCAAAATTAAAACTTTTAGAAAAAAGAAAAAAACGTTTCGCGAACGTTTGCCATGTGATTTGTTCATTATAGTATTAGCATTAAAGCTATATATGTATAACTTATGTTTTTGAGTAAAATTAAAATCCAGTTTGTAAGATTTTTTGCTGAATCTTGTTTAGAACACGAAACTAAACAAAATTAAAAGTTTACTCTTGTTTTGTAGTGAGTACAACTAAAACAAAACAAAAAGAATGAGAACAATTGTATATTATTTCTGTTCGTGAAAGCAAACTGTATTTTTAATTAAACGTACTCAGCTAGAAAAGTAAACAAAGGGACCAAAATTAAAACTTTTAGAAAAAAGAAAAAAACGTTTCGCGAACGTTTGCCATGTGATTTGTTCATTATAGTATTAGCATTAAAGCTATATATGTATAACTTATGTTTTTGAGTAAAATTAAAAGCCAGTTTGTAAGATTTTTTGCTGAATCTTGTTTAGACTATAATTTTCAAGTTCTTAAAAAAAAGCAAAATTAAATATCGTTATTTAGACGAAATTTTTATCCACTTAACAACTAATGTGCTGTTTACATAACCCAATTGAACAAAACGTCTTGAAAATTAGTATAGGAATAACTCAAAAAATTGAGTGCTTTTAATACAAATTTCCTAGACGAATTGCTCAAATGGGTTACATAAACAGCACATAAGTATATTAATGATAAACAAAATCGATATTCGTAAGTTAATTACGACCTAAATCAATCACCCAAAAAATACGTTTCTGCTTTAGTTTCGTTCGCAATTGCAAGACTGTATTGGTATATGAACGGAAGCAGAAAAGAGAAAAGCCAATTGTTTTGTTTGTACTCGATTTAGAAAAGTTTCAAAGTTAATTGTGCCGTTTCTGTATTACAAGCCAGCGATTCGTCTATAAAGTTTGAGTGCTATTCATACAAATTTTTTTCTTTCTCTCAATACAGAAACATCACTGAGATCTTTGCATAAAACGTTTGCGAAACGTTTTGTTTGTTTTCATACACTGTTAGCAGCTACAAGTGACTGTGATGAGATCTTGGCATAAAACGTTTGCGAAACGTTTTGTTTGTTTTCATACACTGTTAGCAGTTACAAGTGACTGTGATGAGAATAAAGGTCAACAGTCGGCAGTCTGAAATGACTACTCGAGCATGTAAATTACCAATCGGGTACCAGAATTCGCTGTGAAACGAAGGGTATCGAAAACGATATTCTTCTTACAAAATAAAAATCGGAATAAAGCCTTTTCAAAATAATATTTACACCACTTCTTCCATCATTACCCCCTCTTCTGTTGTAAGTTATACTTAGCAGTCAAACTTGCAGTGTAACTAACAATTAATAACAAAAGACTTTTTAATAAATTTTCGTAAATTGTTCGAAATTTGTAAAGTATCGAATATTTAAACTCTCAAATTTCACAATTTTCGTAATAAAAGCTTAATTTAACTATTAAATGCAGTTTTGTTCTACAGCTAAATAACTTGAGTTTAATCTTCTTTGCATTGAGTAGGGAAATTATTTATTTATTCAATTAATAGTTTTTCTTAAATTTTTTTCACTGAAGATGAAATGCGCAAACGTACCCAGAGTATCGATAATCTAACTAATCGCATTAAATGGGCCAAAACTGCTTTGGTGGAATGGCGACAGGCCATGGAGGCTGGCAGTAAGGGCTTTCAGCTAATTGAAATGTACTACAAAGATGATGAACTAAGAGCTAAACAACAAAACTATAAAAGGCTTAGGTTGGACGACGAAATTAAACGTGAACGCCAAAAACTTATCAACATGTATGATGATCAGAAGACCCTGGAATGTACTCTACAGTCTACGGCTAATTTATATCGTACGGCCCATGCTGAACGACGTCAAATGGTGGAAACATGGAAACAAGCTGCTCAAAAAATGTGCCAAAGAGAAAAAGATATACGTAATGGTGAAACAGATTTAACAGAACTCCGCCGACAAGTGGAACTTAAGACTAAGGAATTGAAAAATTACGACAATCAGCTTAATGAAATCATAGAAAATAATCGTGAAGTAGAAGCAACAATAGAAACGCTGAATAGTGACACATCCGATATAAAAGATCAAATTCAAAGGTTGACCGACATGATTTTATTAAAAACTCAAGAGGTAATATGAAAGCGAATTGAAAATACTTCTGATAATATTTTCATCAAGTTCGTTAACTTTTTTTAGGTAGAACTTATTACTAAAGAATTACAAAACTTGGCCAATCGTGTTCAACAACAACGAGTCCAAAATCGTCATTTTGTCAAAGAGAAAGCAAAAAATATTGCAACATTGGAGCATTTCGATAAAATGATTGCAAGGCTAATAGCACGTGTTGAAGCTATGAGCAATAAAAATATGAATGCCCAGCAAAGACTACAAGTTTTAGAAGAACTAATGGATATTGAGAATAAGGCACATGCTGAAGTGGGCAAGGAAACAGACCGTATAAATGGCTTGATTTATCGTTCCCAACAACAACTAGTGCAGTTAAAGGCAGAAGCTATGAATCAAATGGTAATGGAAAATAAAAACTTATGTATATGGGGAAAAGTACATCATATACGAGTATAATATTTTTCGAATAGGTTAACAATCGTGGCATTTTGTGCAATATAGCTGCGGTGGGGAAAAACAATCAAGGTTTAGAAAAAGATTTAAGAAAACAAACCGAAGTTAATTATGAAGTGGTAAGTGAATTAAATTGGCTTAATATTAATAGTTCTCGAACAAGTTTTACTAGAAAATAATTTTTATAGTCCTTTAAAATCTTGTCATTGGAAAGACGCATATTTCAACTTCAAGGCGGAATCATAGATCCGGTAGCTGAAGTAAAGAACAAACAATATTTGAGTAAATTGGAGGAACACTTTGCTACGTTGCAAAAAAATGTACAGGCCACTCAGCAACAAAACAAAAAGCTGGACGATGATATGCGCCAATTAACGATAACCTATAATAACGATATGTCTCGTTTGGAAAAAGTAAACTTTAAAATTAAAGAAGCCCAAGCCTATTGTGAAGGTGGCATTAAGAGAATCAAACAAGAGACACGACGCAATCAAGGACTTATAGTTGAACTAAGCATTCTAAAGATGACAGCAAATGAATTCGAAAATGAAATAAACCAATGCGAAGACGGCACCTATAATCTAATTAAACATCGCATGCACTTAAATCGCACCATAAAAGATCGTATGATTGAGATAAAGTCACAAATGGCTCTATTAAATTTGAAGCGTAAACATTTGCAAGAAGAAATGGGCACTTTAAAAGCCGACATAGGAGAGAGAAGAAAACATATAGAAGCGGTTAAGGCTAGATTTGAATTGACCTCAAAGCTCTTGGGTGTTAATGATGACGGAAGTTTTGTAACAGGAACTCAGCTTAGAATAGAGACGGCTCAGGAAAAACAAATCCTTTTGGACGAGGGGAACGATTTGAATGAGAAAGTTCTTCAAGCGGAAAAGGAAATACAAGGTCTGCAAAATACATTGGCCTTGTTAAATAATTGCAACGATGATTATCGCAAGAATTTACAAAACCAACAGGATGGAGGTAAGAGTGAATTGAATGGAGGATATTTATAAGGGGTTCGTTTAATCAGTTGGTTAAACTAGTAGTACACGGTACGTCGTGTAATCCACGCCAAATTTTATATGCAATAAACACATTGACAACATCGGGCTAGCGGCTACAAACTGTCAAAATTAAAACACAAACTATTTATAAAATTTTTGGGAATTTAAATATTAATTACACAGTATAACATTTTTCAGTTAATTGATTGCCAACTCAATTCTGTAAACTGTATGTGAAATTAGACCCAAAAAGAAGAAGTTCTGCATCATTCGTTTTGTCTTCTTACCTGCGATTTGAAGTTAGTATCGATTTGAAGTTAGTACTATCGTATAGGGGAATGTATCACGTTTTAGGCCCTGTTGTTTGACATAGCTCGACAACCACTAGCCCAATTTAGTTGAAATAAATTTTAAAAAATTAAGAATTACAATTCCCTTAATCTGTTCATATATCGTTTTCCTATACAAGTAACACTTTCGAAGTTAAAAATGAATGTATGAAGGGAAAAAATTATTTTTTGCCTAAAAATTAAAATTTTTTTTTTTAAATACATAAAAAATCCAAAATGGAAAAAAGTTTCAAGTCTAGTTATTTTTTCGCAAAGTCACATAACCTATGAGCAAAATGAGACAAAGATCATAAAAATCGATGCACGCGTTTGTCATTTATTCACAATTAAGTAAATGTATGAATTTCAAAAATTTGCGGTTCAAAAGCAAAAAATTGGATGCATTGCTTGCGGAGGTTTGTTGGTGGAGTTCCACAATTATGCAGTTTGAAGAAAGCACCGAAGATGAAGACATTGAAATTGGTGGACACAGTGAAAGAAACACGCCCTTGAATAGTATGTGTATCTCGGATGACGATACAGACTCAGACCATGAATATGAACAACCTACGAAGAAAACAAGATCATCAGAACCACAAGCGTCAACTTCTACAAGGATGGATATTGCCAATAATTGAAAAAATGTTCTAAATTTTGTTTTTATGCATATTATAATTGCGTATTAATTGCATATTATTTTATTTTCATTAAGTTTTTATAAATAAAGTTTTTTTTTGCATGATAATTTTTTAATTTGTATTTTTATTTTTATTCTAAGGGTGGTGGCTATAACTGATTTTTGAAATTCATACCTTTACTCAATTGCGAATAAAAGCGAAACGCGTGCATCGATTTTTATGATCTTTGTCTCATTTTGCTCATAGGTTATGTGACTTTGCGAAAAAATAACTAGACTTGAAACTTTTTTCCATTTTGGATTTTTTATGTATTTTTAAAAAAAAAATTTAAATTTTTAGGCATAAAATAATTTTTTCCCTTCATACATTCATTTTTAACTTCGAAAGTGTTACTTGTATAGGAAAACAATATATGAACAGATTAAGGGAATTGTAATTCTTAATTTTTTAAAATTTATTTCAACTAAATTGGGCTAGTGGTTGTCGAGCTATGTCAAACAACAGGGCCTATAACGTGATAAATTCCCCTATACGATAGTACTAACTTCAAATCGATACTAACTTCAAATCGCAGGTAAGAAGACAAAACGAATGATGCAGAAATTCTTCTTTTTGGGTCTAATTTCACATACAGTTCACAGAATTGAGTTGGCAAATCATGTGTTGTACTGTGTTATGTATGTTGTATGTATTTCTACAATATTTTCATAGTTTTGTAGTAATGGGTGATTGAAGTAGAGGTACTTTTTTCAATAGCCTTTTTTTGATAGACCACGAGTGAGTCGTGTCATGCTGTCATGTTATTTTTGTTTAGTATTGTTTGACATTTTATAATGGAAAGACTTACGCCTGATTCGCTTTGCCCTATGGGCTCTTTAAAAGTTCCAGGAAGAACCGAAGTTTTCGAGGCAAATTTTGTTTAGCGATGAGGCCCTTTTCTGGTTCAATGGGTATGTAAACAACCAAAATTGCCGCATCTGGGACGAAGAGCAACCTGAAGAGATTCAAGAGCTGCCACTTCATCCAGAAAAACAACGGTTTGGTGTGGTTTGTGGGCCGGTGGAATCATCGGTCTATACTTCTTTAAAAATGATGCCGGAGCGAACGTAACCGTCAATGGCGACCGTTGCCATGATAACCGACTATTTGATGCATGAAATTGAAGCTCGTGATCACGGCGACATTCGGTTTCATCAAGACAGCGCCACTTCCCACACATCCCATCAATCAATGGATTTATTGAGAGAACATTTCGGTGAGCACATAATTTCACGTTTTGGGCCGGTCGATTGACCACCAAGATCGTGTGATATCACACCGTTAGACTTTTTCCTGTGGGGATATGTAAAGTCTAAAGTTAATGCGGATAAACCCGCTTCGATTTAGGCCTTGGAGAAAAACATCACGCGTGTCATTCGCCAGTTACTAGTCGAAATGCTCGAACGAGTCATCGAAAATTGGACTCAATGGATGTACCATCTGCGGCGTAGCAACGGACAACTTTTGATAAACATAATCTTCAAAAAATTAATGCCAATGAATGTTCTTGCAAATGGTAATAAACATTCTCCATTAAATTTGAATTTTCAGTGTTGTTTTCTTTAAAAAAGTAGGGAACCTCGAAATAGATCACCCTTTATGTAGCTGTCGTCTTCAACAAACCTCAGTAGCTGACTACACGGCGATAATTGTAGCCAACGGCATTTGTAGTCGTGTAGTGGTGTAGGCGCTGTTGTTACATATATAGTGCATCAGATATGGTTTATATATTTATTTGATTTAATGGGACCTATCTCTGGATAATTACTCAATAAGATAGCCTTTTTAGAAAATTCTAAAATTATTGTAGAGTTCAGTAAATAGTTTTTAAAATTTCTCACAAAATTTTATTAAAATTTATTCAGTAGTTTATCTAAAAATTGCTATTTTGTATTCCATTTCGATTACTATCTGCACCAGCAATAAAATTTTCAAAAATTTTTTCATGTGCAGAAATGGTCCTGTTACAGTTTTATTATATGTATAGATATCGTATGTACATATAGGTATATGTATATATATGTATAAGCAGAAGCTTGCAGTCTGTTTTTACTTACGTTCTACTTAATTGGTTCATAACAACGAACTTACAGGAATGGGTTTCGTACCTAGGATTTAAAAACGTAATAGTCTGTCTATCACCGTTCTTCTGTCCCTAGAATCGTAATGGGAAGACTTTTCACGGGAGGTGTATTGCTGTTGCCGTAAAAATTATAAATACGAAAAATTAAAGGATGTCCCGGTAGTGACGTTATTGTCATGTATATCACCTTATTTTGTGAACCAGACCCTTAAAATTTACGAAGAGTATGTTTTACTATTTCCACTATAAGAAGTATACAAAACAAAATTAAAAATTAAAGGGTATTCCCATAGCGATCATGATAAAAAGTAAAACTGTTATAGGCAGACATTTGTTTCTACACTATTTCCGCCGTAACAACAAGTATAAAAAATAATATAAAAATGAAAGGGTGTCCCATAGAAGACGTTATTGTGACATTTAATTTATTTACACCAAAAGTATATTATTTGACGTCGTCGACAAACAGTTTTAATTTTTGAGTTTTTTTTTTAATTTTTCATGAAAAGTAGGTTTTATAACTATAAACGTAGATATAGTTTATTGGATTTCAAGCGAAGATGCGCATCAAATCTAAACAAAAAATTTAATTCTTTGCATTTCAATTATCAAAAGATAAGGCGTACTACAAATTTCATTGACTAGAAGGACACCCTTTCATTTCCATTTTTATACTTTCTATAGCGTTCACAAAAATAAAAGTTCTTTGTAAATATCAAGTATCTGTCTATAAAGATTTAATAGATAAGGCCATATAAAAAAAATTACGTCACCCATGAGGACATAGTAATATTCGCTTTAATAAAATTTTAAGTATTTATCAAAAGATATGGTCATATAGCAAAAGGTGGACCCTTTAATTTCTAACTTTATACTTCTTGCTATAAGGGACATAGTAATATATGTCTATGTAAATATCAAGCGTCTGTATATAATGGTTTAAAAGATAAGGCCATATACGAAAAATTTCGTCGGCTATGAGGACACTTATTATTGCTGGCACAGCAACACACAATTTCTTTAAATTTCAAGGGTATGTCGTGTCTATTACGACACTGTTTAATTTGCAAATTTAAAATTTAATACCTTGTGTTATAGAGAATCTAGCAATACAAACTCTTTGTAAATTTCAACTGTCTGATAATAACTTTCAAAAGTTTGGCCATATACATCAAACTACATGAACTATTGGGTAACCCTTTAATTTATAATTTTAAATATTTACACTTTTTATTATAACGGACATAGCAATGGACATTCTGTGTAATTTTTAAGTGTTTGTCTATAACGGTACAGAAGATAGGGCCATATATATACGTCAATATGGGGAAACTCTTTAATGTCCAAACGTAAATTTTATAATTGTTATTACAGCGGACTTAGCAATGAAGATGCTTTGCATATTTTAACTGTGTGTCTATAACTGTTCAAGATTTTGGCAATATTCAACAATTAAATAAAATCTTTAATTTATGATTTCAAATATTTTTGCTTGTTACTATAACAGACTTGTTAATATAATTTTCAAGTGTTTTTTTATAAAGATTCATAAGATAGGACCATATATGACAAATTACGTCATATATGGGAACACCCATTAAATTTTAAGTTTATTATAGTGATACGCACTTTTTTAAATTGGTGCCTTTTAAAATTCAAAATACACGTAGATACCAAGTATGTTGTATGGGAGAACCCTTTAAATTTTAAAATATTGGTTTTGGGACCAATCTGTAAGCATAACCTTTCTAATAAAGAAAAAAATTTTAAAATCGGTTCAGAAATGACTGAGTTCTGCGTGCACAAACATAAAAAAGCAACATTCAGACGAATTGATAACCTTCTTCTTCTTTTGAAATCGGTGAAAAAGAGAATTTATTCTCTCAATTTATTAATACTTATGTTTTATTTTATTATCAAATATACGCCGAAAAATATTCCATTATTTTAAAAGAAGATTTCAGCACAGAACAGAGTTATCGATATGCAGTCGACTAGTGTTTTAGGGGATACCAAATTATAATCGAATTTGTGACGACGTCCAAACAAAGTGATGTCGGCTTAAAAGTGACGCTCAAGTTACCGACACCATATAATATAAATTTTATTAAAATTTTTAAAAACAAGTAATAATAAAAACAAAATTAAAGGGTACCCTGACTAAATTGAAATTTTGTACTATTGTACGGTGATACGGAACCCTGTGATTCCAACTAGCACTTGACTGATTTACTATTTATTTAAATTTCAACTTTCCACAGCTCGCAGTAGGTATGAAACCCCACATCATGACAATATCATCACCATGTTTCACTGTTACCTTTAAGTTTTTTTTCTTATCGATGAAAAATCACGAATGTTAAAACAAGAAATCTTATTTCATTCGTTAAATATTTCCAAATAATTCTACATTTTCAGAAGAAGCTAGCGTCGAATTAAAATCTTTACAAATCAGCTATTGCTCATCTTTGAATGTTTTACGTAGTTTGCGACAGGAACTGCAAGAATTGGAATTTAAAATAGAGGAACACTATAAAGAAAGGGAGGAATTGGACAAGCTTTTAAAAAAGAGAGTCAACAAAAGGTAAAATAAAAAAAAAATCATTTTAAATTAAGAAATAATTAATTGTTTTACAGATCTGAAAATTCCGATTTTATATCCCATATTAAAAGAGAAATGTTGGATCAAAATAATAAATTAATACGCGCTGATAGAGACCTCAAAAATGCTCTAACAGCTCTCAAGATTAAAGACATCGGTAGTGAGTTTTTAGAATTGTATAACAGAGATTTGGATTTAAGGGAATTAGAGAAAAGAAATTTAAATGTTCTAAATCAATTAGGCGATTTAGCTTATGCTGATGATGAGATAGGTCCCAAAATTGCTCGTCATATTCTAAACCGTAACCTGAAAATGCCACATATGCTGCAGAAATCTAGAAGTTTAATATCATGGCGTAGTGAAACTTCATATGATGGAATTTCAACAACTTCATCGAGGGGTGAGTAGTGTTCAGTTTTTTTTCTAAGTTTATGTTTAAGAAGAATGTATAGTTAAAAAGTACCGTGTTAAAAATTATAATACAAAGGATGACAATTAAATAAACTTAAAAATAAGTAAGTATTACTTGGATCAAAAAATAGGAAAACAATTTTCGAATCTTAAGCTTTGCCATAACAACAAGGCTAAAGGAGGAAAACATTTAAATTATATTTTGACTGATTTTTATTGAGAATAAATACTAACTACGTATTTTTTGTACTTTTATATATTTTCAGAAATATTAACTTCTCGTTCTTCGCAATCAGTCACCTCCGAAATAAAGCTAACACCAACCACCAGATTAAGTGTCATTTCTTTAGAATTGCCAGAGAAAAAAAAGAGCAAATAGAGATTTCGTTTTTAACAGTTTATTTTTAATTGTCTCTCATATAAATTTATATGTAAATAAAAAATCTGATCTATAATTTAAATAAAATACCTTGGTTATATTCTCAGTTTAGTCTTCACCTTCGGAGCCACTACCAGAGGCAGTACCACTGCCAGAACCACTGGGGGTGTTACTACGTGAACGTGATCCCGAACGAGAACCCGAAGCACTGCGAGACCGAGAACGTGATCCGCTTTTAGAACGCGATTTAGAACGTGATTTGGAGCGAGATGAACGAGAACCAGAGCGAGAACGAGAACCTGATTTATGTGAACCAGCTGGTGTAGCAGAACGTGATTTAGAGGGTGATTTAGTAGCAGAACGAGAACGTGAACCAGATGCGGAACGTGACCTTGAGCGTGAAACTGATTTTGAAGGAGAACGGCTGCGTGATTTCGATTTTGAGCGTGATCGTGAGCGAGAGGAAGCTCTAGAACCACCTGAAGCAGAGCCAGATCTGTCAGATCCAGAACCTGAAGCGGAACCAGAGCGCGATCTAGATCTTGATTGCGATTTGGCATGGGATTTAGATCTTGAACGTGATTTTCGTTCACGTTGTATTTGTTCAGCATCTTTATCGGCTTCTTCATGTTCTATTTGCTGCTGTTGTACTGTTTGTGGGATATCATCCTCTTCTTCCTCTTCCATTTCTTCTTCCTCATCCTCATCACCCGGTGGTTCTAATTGGCGCTCTCTGTAACGTTGCATGCGATGTTCGTTTGCATCCAAAGGACGATGTTTAACCACCAATTTCGTATTGCTTGGCTGTTGACCTACCTTCATACGTCTCTTATTGAGTCGTACACGTGTCTCAAGTTCGTTATAGTACACACCATCATGGCGCATAACAAAGAAGTAGTTCTCTTCGTATCCCTTAGAAGCTTTGCTTTTAACATTCCAATTGTATTCACGGGCAATTTTATATTCATAATCTTCCTCATCCTTGTACAGAACCTGATCGGCAAAATCAATACGTCTCTTTTCCAACGTTTCCTCAGTTGGCAAGAAATAGGCCACAAATTGTTCACCACTTTCATCCATCACACCACGAATCATAGCCTGAGACATTTCTTCCAATTGAGCTGGTACATTTTTGCCAGCCGGCGCAGGATCGCTGTCGAAAATGACCTGAGCACAAGGATATTTCCAGTTTTTGAAGTCAGGATAAACAGGAAATGTTTCCACAGGCGTTACATTGGGTTTAGAGTAATGTTTAGTGATCTCTGACTTAGAATCTTCGAATGTTTTCTCGATGGCCTTTATTTGCGCATCACGATCCAAATAAAGAGTTTCCTCACGCAATGACTTTTTCACATTATATCCCACCTTGGCTTCAATCTGTTCCAAGTTTTGCGGTTGGAAACGTGTTTGTTCTGTAGAAATATATTCTGATTTACGCAACCATGAAACACTGCGAGAATGTTGTTTTGATCGCACAGAATCGTGTGGCGTGTGAACATCTTCTTCAAGAAGTTTTTCATCAGCTGGATCTAGTTGGGCATATGGATCGGCTTGATAGAGATCGCGATTAATTAAATCAATAGTTACTCCCAAATCATGTTCGGTTAAAACCTCATATTTGTAGTTGCGTTCCAACGAAGTGGGATTATACTGAACAAAACGGTGACTACCAAAGGGGTACTGAAGGAATTTAAGATCAAATGGTATATCGGGCAAATTGTTGCCATATTTAACGCGGCATATAATTTCCGATCTAAAAATTTGCAAATTGGTTAAAAAATATTAACTTTTTATTTTTTCCCGGAAAACTCACTTTCTTTCAGTTTGCCTAGGTGGCCTTTTTTCGGTTGGAGCGGCGGCGCTATTAATGGTTGGTGGCATTTTTTCCTTAGAAATTACACATTAAAACTTAAAAATTTCAATTAAATATTCTTTTTTATTATAATTTGCACAAATTGATTGCCGATTTCGTCGTATTTGTTAAATAAAAACTCACGGTAATTCACCACTGTAAAAACATGCCGCTGAAAAAAATTTGTATACTTTTGACAGCAACTAAGACAGAGTAACACAGTTGTTTACTTATTAAACCACTCTTTTCAACAACAGGGTGTCTATAAAATGCGGTTCTATATCACAAATAGATGGCGCACTTTTAATTGTTATTTAATTGTTACAATTATTTTTATTTTAATGTTACTACCGAAATGTTCTTTCCGTTATACATCAAATAGACCATCTCTTTCTTCTTTATATTACACAGACTTCACTTCTTAAATGAACTATATAATCCAATACTTTTCTTACAGGACATTTACATTATAGCGGAATCTAGTAGATTTGAATTAAAATCTTTTTGAAAATCTACATTGTTTGTTACTTAATTAGTTTTTCGGCCTTTTTTATTTTCTGAAAATTTTGTTGTGTCTATATATAATTTATATTTGGGATTCTAAGGTCAATTTTTCCACTATTTTTACATCGTTTTCACTGCTTTTCTTTTTTTTTTTGACAAGTCGAGTTATATTTTTAATTTTATATAGAATTTACATTTTTCTTATTGTTTTATCAAAATTATGTATATTTTTAGTGTCAATATAGTATTAGTTGTAACGACACCTTTTTTGCAAAGCAAAGCAAATCCATACCATACTTTTTCTGCAAGGCCAACCCATAACATTATTGCAGTGCCGAAAAATCCATATAAATAAAATTATAAATCACCTAGTTAATATGAATATGCCTTGAATTCACTTTGCTTTTGTATATACAAGTTAAGAAACCATTTCATCATTCCTTAAATAAAATATATGTAAATTCTTTCCCACAAAAATACGCCGACGCTATGTCTGCTTAATATAAGGGTTTAATATTTCACGGTGAGAACTGAATTAACAAATGAATTTCCAACAGCCAAAAATTCTGATAATTACAATAATAGGTGTGATCCCGTACTCAACATTGGGATCCCGCGGGATCCCAATTATACCGAAAACTGTTCCCGTACTGCAAGATAAAAGAGAGTAATTTTGAGAGAGAGTATTCTTCTTCTTCGTGTACGAAACAGCCCAAACTTTTTCTTCTGGTTGATTGTGTAAAAGCCAAGGCGAATTCATACCAGGTGTGAGCAGTAGAGCAACAACTACAACAAAACAACAACTTTGACATTAGATTAACAGATATGAAACAATGTATTTTTGACAATACATTAGCAAAAAAACGACAGCAAAAAACATTCAGCTGGGCTATCAACACCACCTGGTATGAATTCGCCGTGGTAAAAGTAAAACAATCAGCTGTTTGAAAGTAAACCATAGAAAATTAAAAAAATATATGTGTTCATATGCTCACAAAACTGCACTAAATCTGTTATTTAAGAGTTTTATCATAAAAGATTAATAAATTAAACTTCTAAAATATGTTGGGAATTGCGAGTACATTTAAAATATTTGTGTTTTTAAGTTTTACTATTTACGAAGGCATACAAAACACTTTGACAAAGTTTTGTGATATAAAGTTGGTTTTTTGTGTTACCGTACTTTTGTTTTTTCTCATTTTACCGAACTTTTCCCAAAAAGTACGGGATCGCACTTAGTAATATGACAAATATTATGCTTTTTGCAAAAACAAATTAAGAAAGAATTATAAGAATCATTTTTGTAAAAGTTAGTTCTAATTTAGCTTAAGAAAGAACAAATTGACAACGCTCAACAAAAAAAAATTTTTTTAAAAAATGAAATAAATGAAATTTTAATTTACATACATACATACATTTGTATTTTACAAAACGAATTTATTTTATAAGGTGAGACAACTACGGCAACAACAACAAAACAATGAAATTAGATATCTCTAGTGAAGGCCGACGTATCCCTACGGTGCAAAACCAAAAAATCTTAGACGTGTTCTTCGACAGCCTCTTTCACTTCGCTTCGCACGCCACCTACATCAACCAGAAAGTGAAATCTCGGCACAAAGTCCTAAAAGCTCTTGCAGATATCTCATGGGGAATGATCAAAGACACCATAATAACAACTTTAAACTAGTAATGCTGCCCCTATATGGACCTCGTTCCTCAGCGACACTAAATGGCGAGTTTTACAAACTGCACAAAATAATGCACTCAGAATCGCTACCGGATGTGTCGGAATGACTAACATAGATCACCTTCATGAGGAGACCAGGATACTACCGTTCAGGCAGCACAATGAGCTACTGACAAAGAAATACCTGATGGCTTGTCACCTGTACACCCACCCTATCCTTGAAGTGGTCATTCAAGATCCGTCTCCCCGTTACATCCGGCAGGACTTTCGTCTCTATCGCAATGATATTCGAGATATTATTCCATCTCTTATAGACCTAGTTAGTGGACATTGCAGACGCTCAAAAACTATTACATGTAATAGGGTCTTAATGAACACCCCCCAGCGATTGCAGACAATAAGAAGCTTTTTCCCAGGCAAACAAGAACTACCTTAGCACAATTAAGGGCCGAATGGTGCAGTATTCTTAACTGCCACCGCGAGCGTATAGTTTCCGGCACTTTAAATCGTTGCCCAGCCTGTCTTCAAAGCCCCCATGACACGGTGGATATGTTTATATCTCCTAACAGGCCTCTGGATCTGCGCCCCACAGACCTATGGTTAAGACCGATTGAAGTTGCGCAATTTCTCCAGCTCCAAGTTCCACCCACGTGACAACTTTTACAATAATTAATATTTTCTTATTAAATCTTTTCAGGAAAGAACTTTCGATAACAGCAGAGCAGTTACAATAACAACAAAAGAATAACCTTGATAATTTGCTAGTTACGCGTGATCCATTTCGAGGTTGCCTACTTTTAAAAGAAAAAATAAAAAACACAGAAAATTCAAATTTAATGGAGAATGTTTATTATCATTTGAAAGAACATTCTTTGGCATTTATTTGTTGCAGATTATGTCTATCAAATGTTGGCCGTTGCTAAGTCCCAGATGGTCCATCCGTTGAGTTCAATTTTCGATGACTCGTTCGAGCATTTCGAATGACAAGCGTGATGTTACGTTCGCACCGGCATCATTTTTAAAGAAATGTGAACCGTTGATTCCACCGGCCCACAAACTACAAAAACCGTTGTTTTTCTGGATGAAGTGACAGCTCTTGAATCTATTCAGTTTGCTCTTCGTCCCAAATGCGGCAATTTTGTTTTTGCAAATTGAGCCAGAAATGGGCCTCATTGCTAAACAAAATTTGCCTCGAAAACGTCGGATCTTCTTGGAACTTTTCAAGAGCCCATAGTACACGTTGTTCAGGCGTAAGTCTTTCTATTATGAAATGCCTAACAATACTAAACAAAAATAACACGACAGCATGACACGACTCACAAGTGATCTGTCAAAAAAAGGCTATTAAAAAAGTATCTCTACTTGAATCACCCTTTATATATAAAAAATAATGTAATTTTGACAAGACATTAACATAGGAAAGTTCTGCTGCTCTATTACTCTCACATGGAAAATTCTAGAATTGTAGATTTTTGTGGCTAAAATTTCCTCCTTTATATACATATAAATCTTTAGTTCAAAACACAAACTATAGTTTAAAAATTGAACTAAGTGTACATCAAAATTTGAACTAGTTCATTTAGTTTAATTAATGGAAACGTTCTGATGAACTAGTTCGTTCATAAACTACCCAAGTCTAATTTTTAACAGTTTTCTTTACGAATCGAAGTACAATTATTTATGTACCTTTTTAAATTGGTTTAAAGATACTATTTGGTTTGCATTTATGTTAAAGTATGCACATATGTATAATAGAATTTTCTATTGAAAGGCTAAAATAAAAGTTTATACAAAATTTCAAGTTTTTAAAAATATTAAATTCAATTCAACCTTAAATTTTTTTTTTAGATTATTTGTTTAAAATTATTTAAGTGGGTTATTTATTTTGATTTTTCAACTGTATTTTATTGTTAAACAATTGCCAATCATAAAATATAAATTTATACACATTTAATAATGACGTCGAATATTTATTTATGTACAATGTATTTCAAATATCTTAAATATGGTACATACAAACTCATTAAAATCAATATAGTCAAAATTAAACAGTAACGGACAAATAAGTTCCTGGATTATTTTTTAATAAATTTGAATTATTAATATCTGTTTTATTTTAATTTTGAGCAAAAATCAATAAATGTTTACTAAAGGACAGGGTTCACTATCCTACACAATAGTACGATTCAATCATAAAAAAATCTGACAGAATTCTATCCTACTCAAAAAATCGTTTCAAAATGGCGATGTAGATGCCACACTGTCATACAAAATAAGATTTTGCAACTCTGATCGCATGGAAAATACTATTTTATAAATTTTTTCAAAAGATTATCAAATCGTACAGACTGTCAAAAAGTCTTTCACACACATACACTTTTAATCCATACTATCATACTTTTTGACAAATCGTACGACTGAGTGCGATAGTGAATCATGGCCTTTGAGAAGATCTAGGAAGATTATTTGTTTCAAACATGATCTCCATTTGAGTCGAATATTTTCCCACCGATACATTTAAATTTTAGAACAGGAAAAGGTTGCTGGGTCTAAATAGCAGAACATTATGATTGCTGCAAAGATTCGAAACTCAAATCTTTTGTTGTTGTAATGGAAACCGTACATCATCTTAATAAAAGATCACTTTTTTTTTGATAAAAGTAAATTGTTTTCTTGATTTCTTAAGAATATCCTATATAATCGTACGATAAAATCACAAAAAATCTAACAGAATTCTATAATACTCAAAAACTTAGTTTAAATGGCGTTGTGGGTAAGATTTTGCAACTCTATTCGCATGGAGAAAAATATGATATACATTTTTTAAATGATTATCAAATTGTACAGACATAATAATAAATTGTAGTTTATGCATATCCCTGAAAACGATGCCGTAAACTTAGCAGCCGATTTAACTGCTTTTATACTCTTGGACCGAATTTATCTGGTTAAAACCATTGTATTGGCGTTATTTTATTTCTAATGTTTAACAGCTAATCCATGTTTTAGCAGCAGTTATCAGCGAAGAAGTTCATCAAAATTGCAACGTAAAAACACTTCACAACCTATTAAATCAGTAGCACGATTACATCGATTATATGTATTTATTCTGCAATGTGATTGAAAGGGGCACTCACCTTGCCGATATCTTTGAATCAAATTTTTTATGCATAATTAAAATTACAACTACTTTACGCACTTTAACTTACGGATTTTATCAACGATTTCCGAAGTAACTGGCACATTTGGACGTCGATTTAAAAAAAAAAATATTTTCTTAAAAATTTGCCGATTACGATGTATGAAGAACATTAACCAGAAACGATTGGAGCCCTTAATGCTACCCAGAATAAATCCTATATAAATCCTATCGAAATAGTAAGATATTTCTAAGAAATATCTCTGAGTTTAAGATCCATAATTGCTTCTGCGGAGCCGGGCAAGCTCAGTAAAGATGTAGTACTGACTCTTCCTCATTTTGACAGCACAACAATAATATATACATACAATAAACTATGAGCGCCTAATCTTTGCTTACATTCGACAACCTGTACAAGCGAATATTAATATCTCACTGTTTGTTTACTAAATATACGATATAATGATATACATATATGAATCATCTAATCAGTTTCCACTTTTTGTCAATCACTTTCTTAAGAGCCCGTCTACATTAGGAATTAATTTGTTTTAACATAAAACATGTTGATGGCTAATGAAGACGGGGGTGTAAAAACCTTCAGGTTTTTACCTTGAAAACAATTGTATATTTTGCAAGATGCTCTATTAATGGCTAACGTAATGCTTAATAAAAGCAATTGCTTTCCAATTCAAATATTATTTGCTGGGAAAATTAAGATAAACCTTATTCTATTGTAGATACAATCGTTGCACTGTACAGTGGGGTAAGTGTAAAGGGGTAGGCCAAATTTTGACATGGGCATAGCGGAGGAGTATTTGAGCTATCCACTCGCCAGGGGTTGCACTATGTGATCTCAAAGTTGGGTATTTCGCACCTGAAAATTCTTTTAGAGCTTGAGATTTTTTAAATTTTGTTTAATTATTAAAAGGTCTAGAGGGATTTTAAAATTAAAATTTTTGACTTTTCGACAACCTGATCCAGTTTTTTTTTTAAATATTAAGTACAATTTTCAGAAATTTTTTTTCTAGTTATCGAAATTTAAAATATTGTGGAAAATTTTCAAGGTTATATCAATTCTGGACTAAAACTTACACAATTTTTAGTTTAAAAATTCCAAAATTATTGCATTTTTGTGTATTTTAGCCTAAAAAGGACTATTAATCCTTTTTTTAAACCTTAAATCTTAAGGAATATACAAAAATGTTATATTTCGTAAAATTGATCATCCTTGTAGAAGATGGAGGTCCTTCAATTTGGACTATTTTACATCAAAATTTTGACTTTAAATTCCCAACGCCGGGATCACAAAATGAAGACTGCTGTAATAATGCTATGTATGCTCCCATTTATTGCTGAAGGTATTGCATGAGCTTTAGTCCATATGTGGACATTGTGGGTAAAAGACTAAAAAAATTCCAATTTTAATTTTTTTTCATCTTTATTTTGGGAGTTGTCGGATTTCCTCTAACTTAATGTTGAAAATTTGTATGCTCTTTGATTTTCATCAAGCGCTTTACGAAAGCCTGAGTTATTTCCAAAATATTTTGACTCTGCCCCAGTGTGCACTCTGGTTTACAACTTTTTGGTTTTGAAAATAATTCGATAGCCTTTGAATCACTTAAGAATAAGAAGTCCCTATGGTATTTCTTAAAAATATTGAAATATCTAAAAAATGTATTTATTTTCGCCAAGACTGTTCCATAAATATCTATTTATTCCATAAATATATATTTATATCTATTTATTTATTTAATGCCTTATTAGAAAATCAAGAAAATCATATTTTCTTCATTCAAAAACAAGAAACAAAAATATTTAAAAAATTAGTTCATTGATTAAAGCGAAGCGGTAAATAAATAGAAAATATCAATTGAAAATAGAAATAATAATTTTCAAAGTCAGAGCAAAGGGCAAATTTAACGGGAATTGTGGCTTTAAACGATTAAAATGACTACAGCCGGATATGAAAATGAAAATTAAACAAAAATTCTAATGTAATTGAGTTTTGATTGAATGAAAATTGAATAACAAATTAAATCAGAAAGAATTAAAATTTATAAAAAGGTAGATTATTAAATATTAGTATTATTTTATTTAAAACATTTAAAACCAAAAATGTGCACCAATATTGTATATTGTTGGAAAAATTTACTAAAATTAAAAGTTATTTGACAACTGAGTGACATAATCGTGAAAGCTGTTTGGTTACGGCAAGAGAGAGTCATAAATTTTGTGGTGGAAAAGTGGTTTTATAAAAGTTAAGAATATTTTGTTTAATACATTATGGAAATGTTTAAGAGCTTAAGGCAAAACGCAAAGAAAAAAACATGGTTGAGGTAATCATAATCTAAAAGAGCAACATTTAATGATTGAATTATATGGTTTCAGATAAATCATATTATAATAAACAAATATAATATTGTTGTGATTGGAAGACATTGTTGGCTAATACAAAAATAACATTTTTCCGAGGATTTTCATTTTATAACAACGCGAGGTAGGACTATTCCAACCTTAGCTGGAATTATGTTAAGGTCTAAAGCTTTCATGGACCTTTACCAATGAAAGTGGCTACTTTCATGGGTAAAGGTCCCACCACCTGTGTCACCATTTTTCTGATTAGAACAAGCAGTGATGCAGACCTGTGTCACTAAGTATTACTGGTCCTCTCCGGTCCCAAAATTCTTGCACAACATAAGAGTCCTTAAGGGTCATTTTAAATAGACACGTTTTATAATTGCGGTGTGTGGTGATTTGCATTTAGGGCATAGAGGACTCCAGTAATAGTCTGACAATATATCGGTTTTGTAAGACTAAAGGCCCAACTATAATATGCATAAGCTGGCTTAAGCTAATGTCAAAATATGAACGAAAAGTCTATCAAATGCTTAAGCAACTTATTGAAGACTTTTAGGTGACTACAATGTACTTACAGGAATCTAAAAATTATTATGACACAGTTGCACATTTGTTTTATTCGTACTTTTAAAAAATAATAATTTTTTTCTGAATAAATTTAATTTGTTAACAAAAAGGTGTTAAATAAACATATTTTATATACCTAATGCCATTCATATACAAATTAATAATTATTTTTAATAGTTTTAAGAAAATTTCGAAAGAAACATTTGAAATTTTTTGCTGTTTGGTAATTTTGGCCAAAAGTACTAAAAAATACAGCGGTGTGCATCACTGAACCCATAAACAATAAAATGCTCCGTCTTTTTAATTATAATTATTATAAAATGCCTCCCTTTTTTCTTATAGAAACTTCTTTTTTAAACATTTTATATTAAATTTAGATATAATTTGTTCACTTTCATCCTCCATTGCAATTTTTTATGAATGTACATTCATATGTAAAACACAAAGCACAAACAGCTGTTTCCGTACGGAATGTGCGATCGGTTTCGGACTTTGCTTAAGCAAATGACATTCGACGAAACTCAACGAAAAGTGTTGTTAAGTACATTATAGTTTGCCACATATGATTTACATGTAATTGTACAGTTGCTTAAGTTGGCTTAAGCTAGCTTATGCATATTATAGTTGGGCCTTAACAGCTAAACCTAAACAAGCGTAAGGCGTAACGGCGTCTAGCGCCTAGCTTTTAAAAAAACCTAAATAAGAGCGCAACGCTGTATAATAAAAAAGTAATACTTTGTTTAGTAAAATCTAATAAATTTAAACGCCAAATAGAGATAAAATCGCTAGATAAAGCAGAAAGTAGCTAAAGTAGTATCAATCGGAAACAAAAAATAATAACAGTTTGTTTGTACCTAACCAAGGCGAATTCATACCAGGTGGAGTCTATAATCCAGCTGATTGTTTTTTGCTCTCGTTTTTTTGCTAAAGTCTTGTCAAAAAATACATTGTTTCATATCTGCTAATCTAATGTCAAAGTTGTTGTTTTGTTGTAGTTGTTGTCCTACTGCTCACACCTGGTATGAATTCGCCTTGTACCTAACTAACGCTTTGTCAAAATTGGGTTTTTCAATTACCAAGCGTTGGCGCCGCTATTTAGGTTTGCTTCATAGATAACATGAGAATGTTTGACAGTTATTTTACGCCTTACGCGCTTGTTTAGGTTTAGCTGTAATAAATCATTCTTGGTTTTAATCACCATTTTTTATAAAAGAGCTTTTGCCAGGTACCAAATATGTTTGTTAAAAGTGAGTGATCAGTCTAGAATGACTGGTCTGAGAAATATTTGAACTCGAGAGAAATTCACTGGATTTTTTTAAGCCATCCTTATAACGGCCCACAGTGTCGTGACTTTATATAACGAGTGGCCATAAATAGAAAAAGTTATTGTAAAGAGCTGAATTTTGGCACATATATTTAGGTTGGCAAGACGTAACAAAATTTAAAATTTAAAAAAATTCGAAGCAAGGATTCGTGTCTTTCCCATATATCCTGAAATTTATAAGTGTCATAAAAGTTAGAAAAATTGCTAACTGTATGAAATTTTTTTTATAGTAATTGGATGTGACATTTTTAATGATTTAACCAAATTTGATTCAATTCAGATAAGGCAAAAAATTAAAATTAAAAAAATTAAAAGTTAAATAAAATTTTTTTAATTAATTTCGAATACAAGACACTTATATTTTTTCAATTAAATGAATGGACCCTCTTCAATATATTCTTACACTTAAGTATATACATATTTTTTGCCTATTTTTTCGGGTCCATCGAAACTGACTATTTTTTTTTAAGTACACATTTTGGCTAAAAAACTTCAAAATTTTTTTTACTGTGTTGTTATAAATATTTGAATTTTAGGATTTTTAAATTGTTTCTACTACATTTCTGAATAAAACAAATATAATTGTTTGCATTTTTATTGAAAAATGAATTCTTGATATTTATTTGTCCAAACTCATTTTTTTTACTTAAAAATTGTTAAAAAATTATCAAAATAATTCGACTTTAAAGCCGTGTAACTTTTTATAGGTGTAACACACATGATCATCCCATATGTATTTTATTGCTAAAATACATATGTATTTTATTGCTAAATTTGAAAGTATTTTTCGATTTTTTTCCACTAGACAGTTTACTTTGCTACACTAAAAAAATAACAATAATTTAAATTGGCGCACCTTAAGCGCAGCTAAATTTTTATTTTTATAAATTAACATACTTTTTGTTATAAAATGAAAGAAAAAATATCCCGGTAATACTTGAAATTTTTTTTTCTTCACTATTATATGTTTGCTTATCACAACAAGTTTTGTTTTCTTTTATTAATATCATTCTTATAATGATGCATACACTGTTATCGACATATGTAATTAAAAATACCGCTTATATGCTTAAAACATAATACACCAACTAATCTAGTACAAATTTGGTTTATTTGCCAACTAAATTCAATTATTTAATCCTACGAAATACATGCTCATTTGTATTCCTTTTTTATACAAAATCGTAGTTATTTCAAACCACAATTTTGATTATTTTTATTATTTTAATCTAATTTTTTTACGCTTATTAGTAAAAGTGTCTTTTATTAAATGCCATTACCTATTTTTTAATTTCCATAATCGGATTTCTCTATTTATGGCCACAATCACAACACTGTGCGGCCCCTGAACCTATGGGAATCAGTTCAATACGATCTCGGCTCTGGAAAATCACAGGGTCAATACATTGACAAAAGGGTTTTTTTCGGGAATGTGAAGTTCTATAGGGAACTGTGAGGTAAGATACCCGAGTTCACCCGTAGATTATGTTGATAGAAAGTAACCTTCCTAACAAACATAAACTAGCAGCATTTAGTTATATAAAATATATATATATATATATATATATATATATATATATATATATATATATATATATGTATATATATATATATATATATATATATATATATATATATATATATATATATATATGTATATGTATATATATATATATATATATATATATATATTATAGGAACGACAAAATGATTGTCTGTATAAAATTTTTAAATGAAAATGTTGCTTAAGAAACAAAGTCTATAATTAAGCAACAGTAAATAAGGGGAAAAGTTTTTCCTTTTAATCAATTGATTGTCACTGCTGGCTGTTCATATAAAATACAAACCAGAAGAAATACAATTCATTAACACAATCAACACAATCAATTCAATAGTTTTTTGTCAAAATTTACTTAAAACAGAAATCTTAAACAGATGTTTATCTTTCATCAGAAACCCATTCAAACACATTCAAGGAAACATTAATTGATCATGAAATGAATAGTATAATTATCGATGAATAAACAAAAATAATATCGTATAATAACATTGAATAATTTGAAACTAATGAATTAAACAAACAAATAGCAAAAAAGAAAAAAAAAAATATGCGCAGAAAACAAATTAATTAGAACTAAAATAAAATCAATCAACACGTGAAGTTAATTTAATTATTTTTTTATTTCTTATCCCTAAGTTTTTAGGCTTAAAAACATATTTAACCATAAAATATAATCAATGCGAGAAAGTAAATTATAGCTTCATTAAAATGTAGATCATGAAACATCAGACCCACCCACATAGGGCGTGGTATGGAGAGGCAATCACTTTGAAAGTACAAGATTTAAATGTTTTAAAGTCTTTAATAGCGCTCGCTTTAGTTTTATGTTTTTATTATTAACTTTTAAATATCTAAAAAAAAATAAGGTCTTGTACGACACAATCAAGTCTACTAGGGGAATACCCTTTAACTTTTAATTATTTTTTATACTAGAGCATATTACTACATACTAGAGTATCCATTTAATCGGTTTTTTGATATTATTCGAGCAAGCAATTAATTGATTTTGCAATTTTAATTTTCGTCGATTAATCGATTAAGGTTTTTAGTTACTCGAATAACTCGATTAACTCGAATTAATCGCGCATATTTTTAAAAAATGTGTATCCAACAAGAAAAGATAACCATACAAAATTGATAAATAATATATTTTAGTAATGACTACTTGCAGATAATTTTTAAAAATGTTTGATTTGATTTGTTTATTTCAGTTAAAAAAATTATTTTCATTTAATAATATGAACTGATTTCATAGCTTTTCGGTAATATAAAATATGACCTAGGTGTTCCAGGAGGCTATTAAGTAGTATTCTAGTCTATGAGTCTGGAGGTTGTGGGTTCGATTTTCAAAAAGAGTTTTACTACACCAAGTAAAGGACTTCGTTAGTATGCTCGATAAATAAGTTAGAATGTATTTTGTAAGTGTATTGTGACATTAAAACAAAAATATTTATAAATTATTACATAAATAGTATGATTTTGTCGTTATGAGGAAAAGAAACACATTTTGCAAATTTTATTAAAGACCAAGATTCACTATCCTACACAATCGTACGATGCAAGCACAAAAAATCTGACGGAATTCTGTTCTATTCAAATCGTTTTAAAATGGAGTTGTTGATGCCACACTATCATACTAAAAAGATTTTGCAACTCTGATCGCATGGAAAAATACTACTTTACGAATTTTTTTTCAAAAGGTTATCAAATCGGACAGACCTGTCAAAAAGTCTGCCACACACATATATTTCTAATCCACACTATCATACTTTTTTAGCACACATGCTATTTTTGAGTAAAATGATGTCTTTACATCGAAGCGCTCGCCAAACGTACTGGCGGAACAAATCCAATCAATTTAATACTAAATTATTTCAATCGGTTTTTTAAATATTTTTTTTTTCAAAATCTCAACCGAACAATATATGCCATCAATATTTCAATCTGTTGAAACCATAGAAACAAGTGTGTCGGTGTATCAACCATCAAATATCACTGTGCCGTGTAATCACATTGAAATCACGCAAAATCGTTTGGATATTATGGTACGACGTTTGAAATTGTCGCAGCGACAATCTATTCTTTTGGCAAAGGATCTAAAACAGGCGAATATTTTGGCACCAGATGTTCGGATATACGGAGCAATCTACCGTCATCCACGATTTACGAATTTTTTCAGATCTATTGAGAATAATTCACTAGCTTATTGCATTGATATCCGCTGATTGGTTTTAACGATACAAAATGAATTCGATTCGTCCAAAAGTAGATTGAAAGCGGTTCTGTTACACGTCACCAATTCAAAAAATTCCGATCCGACTGCACTGAGCACCAATACAAAAGACTGCATCACTAAAAAAAAATCTAGACTTAGTAAAATATGAAGACCATATGTGGAAAATATGCGCTGACTTAAAAGTGGTGGCTCTTTTACGAGGAATGCAATTGGGCTACACCAAAAATATGTGTTTTATGTGTCTATGGGATAACCGTTTTGTTGTAATACACGGAACTGGCTATTACGTGAGCAAATCAGATTACGACGAAACAACATTATTGAGATTCCACTAGTGCCAATCGAAAAAGTTTTGCTTCCACCTCTCCACATCAAACTAGGAATTGTTAAAAATTTTATAAAAGCATTGAACCCGATGGAAATTTATTCTACGAATTGTGTGGTATTTTGCCACGGTTGAGTGGCATGAAAATAAAAGAAGGTATAAATTCCAATCCATTTTATTTTTAATGTTGACCAATTGATATTTCATATCCTATTATGGTTATTTACAGGAATACTTAAGTTTACTAGGGGAATACCCTAGTCCGGTCCGGATATTCGTCGATTGATGAAGGACCAGGCATTTAATAATGCACTGAGTGATTTGGAACTTGTGGCATGGGATTGCGTGAAAGCGGTCATTGAGAATGTTCTCGGAATTCATCGATCAGAGAATTGGCGTATACTAATTGAAGACATGCTGCATGTTCACCGATTAAACGTTCCAATGTCATTAAAAATTAATTTTTTGCATCACCATATAGAAAAATTCGCCGAACAATCACCAGCTGAATCAGATGAACATGGCGAACGTTTTCATCAATTTCACACATTTTTTCAATTAGAATAGATTCAACATTCAAAAATTTAAAAAGAAAAAATGGAGATGTATTGCAAAAAAAGTATAAAAAATCATCCAAAACCAAAAAAAAAAGTAATTTCTTTTGGACGCATGTTCACCAATGACATGATTTTTCAAACAATATATATATTGATTTAAAATCAATAAATGTTAAAAAAAATTAAAAAATTGTTTTTTTAGGTACTTGGAACCATAATTTTCAATCTTAATTATTTTTTAAACGAGAGCTAATCTAAAAAAACGGTTAGCACCACTGGATTCAGCTTACTCGAATTAACTTTACCCGCCGGGTGCCCCGCTTGTTACGTTTTTGAACTAGCACATTACCTCATTACTAAGTGGAATATAATTTATTTTTGATAACGGGTAAGCACCGTTTTGGAATAGGGTCAACGAGTTTTTGGCATGTCTCAATTGGAATATTAAGCCATGCTACTTTAATTAATGCCCACAAGTGATCTTTATTAGTTGCATGTTTTCCCTTAAGAGCCGATTTAACTATTCGCCACAAGTTCTTAATGGGTTTAAGACTAGCAACGGAGCAGGCCTGCTTAAACAAATACCCCATATTTTTCAAACCAATCTTTTGTCCACTTCGATGTGTGTTTTGGGTCATTGTCTTGCTGAAACACGAATCGAAGCGGCATTTCTTATTCTGCGTAAGCCATCACATATCTGTTAAGCAGATTTGTGTAAAAAATAGCATTCATTCTTTCTTCCACTCGTACGGTAGACCCAGTTCCAATATATCAAAAACACCCCCACACCATAATATTTCCGCCACCGTGTTTAATGGTCTTTATGGTGTATTGAGGAAGACGTTTGATGTTTGGTGGCCTTCGTACACAATGAATGGCTGCTTGTCAGAGTTAAATAAAATTACTTTTGATTCGTCAGACCACAAAGTTTCTTTAAACTGGCTCTTTTTTATGGAACATCACTGTATATAATAATTACTAAGTGTTAATTTCAAGGGTCTGCCTCTTGGTTCAAAAAATAAAGCAACGTTACTGTTTTACTGTTGGAACACCCTTTCAATTTTAGTATTTGTTTTACTTTTGTGAAAAGAATAGGGTTAGGTTTTACCCTTTGGGTACGGAACTCTAATGACTGGGCAATATCGGCTATGGCAATCTGTATTACCAACAGAGAATCTGTTTAGTAGTAATGTAGCTATTTAGTAGGAATGTAAGTAGAGCTACGAACTTTATTTTTTAGATTAAAGGACTTTATAAAACTAATAATTTTAATTTATTTAGCATTATAATCTTATTATAATATTATTATACCCGACAACGCGTCGTGTGTGTCCTGACAATATTTTCTTTAAATTTGCTTCAAAAGTAATCCACACCAAAATTTAAGACACTTTTATTTATTTATTTATTTAATATTAGTCTATGGATACAATCCTTACAGACAATTTAAAATACATATTAACTTAATCTTAAGAAAAAAATTAAAAAGTTAAATTAGCAATTTAAAAAAACAATGATATTATGTTGAATTACTTTTATATTTACAAAATAACACACTGTGTAATTTTTTAAGTCATGGCAAAATAACCATATACGGACACCACTACGTCATAAAAGACCAAAAAAAAAGATCCCTGTCTCCCAGTTTTGCCCAAAGTCCTCCAGGTTTTTTTTATGGGCCCTCAAAGATGTGGGGCCTCAATGTCATTTCTTCAAGCTCATATTTTGCAAACCGTTTGATATTTTGATATACTCTCTGATGCAAAGTTGTAGCTCTTGTCATAAAGAACAAAAATTGTTAACATATAAAATCAAAAAAAAAAACTTCATCTTCAAGGTTCAAATCGCAAAAAACTTTAAAAAATTCAATTTTTTTACCTTTTTTCCCTTGTCTTTTATCACGTAGTGGTGTCCGTATATGTTTATTTTTTTCCGTGTTGCACTGTGTAATCAACAAAATTATACAAACTATTAAATTGACATATACGCGTAAAAGGATCAGCTAGGTCATAATTAGTTTTAAACAATTTAACAAAAAGAGGTTTATAATGACGAGTACTGCGACACGGAACATTAAATTGTATATTACTCAACAGAAATTCACAGCAAACATTACCATTTATAAGGTTTAACATAAAAGAAACATTTAGCATAGTGCGACGGCTTTTTAGCGTAGGTAGTTTTATTAACGCAAGTCTGCTAGAATATGAAGGGAGGATTCCAATGAAGATGACGTAAACAGAAGAGCAAGAACTGTTTTTGCACTGACTCAATATATTGGCAATAAATATTGTAATAAGGATCCCATACGACTGATCCATATTCCAAAATAGGTCTGACCAGTGAAACGTAAAGTTGCTTGGTTATATAAGGATCAGAGAATTCTTTTGCCCACCTTTTTATAAATGCAAAAACACCTCTAGCCTTATTGACAGTCATAGTAATGTGTGCAACGAAGTTTA
The DNA here is from genome assembly GCA_949628195.1 of Phasia obesa. Lineage (NCBI taxonomy): Eukaryota > Metazoa > Arthropoda > Insecta > Diptera > Tachinidae > Phasia > Phasia obesa. The sequence continues at coordinate 175,621,980 of OX451215.1, read as the reverse complement.
ATTTAGAATCAAGTATAGTGCTTTATAAATGGTTTATTTATTTTTTATGTAGGTACCCATACCTGGGTAATTATTCAGGATACTGCAACATAGGTTTGATCGGTAAACTCGACTATGTTTTGTAAATGGTGTCTAAAATAATCCGCTTACGAAAATAAAAGGTGCTGCCAAGTTTTCCTGGCACTAGTTTTTTTCTTTATCTTCTCTTCAGATATTTTTACGGGAAAAAATTATCATATATTTGAACCGAGATACTAAAGTTTTTCTTAACATAAAATTTTGTTAAAATTCATACTGTAGTTTTGACGTGATGCTAACACAGACAGACAGACGGACAGGCAAACAAAAATTCCAAAAATTGTGGTTTTGTTATGTTAGATATCGATTAATATTTGCACGGCCAACAAAATCTTCAAAAAACAGAAACGGTTCGGTTACAGTTTTATTATATGTTTGTATGTACAGATTAATTGTGTTTTGTTTGTTTTTGCCTTATGTATTAAGATCAGGTGAACATGAACTTGACTAATTTTTATGTATTTAAGTTATTTTATAGTGAGTGAGATTTTATTATGGGAGGTTTTAGTTAAATTTATTGATCCGTAGATTTTTTCTCACAACAACGAGCTAAACAGTTTTATACCTCTTTCGAATATTTGTGAGTTTTGAGTTGTGACTGTTTATGATTTAGTGTGCGACATATGTATGTATATCAATCGGCGTTATAGTTAAACTGTTGCCACTACGTTTTGGTCAGGTTAAAAAATTACCCTTCACAATATGTGGCCGTACAAATAGAGAGGGACCGAATGGTAAAAGGGTAAATTTTACAGGAAAGCCGTTTAAAGTTTACCTCTTTTTTGAACATTTTTTATCGTATTTAAATGCTGTTAAAATACCTGTTATAACCCGAAATTACCGATTTTACCAGGTTTTAATTTTTTCCCGATACTCAAATAACACACTGAAAAAATAATTTTTAGACCTTAGAAACACTTCGGGGGAGTTTGGAACCACTTTCATTTAATTTAGGCGGGCATATGTGGGAGGGGCAAGGGCTAGTTCACTTAATACCCCATACCAATAATAATTATTTTTTTGATTCAAATATAGTTTTATTATTTATGTAATATATCCATTATCTCTTTCCATTAGGTATGATAAAGTTGAGTGTAGGTCACTCCAGATTTTTTCTTTTAGTAAAATCCTAACACATTACGTCCGATAATTGTTTTGAATATATCATTTTAAATTAAATAAAATGTTATCACTTCGCAAAATTACCATTAATAAACAACCATAAGGAGGAGTTAATCGATTTGGCAATCGAAACATCCATATAAAAAAATTAACATTCCACTGGATGTGCAGGGATGGACTATGATTGATAAAGAAAATAATAAGCACACAATATTTCCCCTCATTACCCATTTGTAGATTTTCCCTACTGTTCGTAACAACAACAGATTCAGTCATAAGAGGTGTGATCGAAAATTAGTTTCCTTTAGTTCAAAATATTGATTAATAAAATTAACAACCAAATGCAAATTGGCATCTAATTAATAAAAAAAATGATTAGGAAAGGTAAACAGATATGCGAAGTGTTTCTTTCTTTATACATATTTGTTTGTGGCGCTTCTATCGACGTTAATAATGTTGTCAATTTGTTTTTACCTTAGAATCATATTTTGTTGTTTTTGAAAGCTTGATAAAAGTTACAATAATAAATTGATTAATAATAAATAGAAATAATGGAATTAGTATAATTTAACAATAATATTTGTGTGTTTTCCAACACGTTTACTTTCCGCGCCAAATAATCAAAATATCGTCAATATATAATTTGATTACTTTTTCAGGTTTTAGATCATTATTATAAAGAGGTAAAAAAATAGATACTAGCAGAATATAATGCGTTTTCTGGATCACTACGCGCTTCTCATACTTCAGCATTGTATGTTTTTACAAGGTTGTTTGAATTGAAATTATTATATTATTCATACAACTTTTATAGAGAAATATAATTATTTATTAGATTTTTTAGCCAAACAAAGGTAAATGAAGGCATTCATAATTGCAGCCTAAGGGATTATTAGTATTTCAAACCAATTAAAATAAGATTTTTGATAAGACTTGCAGTGGTAAAGAGTTTCTCAGAAAGAAAAGATGAGAACAAAGAAAGATGGCTGCGCCACTTTTTTAGTTAAGATGGCATTAAGGCATAAAAAGGCGGATCTGTGTTGCTAGATATATTAGCAGACCTTACGTATCCCGAAACTTCTTCTTTATGAGAATTCAGAATTAAACCTTAGAATGGGCAGGGGCTTATCTTTCTCCGACTCTCTAATATATTTTTTTCACAAAGATCTTTTCCTGGCTCACACAGAGGTTGTTATACACTCACGAAACTGTTAGGATCGGGAGCAGAGGCGTTTGCATTTATTTATTTATTTTCTTAACAGAGATTGCACATTTATTGTTAAGTTTGATACTGTTTGTTTTCATTATATTTTTTTAAGACATTACGTTACAATCTTAAATTTTTCAAATTTATTATTTTAAATTTTATTGTTTTCCAAATATTGTTAAGGCTCAATATTATCAATATTATCAATATTATCAAGGCTCAATAAATTAACTTTAAACTTTACACTTTAGGCGAAAATTTTTATTTTTTTCAAGGCGAATTCATACCAGGTGGAGGCGATAACCCAGCTGATTGTTTTTTGCTCTCGTTTTTGGTAATGTCTTGTCAAAAATACATTGTTTCATATCTGCTAATCTAATGTCAAAGTTTTTGTTTTGTTGTAGTTGTTGTCCTACTGCTCACACCTGGTATAAATTCGCCTTGTTTTTTTTATATGAAGTTTGACATTTAAACTTCAATTTAAGGGGAAAAATTGTAAGTTTAACTGTCAAAATCCATATAAAAAATTTAAAATTTTCGCCTTAATATTTTTCCTCCGTAGTGAGTGTTCCTTAGTTGTTGTGTTTCAAACAAAAAAAGTCCTAAGTAATGAAATTATTTGTTTTAAATTTATTGTTTTGTCATATAAATCAGTAGACCCCTAAGCCATCTTACTCGAGCCGCCTGTGATATTTGTAAGCCGATACAATTAATATCCTTCAAAAGCGTCTTGACATTGGAAAAAAGCCTAATAGATAATTTACACTAGGAAATTTTTACACGCAACCATATGTTTGTCGTCAAATTTTCTTACCATGTTTTGAGCCACTTGCCAAAATTTGTGGACTCCAAAATTGGTACTTCTACGGTTGGTTAGTAAACTAACACTGTTCGTTAGGAAAAGTTCTTGAGATTGTTCTTCGTTTCATATAAATCTAAACTCATATAATATTGCTTGTATATTTACTTGAGTCACGACAATATAACGTCCAAAATGTACTTTTCCACAACTGGTAATTTACATTATGCAACTTTTGTCGCTGCAATAATTCTCATTTCTTCTTTAAAATTGTATTTGTGTTTATATCGTGCAATTTTTATTGCAGAAATTTGTATGAGTGTTCACATGTGTTTACATTTTAAACCTCATAATTAAAACTACGAATGAGAAGACAAAACGAATTTCAAGAGTACATGCATACGCGTACCCCTTTTAGTTCCCCTCTCGCCCAATAACTACGAATTGCAAAGACAAAAGTTGCATAATGTAAAAGGGGACTTACATAAATCGTTATTAAGAGCCAATACTTAAACAATTGCTATCTTTCGTGATTCCTAAGTATATATTGAATTTTGCCTTCACGAAGCAACGCCAAATTTTCACCGGTCTTACATCATTATCCACTCTTCAGTTTAAGTTCTACTTTGCAGAAAAATTTGTATTGCAACTCGTTGTTGTTGAATAAAGCCTTTAGCATTATTTCCCATTTCATTCATGTGAAATATGCTGGCCATTGTTGCAAAGAACTAAAGCTGTGAATTTAAAAAAATAACGTTGGGTTTCTCCGGTTTTAGGGTATTGTGTTGATACGTCACGCCCAAGGAAACATACCATTCATCCATTGAACTCTTTTGACGGTATATTTTAATTCAGTATAATAAAAACTAGAGTTCAGCGCCAACGTGCAAAAGTTTTAAAACTTACTTACTTTTCCTAGGTGAACTGCCTTTTCTGTATATTTTACAATTGGCACTGTTGTATTTTGGTTTCTTTTTTTACACAACTTTATTTCTCAATCTTCAGCATTTTGTTCTAACAGTGGTCCTCAGTTTTAAATCATCCTGAAATAAACCTTCCCACATATCATACTCGTACACCGCCTTCTAAGCTGTTTCATGTTAACCTGCCTAAGCTTGATAAGTCGGAGTAAGACACAATCATTGTGACCAGGGTTGTCAGATTTTTTTCACCTACTTTGCCAAAATTGATGTAAAAAAACGCCAAAATCGCCAAAAATATATTGTTTTTTATTTAAAATAATTAGTGAACACGATTCTGGTTGATTAGAATTTATAAAAATCTTTGAAAACCATGAATTTTGTTTGTGACAAGGAAAATGGAAAGATGTTCGTGAAATTTAAATAAATTTATGTGTTCTGAAAGTTTCCAGAAGTAAAATTATCTTTAAATATCAAAAGAAATCCATTATCCATTTTTATATTCCTTAATTCAGTTTCTAATGTTGACGAAAAGTCAATGAGAAATAGCAAAAAAAAAAATCGCCTACTATTTTAAAAATCTTCATGTCGCCAAATCCAAAAATTTGATCGACAAATAAGAGAAAAAATCGCTAAGTTTAGCTAGAAATCGCCATATCTGACAATCCTGATTGTGACAGCTTCTGCAGAAGTCGTTGCAAGGCTTAGGTTTCGAATTGGCAAGGTTCAGTCAGCATAGGCAGTATTCTTATTAGTTGTGCTTTCTTCGTTCGATTTAGTTAAGGCCAGATTATGTTTACTTCTTTGGAATGCTGACAAAATTACAAATTTTATCACACCTCGAGCGCTGATGTGCCTAGGAAAGTAGAAAAAAGAAAAAATCGAACTAATCCAGGACAAGTAAAAACTGTCCTTTATCATGAAGACAATCTGTTAGACAAGTAACTTTGAGGTGGTAGAATGCACCCTCTGTGCATTTCAGTCCTAATTTATAATTCTATAATAAAACCATGCTCTTTGTATTTCGGCTGGCCGTCATAACAATCTTCAAGATTGACATTATTATTTAAATGAGTCATCATCCAGTGAGCTAAAATAAATATTCTTTTAAAGCAAAAAGTGTTGCGGACGACTTTGTTTATGTTTTACACTTTTAAAGGTCATTAGTCTTAAACGTAACAATTGCCAAACAGTTGTTTTTCAGCACAGTTTCTGAATCTCGTGCATATAAATTTTTAAATTCCATTATTGTGTTTTATTTTAAATTGATTCGCGGCTTTATCAAAAAAAAAAAAAAAAATCAAGGCCTCATTTACTTGTTACAATTGTAACACGGTTCAGACATCAGGCATCAGAAAAATTTCTTTACACACGAATTTAATTGAATGCAGCAACCTTGGCACACAGGTGTTATTTTCAGAAGTTTTATTAATGAACTTGAAATAGGGTTTCTCTGCCTGCTTTGTTTTAATCTGGGAAATATTAAAACTTGATTTTTTCAGATCAATATATCAATTAAAAATAATTTATGGGTGTCCCGGTAGGCTAGTAGGTAGTGTGTTCGTCTATCAGTCTGGGGGTTGTGACTTCGATTGCCACCAAAGACTCTGGATGTTTCAGTACACGGAGTGAAGGTATTCGTTACTATGCTTCTAAATTAAGTTACAATATAATTTGTAATAAATAAATAAAATTTACATAGGAAGAATAAGAAAGTTTATTCTAGCGTGTGTGCGCTCTACGGCTTAATATATCATAATGAAATTCAGTACGTGCCTTAGTATATGGAGATAAAGAGCTGTATAGTATTTGAGCATAATCGGAGGGGTAGTTTATTTGACAAACCGAATCGAATATACTTTGAACTTTTATTTTTTACGTAATACTACCTATCCCCGGAGCGCTTCGCTACACTCATCCCCAAAAAATACAATAAACACTTGGTAGAAAAGTATAACCAACCTTTAGCTCAAAAACGCACGCTATTCTCACATCAAAAATATTTTAGTTTATATGCAAGGTACGAAGCCTAATGTTACCATCCAATCTATTTTTTGCTAGACTATACATACGTATTAACACTATAATAATTTTTTACTGTTTATGGGAGATACCACTCCCACTATCCTAATCCAGTCTGTATTTTGTTAGAATATGCACATTAGTAAGAGCGTTACTTGTGCAAAGTTTCAAGGCTCCACCTATTGTAGTTCTCTAGGTACACGCTAGTAATTTTTCACTTAATATGGGAGGTACCACGTCCACTGTCCCAATGCAGTCTGTATTTTAATAGACACACATTACTCTGAAGTTTATTTGTGCAGAGTTTCAAGACTCTACCTATTGTAGTACTGTACGCCCACTGCACAGTGGCCAATTTGGCTTCGCTAGCGGCATTTTATTCATAGCTTCCAAAGTAAAGAAGATATCTTCAAAATTATTTTTTCTCAATTCAGAAAAAAATGAAACAATTTTTGGAAAAAAAAAATTAAATTTTTTTTTTATTTTTAATTTTTTTTTAATTTTAAATTTTTTATTTTTATTTTTATTTTTTTTTAGTTTTTTATTTTGTTTTTAATTCAATAAACATTTTCCACCATATATAAAAAAAAAAAAATTGTTAACTCAAAGAGAAACCATATTATAAAAGAAATATTAATCAGATTCTTCAGTATCAGATTCAGAGAAATCATCTTCAAAATGATGCATTATAAGCAAGCTTTTAACTTCCTTATCGAAACTAATATTTTTGGAATAGGAAATTGATGAGCCGTTGGACAATGAAGATATTAAGGGATCAGAAGAAACAAAAAGAGCGTTAATTATATCTTCCATTGTATTTTTTCTGTAATTTTTTCTGGTATTATTTTCACGGATGTTCCGATAATCTTTATTTCTGGCTTTAAGCGCTTCCTCGGACATCATACCAATTGGAAGCGAAAAATGATTGATTATGTCTGCTCCATGAATTAAAATTCTGTGAACAGACGAGGGCATGTAAAACCAAGGGTATAAACTAACAAAAATTTCGGCAGTTTCCATTGCGTAAAGTCTGAATGCCTCCGTGTTTATATCGTATCCACACGCAAGTGCTCGTAAGACGACGCTGAATCGATATATTAAATTTTCGTTTACTCCAGTTATACGAGCGGCTAAATCTGGTTGTTGAAAGAACCTTCTTGCCGTATTTCCGTTGTTGGTATTTCCAGTAACAGCCATTGGTATGTCGACCAACAAATTCATTTCTTCTCGTAGCTTCTGCTGTATATTTGATCTATTTTGTCCAACAATATCCTTGTCAGCACCACGAGTTTGCCACTTTTTTATTGGTATTCTATAGGATATGTGCAAAATACATTCAAAAAACCTTATCCAGGCGTGGAGACTGGATAGCCCATATTGAAAGAGGTTCACTTTAATTGGAAAGCTCTTCACCAAATTTAAGTCATTCATATTTTTCGGTGTTGCGTTGCAGATTCCGCATATTTGCGAAGAAGATTCTGAAATGACGCTGAAAGTTTTACCATCAAGCATGGTCATGTGAAATTGGTGATCAATAACACAGGGCAACAGCAAAAATATGCTCGAGTAACTACTATATACATTTGATGTATCATGGCTACCTTAGTACAAAAATGGTAAAATTTTTAAATTCTATGGATAGATTTTTTTTTAAAAAATTTTTTTTTAAAATTGCAATTTTTTTGAGACGTTTCTTCAAATAATTAATGATAACTCAAAAACTACTAGTCCGATATTATTAAAATAAATTCAGAAAAATTAAGATTTGCATAGCCTTTAATTCGTCTATATATCGCGTTTCAATCGGATCAATAGTATCGGAGTTATAATAAAAAACTTAAGAAAAAAATATATTTTTTACGTAAAAATGGCAAAAATTTTCGTTTTAAAAAAATCATAAAAAATCGAAAACGGCAAAAAACTTCCAGATTCATTTTTTTATCGCATAGCGACATATAATAGCAACAAAATGAGATATCGACCATAAAAATCGATTGATTTTTTTCGAATTTATTCACAATTTAGTGAATTCGCTCATTTTCACAAAATTTTAGTTTTTTGCTTGATATACGCATTATAGCGGGTTTTCAAATGTGTGAAAAACATAAATTTTCCAATTTCAAGGGGTGCATGTCGGATTAATGTTAGATTTGATGAGAAACTTCCACCCACAAAATTTTAGTCGAATTCGACAACGTTAACACGTAGCGCATAGGCCCCAAATCTGAAAAAAAGCGTTTAAATTTCAGATCCAGAACTACCTATATCTGAAAATGACGAGTTCATCCCACACAAAAATATCTCACCGAGACCATGGAATCAAGACCAGCTAAATGATGTAATAAGAGAACTTGGATTGTCAAAAGCATCTTCGGAATTACTTGCATCCCGGATGAAGGAATCAAATCTCATAACGGAGGAAACTAAAGTTTCGTATTACCGTACCCGAGAAAAAGGCTTACTTCACTATTTTGCAGAAGAGGACGATTTTGTCTGCTGCACGGATATTCCTGGTTTGATGACTGCCATGGGCTTACATAGATATGATTCAAGCGAATGGCGTTTATTTATTGACTCATCAAAACGCAGCTTGAAGTGTGTCCTTTTGCACAATGGAAATAAATTTCACTCCTTGCCAATCGCACATTCAACCAAGGTAAAAGAAGAATACTCTGTAATTGCATTGGTCATGAAGAAGATAAAGTATAATGAACATAACTGGGTAATTTGTGTTGATATTAAGATGGTAAATTTCCTATTAGGTCAACAAAGTGGCTATACCAAATACCCTTGTTTTTTATGTTTATGGGACAGCAGAGCTAAGTCAGAACACTGGAAGAGAAAACAATGGCCTTATAGGGAAACACTGGACCCAGGTATGAGGAATGTTATAAATGTACCTCTGGTGCCCCGAGATCGCATCATATTACCCCCTCTTCACATTAAACTTGGTCTGATGAAACAATTTGTTAAAGCACTTAACAAAGATGGTGAATGTTTCCAGTATATTTCAAGGAAGTTTAAAAGTTTGAGTATGGAAAAGCTGAGAGCAGGAATATTTGACGGCCCACAAATTCGCAAATTGGTCAAAGATACCGATTTTCTCAGTTCAATGTCAGAAATTGAGAAAAATGCATGGGATTCGTTTATATGGGTTATTCAACATTTCTTAGGAAATAACAAGGATGATGATTATGTTGCGCACGTTGAAGAGATGTTAACTCACTTCCAGAATCTTGGATGCAACATGAGCATCAAGTTACATTACCTTCACAGTCACTTAGATCGTTTTCCTGAAAATCTAGGAGACTTAAGTGAGGAACAGGGCGAACGATTTCACCAAGATATTCGGACAATGGAGGAAAGATACCAGGGTCGCTGGGATGCACACATGATGGCAGATTTTTGCTGGAGTATTCAGAGCAACACTTCGTTATTCAATAATAGAAAATGTCATAAAAGAAAATTCCAAAGTTTGTAGTTTATAATATTTATTTATTTATTTCCTTAATTTATATGTTGTAATAAATTTAAATAATAAAATATAAAATAAAAGAAAATACATGAATAAAACAATGAAATGCATTTTCTATCTATTCCATCGATTTGACTTAGTTACATTTTTTTGTCAATTGCCTTCGGCAAGTAACTTGAAAACTGTTTAACCGATTTAAAAGATATGTAGCTTATTGTAAATCTCATTGTGTTTGCCCTAAGGACCAGGATCCACTTTTTTGCAAAAAATAAAAATAAATAGCGTTAAATAGCGTTAATTTTGCAAAAACTGAAAATTTGTCAATTATTTTCGATTTAAACGCTTTTTTTCAGATTTGGGGCCTATGCGCGCTACGTGTTAACGTTGTCGAATTCGACTAAAATTTTGTGGGTGGAAGTTTCTCATCAAATCTAACATTAATCCGACATGCACCCCTTGAAATTGGAAAATTTATGTTTTTCACACATTTGAAAACCCGCTATAATGCGTATATCAAGCAAAAAACTAAAATTTTGTGAAAATGAGCGAATTCACTAAATTGTGATAAATTCGAAAAAAATCAATCGATTTTTATGGTCGATATCTCATTTTGTTGCTATTATATGTCGCTATGCGATAAAAAAATGAATCTGGAAGTTTTTTGCCGTTTTCGATTTTTTATGATTTTTTTTTAAAACGAAAATTTTTGCCATTTTTACGTAAAAAATATATTTTTTTCTTAAGTTTTTTATTATAACTCCGATACTATTGATCCGATTGAAACGCGATATATAGACGAATTAAAGGCTATGCAAATCTTAATTTTTCTGAATTTATTTTAATAATATCGGACTAGTAGTTTTTGAGTTATCATTAATTATTTGAAGAAACGTCTCAAAAAAATTGCAATTTTAAAAAAAAATTTTTTTAAAAAAAAATCTATCCATAGAATTTAAAAATTTTTACCATTTTTGTACAAAGGTAGTCATGATACATCAAAATTATATAGTGGTTTTAAGAGCACATGAAATTTTTTTTATTTTGTTGTGCTGTGTAATCAATGTGTTTACATATGTTGGTACAATATTTAATATTTGGCTCTTAATATTTTCAATTTCCCTGCGACTCAGGTCCGGCGTTTCCTTCTCGCAAAGTATTTGATTGGTCGACAGTATCGTGTAGAAGAAGGTCGATTGTTTTTCCATAAAACTGTCGGTCCGTTCTGCACTTGCAGTGGTACAATACAAATTGAAAATAAATATTGGTCTCTCATGTTTCCTTCGCAGTCGTTAAATTTTTGCCTATATGTGGAATGGCCGCTGCTGCCATCACAACCCCATTTGTAGACAGCAGTTAAATGGGTGTTATTATTACTTGTAGATGGGATTTCAAAACTTTCAGGGTGTGCTTCCATGATCCTATTTATTGTATGGTCCACAAGACTTTGTAGTGGCACTTCATCATAATAATCAGTGACTGTAATGTCACTAGGATAGCACTTTTTTTGGCGAAGCGTAATTTTTCGTAGCATGGATATATATCGGCGTTTTGGTTTCTTGCTGCTTTCTTGTTCAAGTTCCTAGTGTATCTGGTATGTCCAAGATCTACAAATAGCGCAAACGCTTTATCGTCCGAAAATTTTGATGGAAGTGGCTTTGGTTTTTTTTATATTTTTTATTACCTTTCTGCTAAAATCCTCATCGCCTTTTACCATTTCTACAACTTTGAAAGCACTGCGCTTTCCAGCTTTATATAAACTGCAGCTTGCAGCTACCAACAATCCTTCACATGACACTTCCTCTGTAAGCCCTGACATCTTTTTGACTTGCGTTTTTTTGCAGCACTCGGAAAGCTCTTTTTTCGGTCATCCAATATTTTCATTTGCTTTTTTTCCCAATAATACCAAAGGTGTATCTAGCCATTCTTGGTTAATTTTTTCGAAAAACACCTTACTTCTGCCACAGGCCTTCCACTTTTGGATAAGCCTACTAGCAAAATTTCGCAGTTTCCTTCCAATTTCGCACTGCTCCTTCTGAGTATAAGTAATTTTGCTCAAAACGGTACCAAGAACATAATTTTCCACAGCGAGAAACTTCTTGGTGGGGATCGCTTCTTCATGCCATATTAAAAAAAAGGTGCGTTTTTTCACTGACATTTTGTCTAAAAAGTACAATAAATTGAAGGCTCGCAGGTACTCGCAGTAAATTTTGGACATTTTGGACACACAATGGTTTACACATATAGGAAAATTTACAATTACACTGAATGCAGGTGAATTTTATAAGTTCTACTCCACGAAAGACAGGTGTACGTTACAATAGGCGAGTTGCTAATACACTTAAACACGATTACGTTTTATAAATAACATAAGTATACACAGATCACAACCACAGTTTTTTTATATAATACATACCTTGGCGTTAGTATATAACAAAACTTTTAATAAAAATAATAAAATTTGCAAGTTTAACACGAATAGCAAAACGATGATCAAAAAGGCGGAAATATTTTGCACAACACTTGCAGAAACATATTCTGACTTTGACAGCTCACAGCTGTTCATCACCTGTAAGCTGAGCTTTTAAAAATCGATACAAATCTAGTGAATGTATTTGTTATCGATTGTTAAAAAAAAAATTAACGGTTTTTCAAATTTGAAAATTTGAATTTAATACCGCTAGCGAAGCCAAATTGGCCACTGTGCACTGGTGCGAAATTCCAAGGTGCTACCTATTGAAATTCTCTAGATAAAATAATATAATTTTTCACTTTGTATGGGAGATACCACGCCAAGCAAACACGATGATAAATATTTACTTTGTATGGGCGGTGCCACGACCACGTCGAATATCAAAAAAATAAGTCTCCTAATTTACCAACCGTATATCTAATAACAAACGGTGAAAATTGCAGAAAGATCGGTTTAATGGTGTAGGCAGCTATAGCTTTCCGACAAACACATTTTGTGCGTTATATATATATATATATATATATATATATATATATATATATATATATATATATGTATATATATAAATATATATATATGTATATATATATATATATATGTATATATATATATATATATGTATATATATGTATTTCCATGAGGTATGGTAACGCTGAGTATAGGCCACTCCAAGTTTTTCATTTTTGCAATTTTACGAATGACTTTAAAAAACGTTATAGTGAAGGGTAAATAAGAATCGGCACGGCCAAATATAGCACCGTTACTTACTTTTTGTTGTTGTTGTATTTAACTTGTTTTTATTCACGCATTTCAGTATTTATTTTTATTGTTTTTTATTTGTATAATTATTTAATACTTTTGTTTGAAATTTATATGATTTATAAAACGCACAAATTTTAAAAACGGTATCTACCTACGAGGGTGGTGTCAGATGTATTAGACCTTCAGGTTAATTTTTTTACATTTTCCCCTTTTATTCTATTTGTTTTCTATAAATACACGTTTTGGTATGGTCACAATAACCATATTATGTTCTCTGCGATTAACAAATGTTAGTTGCTTTAAACATTACTTTGAATACGATAAATAATAATTTTAGGTTAAAATTTTATAATAAAATGGTTAATACGCCCAAAAAATGCAACATGGTTGGTTAGAACTGTCTAATTGTTTCTAAACTTCAAAATACGAAGTTTTATAAGTATGTATGTATTCCAAAATACTATAGTATGTATAACATCCTTGGGATTCTTTCATTGTCATTGAATTTGCATTGGCATTATTGGAAAGTTTTACAATGACAAAATTTTTATCTGCCATTTCATGCTACTGATTTTTTAGGGCTCCGTATCCAAAGGGTAAAAACGTAACCCTATTGTTTTCGTTACAATGTCTGTCCGTCCGTCTATCAGCGCCTTTTATCTGTGGAACCGTAATAGGTAGACTCTTGAAATTTTAACAAATGATATATAACTCTTGACGCTAAGCAACAAATACTAAAACTTATAGGGTGTTTAAATAAAGACGTGTTATTCGACTGTAGGAGGCATACACTTAAAATTTACAAGTAATTAATTTACAGTAATTAAGACTCAGTTCGCTATATAAAAGATAAAGGGTGTTCCGGCAGTGACGTGATTTGCATGAATATGTTCTAAGTTTTGAACCATAACAGGTAGACTCTTGAAATTTTTACAGCAGGTGTATTAATTTAGCTCCTATAGCAACAAATACTAAAACTTACGGGGTGTTCCGAAAGTCACTTGTTATTTACGTTTATGTTTTTATTTTTTGAGCTGTGCTGTTTTAATTACTTTGCAGAAAGTAATTGAAACTATGTTCGCTTTAGAAACAAGTATACAAAATTAAACCTAAAAATTTAAGGGTGTTCAGATAGTGACACCCTATTGGGCCTAAGTTTTGAACGATAATAGGTAGAATCTTGAAATTTTTACAGGAGGTGTATTATTATGGCCACTATAAAAAATAGTAAAAATTAAAGGGTGTTCCGACAGTGACGTGATTGGTATGAATATGGCCTAAATTTTAAACTATAATAAGTAGACCCTTGAAGTTTTCACAGATGGTGTATTACTATGACCCCTATAAAAACAGTAAAAATTAAAGGGTTTTTCGACAGTGACGTGATTTGCATGTATATTTCTTGACCCGTAATAGGAAGACTTTTGAAATTGAGTGACTTATTTTTTTAATCGCAATATATCCATAGAAAGGGAATTGCCATGGCCGTTATAACATATAATACTAAAAATTAAAGGGTGTTCCGACGGTGACATGTTTTTCACGTATAGTGACTTATTTTTTAATAGTAATATATCCATCCGACAGTGACGTGATTGGTATGAATATGGCCTAAATTTTAAACCAAAATAAGTAGACCCTTGAAGTGTTCACAGATGGTGTATTACTATGACCCCTATAAAAAACAGTAAAAATTAAAGGGTTTTTCGACAGTGACGTGATATTTCTTGACCCGTAATAGGAAGACTTTTGAAATTTAGTGACTTATTTTTTTAATCGCAATATATCCATAGAAAGGGAATTGCCATGGCCGTTATAACATATAATACTAAAAATTAAAGGGTGTTCCGACGGTGACATGTTTTTCACGTATAGTGACTTATTTTTTAATAGTAATATATCCATAGAAAGGGAATTACCATGGCCGCTATAACAAATAATAAAATTAAAGGTTGACATTATTTCTACGTAAATAGCCTTACTTTTTGAACCGTAATAGGTAGACTCTTGAAATGTTTACAGTAGATGTTGTTCTTCGACCGCTGTAACAATTACTAAAAATTGAAGGGTGCTTATTAGTGAGATGTTTTTCACGTATATTACCTTATTTTTGAACCGCAATAAGTAGGTTTCTGATATTTTTATAGAAAGTGTATTACCATGGCCGCTATAACAATAATTGCTAAAATTTAAAGGGTGTTCCAATAATGATGAAATTTTCGAGAATATGACTTTAATTTTAAAATTAAAGGGTGCGCCTTAAGACATAAAAAATTTGGCAACTTGAATTTTTAAAGTTCTACTCGCTCGTTATTGATTTATTTACTATTAAATCTTTTTACTAATGGTATCATTACCATGGTACAATTATCAATTAGGATTGTTGAAAAATTGACTAAAATTGTGCAGAACACGTACGGAAAACTGTCGCTGATGGTGTGAGATGATTAATAACTTGCCTCTATTTTGCGACTGACTGCAATGCAAAGTTTGACACTGATCGTCGTTTATAGTTTTTGGTAAAAACAGCTGTTAATGACAATGTTTTATAATCATTTAAATATTGGTTAATGATAATGATTTGGTTTTAAAAAAAATTAATTATGACAATGTCCCCTTGAAAACCATTGTATTTGAAAATGGAAAAAAGTTCATTAACATTATGTGTAAGCTAGTGCTAGTGATGAAGGCAATTAATAAGTCACTATAATGAAAAATTCCCAAGAATGATTTATATCCATATATGATCTCGATCTGCTGCTAAAGACTTAAGTTCGTAAATGTGTTTTTATTTGTCTCCTTAAAGTCAGTGCGTCTCCAAGTTGCTTTCGATCTTCCGCGCCTTCTGTATCCTGGGGTTTCCATTCTACAGTCTGGAGGCAAATTTCGTCATTAGGTTTTCATCCATACATATTTTCGTTGTTTTATTTGAGAGCTAAAGTTGTTTTGATTTGCGACATCAAACAGTTGGTTGTTCGTGATTAAACATGGCCACCAGACTCTCAATATTTCCCTCAAGCATATGTATATTTTTAAGGTTCGCATTTTACGCTTTATTATCTCATTAACAAACTATGTCTCGCATCCGTAATACATGCATTGTAAATGTGGATGTTCTTGGTGGGAGAATAGAGGACTTGATTTTCAGATGTTTTAAAGATTATAATGCAAGCGTATACAGTGTCCAGTATCGTTGCGCTCATTGATATTTTTTTGATCCAACACTATTGTCCTAGAATCGAGCTTAAATAAATTATTAGTTAAAGTAAAACCTTTTCACTTAATCTTTTGCAACATATTGGGTGATTCACGCTCAACCGTCGCACATAAAGGTTTCACATTTTATTTCCTTCAAAGCTGTAATTATCGAATATTGTTACGCAAAAAAAAACTCATGTTTATTTGTGTTTTTCTTTTAAAGTTAATAATTAATTGAC
Organism: Phasia obesa; assembly: GCA_949628195.1. Lineage (NCBI taxonomy): Eukaryota > Metazoa > Arthropoda > Insecta > Diptera > Tachinidae > Phasia > Phasia obesa. Next base: position 175,605,688 of record OX451215.1, on the reverse strand, counting down.
AATATTTGTTTAACAATACTTATGTATTTCACATTGTCATCCCCAATTTGTATCATTCTCTGAGAGTGTCAAAACGACGAAGATGTTTTTTTTTATTATTGATTTTCGTGGAATTAAAATCGGTGTTAATAAAAACAAAACAAAAATTAATTTTCGCAAAATTTCCTTTAAGCCAAACTCAGCTGAAATTTTAACACCGTTATGGTAATCGAATTTAGTTTAAGATTAAATCTAGTTTCAAGCGGTCCTCTGAACGTGTAAGAAGTTTTTAAGAAATCCTTAAGAAAATATTTATACGTTAAATTAAATCCCTTTCAAATTGTTTAAGCGATTAAGTCGTAACAAGTGAAATTTATTACAGCTTGAAAAGTTATTTTAACTAAACAAAAAAGTGTGAAATATTAAAATTTAACAAATAATATATGAAATTAACTAAATTTAATTAACTATTAATTGACTTTAATTAAGTCTCTTAATTGAGTTTAACAATATATTTGGATTACTTTGGATATCGATAAAACGGTTTTAAGGTAAGTGTATTAAACATTTTTTATGGCTTGTAGAAGGTTTAAGATTTTACTTTATTTATAATAAGATTTCAGCGAACTGATAATAAAAGAACAAAAAAAAATCTTAAATATAATAAAGACTATTCTTAATAATTAGAAGTAAAAACTGTATTGAATAAAAAATCGTAATTGTTAAAAAACTCATGAAAAAGCACTGCTTTGTTAACCCCACAATTTATATACTCCTGTTTAATTAATTAAAGCCACAATTTTTATTATACCGCACTATAGGTAGTTCAGACTGTTTTCTTTACAAAAATTAATTACAGCCCAAATGCTTAACAGACTCTTGGATTCGGTCTTTGGGAGTCTTCCTTTTAAGGTCAATAAAATTTTTACTCAAGTGTGCGCATGAAAAATGTTTTACGTCAAGAACACTCGCACTCTCTCACAAAAAATAAAATTTCCTCACACATACATTTTCAGGACAAAAAAAAAAATCGGAAATTCGTCCTATATGTCAGTGACCATATAGTCCGAACACACAGTATTAGGACCATTGAAACCTGGCTTTCGGTTGTGAAACTTTTCGGTTTCAGTAGTTTTTACGTGATGCGAATACAAACAGACAGACAGGCAGAAAATCACAGTTTTTTTATATATGTATGTATAGATAATAATTATTTATTATTTTTTATTTATATTAGTAACAATACATTTAATTTAAAATACAGTAGACCCCCTTATAACACGGTACTCTTACAACGCATTTTTATATTACGCGGTTTCAGTCCCTCTTACAACGCGGGGATTTTCACATTATATTTCTGTACTATAAAATCTAGAATGATAAGTAATTTGCACATTGTGTTAATTGTGTTGCTATAAAATTAAATTATTTTATTAAATTTGTGTTTCCAGTTTTTGTATAGTAAAAAAACTAGTTATACGAGAATACTCGTATAACGCGCTTTCCTTTAACGCGGAACCAATCCAGCGTGTTATAAGGGGGTTGACTGTAATAACAATTAATTTATTTAAAACAACTTAAAAACCATTTTATGACCGACAAACAGGTTTCTTCTGCCTATGCAAAATGAGCAAACACAGAAAAAAGGTGAAATTTGGAAAACAAAAAATCGCCAAAAACTAACGCAAAAACGAACAGCATTTTTTTATTTCTACAGTCTTAAAGTGAAGATCGCTAATCAATAAAAATAGTGATAAGTAACATTTTTAGGATCACGATGGCCCTCACTCTCACTTTTTTGTCACGAATTTTTGTCCTTTTTTCGATTAGACGCTTATTTAAGAAGATACAGCAAAAATAAGATTTTCAAATAAAAAAATGGATTTTTTACGAAAAATATAGGTCGTCACGGATTTTTGTCCTTTTTTTGTCCTTAATTGAATACAAGTTTTTTCGTATGCCTTTATCTGGGTTTGGTTGGTTAAATAGATGATGCTTACAATTAAACACTACCCTAAGTAGATAGATAAGAAGAGTGCTGATGACTGACGTAGCTGTCTAGAAAATGTGCATTCCGCTCTGCTGGTGTCTAAAAATTAAATTTTCCCAATTCTTTAATATTATCACCTAATTTGTAATTTAATCAATTCTTTCTTAGAGAGAAAAAAAGCGAACTTAAGCTTGACTATAAATTGCATTGTATGCAAAAATAAGATTTTCATATAAAAATTAATTTTTTATGAAAATTATAGGTCGTCACGGATTTTTGTCCGTTTTTTTCGATTAAACGCTTATTTAAGAAGATACAGCCAAAATAAGATTTTTATATAAAAATTGACTTTTTATGAAAAATATAGGTCGTCACGAAATTTTGTGCTTTTTTCGATTAGACGCTTATTTAAGAAAATTATTTATTTTGTAATTTCGAACGAAATATCTTATCATAAAAATTTAAAATAAAGTTTTTCTAAAAATTAACATAAGTTGCTGTTATTTACATCCTTTCACAGAAAAGAAATCAGTACAAAATCTTAATTCGTTAAGCCACAAAAAATATATTGCAAACCTCTCAAAATTGTAAAAAGGCAATAAAAACGTATGCACTTTGCTCAACTTTCCAAAACGACAAATCTCCAGCAAAAACCTTGAAAATTCACCATATGCTGCAGAATTTTGTTATCTGTCGAGCTGCGTTCTTCAATTTTAACATTTGTTAAATTTAATTATTGGCCTAATGTCCGGCTAGATTGGCAAATACCCCTCTGTATGATGTGTGAATCTTGGTATCCCCCAGTGACCAAACTTCTGATTTTTTTTTCTAATTTAAGTTCAGCCTGGACAGTTTGGATGGAGCACGATTAAACAAGGAAGACTACAGAAACCTACTGAAATCTTCGGCTTTTGCAGAAGTAAAAGCCATTTTTACACATACGACTTAATTTTAATTTTAAAACTAAATATTTGTTATCAATTAGCATATTTACAAAACACTGTTCCTAAAAATTGCAATATACGCGCATTGTTTTAAGAAAATGTGGCAATATTTTTAATCATCTTTTTTTAATTTCAGCACAAGTGGCATCTGTTGCTGATATTTAATTCTATTATACATTTGTATATTCGTTTTTATGTTAAACCTATGATTTATAATTAAAAGACTTTAAAAGCTTGAATTTCAAACGAACAGTTTTTCAGGCAAAGTAGAATTGTTTTTATTAATTTCTGTAAAGAAAGAAAAGCATTTTTGTTTTGCTCAATCGAAACATGGCAATAAATATAAACCGATGATTGTATTTTCCGAAATATGTACTATAATTTCTTGTTTTGTTCTCAATTCAAGCAAATCTTATTTCAAAACAAAATTTGCATTTCAAATTTTTTTTTTGTAGAATTAAAATTTATATCGTAATAAATTTTGTTGTGGTAATTTTTATATAATAACTAAGAGTATCTGCAGATATTTTTAGTAACAAAAAGTGACAGACAAAGAAATTTTTTGGCTGCGAAATAGTTTGCTTTTTGTTATTTATTTTATTTTATTTTATCAAGTTGTAAAAAAGGAATCAAGGCATTTTATATAATAGACGGTCGGATTGCTGTCTGGCTGTCTACCAAAGCGAAATAAAAATCTATATCTTTACATATAATAAAATAGTAACTCATTTCCTTCTGTCTGTCTATCTATCTGCTTTTCTTTTGCGTTCGCATCACGTAAAAACTACTGGATGGATTTTAACAAAATTTTGTGAGGAGGTACCTTAGTATCCTAATTCCAATATAGGATACGTGTTTTCGCTAAAATGTCTTATTTCTAAGAAAAAGTGGAAAAACCCAGTGAAAAACGCAATTTCCGGTTTAATGTTACTAAAATTTTCGGTTTAAATCTGGGATGTTTTCAACACGGTTATATTTTCAACATACCTTTTTATTTTTGAAAGTGGAATATTTTAAAAACTATTGCGCAACAGATAACGCCAGCTGAATAAAATTTGCATTTAATTTGTATTTTTACTTTGTGGAATTACATAGTCATTAAAATATTTTAAACACCTCTTACAGAGGTTAACAATAGTTTTTAGAATTTTAGAATTTTTTATAAATTTTAGAATTTTATCTAGTGATGGGTACCTTTATATAAAGTAAATACGTAAACCATAACTGAAGCACTATAAAAGTAAGAGTCTTTGGTGTGGAATACTTTCAAAGCAAAATCGAGCAAAATATTGTCAGGACTCCCACGACGTGGCGGGCACAGCTAGTCTAATAATAAAATATTCTTAATATGAAAATACAATACATAAGTTTAATATAAATTATTTGCTATTTATATTTAAAAATGTATACAAAATATTTGTTTTTTTTTTAATATTTGGCAGGTATTTATTTACAAATCTAGTTTATGAGTCAACCAAATTTGAAAATTATTAGAATGAGCTTTTAAAATACTTCTAACGAAATCTGTCACACAATCCTTAATTTTCTTGTTATCGGTATCTATACCGCTGCACTTTATAGTTACAACTCAAAATGTAACAAGTTAGGGGTTTTTTCATAAACCACTTTCTCCTTAAACTGGAAAAACACCGTTACTCTGGAACTCAATTTGATTATAAAATTGGGAATGTTAATGATTTAGTGTGCGATTGGGCTTATTGAGTTCAATTTACAATACGAGAACTCAATTACATAATTGAGAAATTAGTGCATAACTGCGTCAATAATTGAATAATGAGAAAAATTCAATGAAAAAATTTAGTTGACTGCATGTCACAATTAAGTAAACTTAATTGAGCATGTGTGAACACAAAATTAAATTGCTCAATTAAGTTTTATTATTAATTAAACAATTTGTCTGTTAATTAAATTGTCTCAATTAAGAAAACGTGTCTGCACAGGGTATAAGACGCTGATTATAATATTTTATTTATTTATTGAATTTATGTCTGTTCTTTGCAAACGGGTAACGATGGGTTGACAATAATAAACAGGGAATACCTACAAGCTAAATGCGATAAGATTGCAGAATTTCCATAAGCAAGTTTGAATAGGTATGAGAAAATGTTCAACATAATAACAATGAACTTGGGCGAGTTAAAGCTGTTTTGTGCTTTGAGGTAAACACGAACACAGTGCGAGAACGTTTTTGTGAAATCCAACAACAAAATACAAAAATACGCATTTGCTCTTTCGCCAGACCATTTGTATCAAACACTGAATACCGCTAGAATTTTTACTTACATTCATTTTAAGCTCTACATTTCTTACGAACCACAAAAAATAAACAACCACTAGTGAAAGCAAAACGCACAAAGCCTTTTTGAAAAGTGCTAGACAACTAATAAAGGCAGTTTCACACTATAATACAAGTACTACTATTACTACTTTTGAATAAAATGCCACTCTGATATAATCGCTGGTTAAAAATTAAAAAAACAGAAAAATACAACTATGGCATTATGAGTTGTTATGTCATAGATGTATTTTTGTTAAAAGTATTAATAATTGTATTATAGTGTGAAAACGACTTTAAAGAAAACTCACTGAGTGTTTTGAATATGAGACAAGTAAACACAGCCCTCACTAGTATAGAACATTCGTTTTGCTCGATTGCGTTTATGATACGAACAGAGGTTTGCTCACTAATAGTATGGTATAAGTGCCTACTCAGTATTCAGTTAGGTAGTTTGTGTTTGAGTATAAAAACTTGCTCATGAGCTTATGCGTACACCCATTAGATGAGGTTGCATATGTAACTGTTTAATAAGAACTGCATTTGTACATGAAAAATTTTTTGATAATGTTGTTGCTTGTGTTGCTACAACAATACAATGTGATAGTATGTGTTTGGGAACCACTACTCTAGAGGTTTGAATTTTCAAAGCTCACTTATTTATGCAGTAAACCCCCGGGGTTTTAATCTGTTTTAAGATGTAGATATCATTTAAAATACTTTGTAGTATTAAAACTTAATGTGTTTTAAAATTATCAGATGACGAATATAATAAAAATAAATCGTTACAATTAAGCATTAATTGTATTTATTTTTGTATTTCGTTTAAACAAATTCTTGCGCATTTTTATGTGTTTCTCACTTCACCATAATATGTCATGTTTTCGTAAAAAAATAAAATAATTATTCGGTCAGCATAATTCGAATAATCGCATAACCGAATAAGATCATTCTAAAAGCTGATTTGTTTTGAAATAAATCATTCTAAGAAAAAAATAAAAAAATTTTTCGATTAATATTAGTCGAATAATGGTCGAATAAATCATTTTCTTAAATCTAGTTTATTAAAAAAACAATAAGGCCCAAAGAAATTTTAACAATGTAACTTTACTAGTCTTTTCAATACAAAAACTACTCATTGATGTTTTATTGCGTTATTCGTTCGAATATTTCAAGACACCTACTATGTCAACAGTTAAATGTTTGCTGGAAAAATAAAAAATGTATGTATTAGCAATTGAAACAATCTCAAACACGAATAATCGCCAACCCTTATTTACACGTCCCTAACTTTTGAGAGAACGTTTTTCTAAATCAGTTGCAGTTTGAACATTTTTGTTTACTTTTTCAAACAAATGGTTCAAAGACATACATTTTTCAATGTGAACATGTTAATGAACCGAATTGTTTGCAGTTCCATTGAACTCTTTAAACACAAACAAATAAGTTGTTGTGGGTGTGAATGTTTAACATTTAAGCGCGCCAAATATAAATTTAAACAAATCAAACCAGTTTAGTTCCTCATAACGCAATAAAATGAAAAAAATCGTCATCAAATATTTTTTTCACATTAAAATACGATTAATAAACTTTTCTGATTGTTAAAAATATCTAACGCAAAAAACCATATTCTCTTTAAGGTGTACATCAAAGTGATAAGGTAAAAAAATTTTTTGTTTTCTGCCTACGCCGCCTAAAATATTTATATCTTAAATATTGCGTCCTTGCTGTCATTTGTTGCATATATGGTTTATAAATTTGCTATACAGTAATCCCCCTTATAACACGGTGGATTGGTTTCGCGTTAAAGGAAAGCGTGTTATACGAGTATTTTCGCATAACTAGTTTTTTTACTATACAAAAACTGGGAACACAAATTTAATAAAATAATTTAATTTTATAGCAACACAATTAACACAATGTGCAAATTACTTATCATTCTAGATTTTATAGTACAGAAATATAATGTGAAAATCCCCGCGTTATAAGGGGGAATACCCGCGTAGTAAGAGGGACTGAAATCGCGTAATATGAAAATGCGTTGTACGAGTACCGTGTTATAAGGGGGTCTACTGTATATAGAGGTGCCCATTTCTGGGTAGTTACTCAGGACGTTGCAACATAGGTTTTATATGTTACTAGCTGTTGTCGATTTTGCTTTGAAAGTAAGCCACGCCAAATTTTAAGACTCTAAAGTATTTACTTTATATAAAGGTACCCATCCCTGGATAAAATTCTAAAATTTATATAAAATTCTATAATTCTAAAAATTATTGTAAAGCTCTGTAAAAGGCAGACCGGAAATAAGTTACTTATTATTTTAAAATAGCAACATATGTTGCGCAAAATTCCTTAAAATTTACAAAAATAAAATGTGCCTTAAAGTGTGCAGTACCTCGAAATCGGTAAAAAAAATCGGCGTACTTACACTGCTTTTTCTCCACTTTCTGTTGGAAATAAGAAATTTTGGCGGATAAAAAGTATCCTATATTGGAATCAGGCTAATAAGGTACCTCGTTTTACGTAATGCCAACACAAAAAAAAAGACAGACAGCCAGAAAATGAGTTACTGTTTTATTATATGTATAGATTGTAGAGTTCTGTAAATAAGATGTAAAATTTACAATTTAGAAAAATAAAAAAATGTAACTCTATTTTGTCTTGGAAATGATATATTTTAAATCCATGTTGATATTTTAAAAATATGTTGTTAGTCTTAACAAAACTCAAACTTCATATCAAAAAACAGTATTAAAAAAAACAGTAGTTGCTATCTGCACTACACACAGAGAAAAAACATAGTTGGGGTATTTACATATATTTCAAAATAATGTATATATAAATAGGCAAGTGAAAAAAGTTAAGAACCATTTTAACTGACTTAAACTCAACGTATTCGCTTGATAGATTGTCAATAGGAGCTGTGCAGAATGTATTTTTTCTTCTACATTTTTGAGTCTAAGATAGTTAAAAACAGTTAAGAATATTAGCCAATAATAAAGCCATGATCTCTCTTTCTCTCTTAATTTGCTAAAAAATTACAATAAAAAAATCAAAATTACCTAAATTAAATTTGGCTTGGCAACTCCGTAAGCACTCAGAAGAAAAAACTTATCAATTGTATGAAAAATATGCACCATGAATGTGAACTTATGTAAAATATATACCTAAAACGGATACAAAATAAATTTGGTCGAATTTCGACCACAGGGCAGGGTCCCTAGATGTTTTTCGAGTCCCATCCCTAATTTGAAAATTTGCATCCCCAAAATTCCCCAAAAAATATTTGAGCTATCCCCATAATTCCGCACTGTATACTGTTTTCATTGAAATTAATACATCAATAACTTATTAGCTCTACAGTTAACTTCATTTAAAAAATTTAGTGTACACTTTTTAGGGTTCCGTACACAAAGTGTAAAAACGTAACCCTATTGTTTTCGCTACAATGTCTGTCCGTCTGTCAGCGCCTTTTATCTCTGGAACCGTAATAGGTAGACTCTTGAAATTTTCACAGATGATGTATAGCTGTTGCCGCTATAGCAACAAATACTAAAACTTATAGGGTGTTCCAATAGAGAGGTGTTATTCACTAATATGTGTATATTTCGTGAACTGTAGGTGCGATACACTTGAAATTTACAAACAGTAATTAAAAATTAGTTCACTATATAAACAACTATGAAAAATAAAACTAAGAATTAAAGGGTGTTCCGATAGTGATTTGCATGTATAAGGCCTAAGTTTTGATCCATAATAGGTAGACTCTTGAAATTTTCACAGAAGGTGTAACAATACTCAATTACTCATATCTAAAGGGTGTTCCATCAGTGACATGTTTTTCACGTATATTACCTTATTTTTTGAACCGCAATTGGCAGGCTGATGTATATTTCTATAGATAGTGTATTACCAAGCCGCTATAACAAAAATTGCTAAAATTTAAAGGGTGTTCCAACAGTGATGCAATTATGACTTTAATTTTAAAATTAAAGGGTGACTCATAAGACATGAAAAAATTAACAACTTGAATTTTTAAAGTTGTACTAAACATAGTACGGAACCCCAAGTGTGTGAGTCTAACTCGCACTTGCCTATATTTACTTTACCATACGTAGTATAAGGTAAAGTATAGTAATCATGAAAAAAATCGAGGTCGAGATTTCGACGGATTTATACGTTTAGAGGTCTCCTCAATCCATTTTGACTATTTTCGCGATGATGTCTGTGGAGTTTTTGTGGAGTTTGTACAGGTCATACCGTTTGACATATCAAAATGAAATTTAGTATGTGCCTTTAGTATGTGGTGATGAAGAGCTATATAGTTTTTGGGCTTAATCGGGAGGGGGAAAGGGGTAGTTTCCTTACCCCCAAATTTTGTGAACGCTCTGCAGGTCATACCTTTGGTTTATGGAGATTTAGAGCTGTATACATTTTGGGCATAATTGGGAAGAGGCAATGGGTAGTTTACCTAACACCCCGAACCAAAAATAATTAATTTTTCGATTCGTATGTACTTTGAACTTTTATTGTTTATGTAATATATCCATACAAATATCTGTTTTCATTTGGTATGGTAAAGTTGAGTGTAGGCCACTCCAGTTTTATTATGTATTATTTAACAAACTAAGTTGATTGAGGTTTTACTTCACTGATTCTGGGGATCAGAGAAATGATATTTGGTAATTAAAATATTTATTTAATTTTAATTTGGCAACTTTGCTGATTTTTTTCTTTAACTAGAGTTGTAATAGTCCATATATAAATTTATAAATTTACTGTTTATTGTTGTTGTTTTGTTTAAGCTTTGATAATTTGCGATAAATTGCTTTGACTTATTTATTATTCAAAATAATTTTTCTACTTAAAGTTATATTTAGCTTATCTAAAATTTGGGTTAAGGTTTCCTGATGAGCTAAATTAAGCACATTGCGAAATGGCCATATACACTTGGTTACCCCACGAAAATCAAACTATAATTTAATAATAATTTGGATTTAATTGCACACTATTAAATAAAATGAAAATTTTATTATTTTTAAAATGTATAATCTTTCTAAACAAAGATTTGGGTAACAAGTTCATTTATTTATTTCTTATTTAAGATTTTATTGGTTCCTTTGCCGAAAAACTCTTTATATAAGCATTGCAAGTTGGTACGTAAATTAACTTTACCAGGTCTAGAAACAAGGTTGTTTCAACGTCATCTTGATATTTATAAACTTTTGCCCAAAACTCGCCTAAATTACTTTAACGTTTTATTGGTATTTTTCTTAATTTTGATTTATAAAAGATTCTTAAAACATTGTTATTTACTGCTGGTGAAAATTGCAGTGGCCGAAAATATGGGCGACCGCCACTTTTTTACTTAATTTTTAATTCTCTATAATTTGAATAATAAAATTACAATAATCCAAAAAGTAAACGAAATCAAAATAAAATTCCCCAAAAAATCCCTAAAATATAGAATATATCCTCAAAGAAATCCCCCAATAAAAATCCCCGTTTAGGGATAAAATCTGACAACACTGCCACAGGGCTAACTCTAGTAATAAGAAATATGTGAACACATTTAATTATTTTTTTTTAATAAACAGTAATTATTATTTTTTGCCATAAAATAATTGTCTCTTTTATTATAAAATATATTTATACAAACGGGTCTATCCCATATGGCACTACGTATCGTTAGTGGTTGATGAGCTACCGAATTATTTCCAAAAAAAAAAACTTTTCAAGCCACTGTGCATCGTATCACATAACAATATTGGATTTCTGTTCACTGGGTTATTTCAAATCAAAGCTCAAATCGCATATAATACGATTTTTCTTTAACTAATGGCACATTTAGATCCTTGGGAGTATTTGAATTTTTAATATTCTAGTGAGTGACTGTGACAATTCGTAGAATATTATTTATAAATTCCATAGCACCATATTGGTTTTAGGATCGAAATCTAAAGCAGAAGTTTGCAATCTAACTTATGGTTAGAGTTTCTGCCAATAATCCAGTATATTTGCAATTTTAGCGCGGATTTATTACCAAATCATTACCATGATCATTAAATGGTTACTGCACCCAAAAAATGCAACATGGTTGGTTTGAACTATATAATTTTCAGACCACAACCTACGTTTTCTTAGTATTCCAAAATAATCTTGTATTTGTAACCACAATATATTATTAGTAAACAAATTATGTTAAGTTGCTGGTATGTAACCACAGTATGACTAAAAACAAACAAATAATGTTTGTTTTTCTTTTGCAGTTTTTTTTTATCTCGTAAGGTAAATACATTTATATATCTCATTATATTTATTTAATTCTTTTCATAATAAAATAAAATAAAATTTTTTGTTTTACAATATTATTTTTAAGATATACAATAATATGGTTCTAAGATAACAATATATTTTATGTTTATGTTTATGTTTATATTTATGTTTAAAATTCAATCATAATATTTTGCTCTAAGATTATGGTTACCTCAACCATGTTTTTTCTAAAAGCAACATGTTATGGTTGAATTATATGGTTATATTCAAACAATATTATTTTAAACCATAATAATAATATTGTTGTCATTGGAACATATTATTGTCCTACATAAAAATAACATTGTAAAATACAACCATAATTATGTATATAATATAAACATACTATAATATTATGTGAAACATATAAATGGTTATATGTGACAACGTATGAATATATTTATAAATAATAAAAACATATATACGAATATTTCCATTTGGACTTACATACATATTTGATATTTTCTGCTTATCTTCTTATATGTTTGATATTTTTAATTTAAAACTATTATTTATAATAAAAAACAAAATTTTTTGTTGACAACAAATGTGTATTTAATGTGTTTACGGTTTTAGATGAACCGATAGCTTAAAAACGCCAAAACCAAAATATGTATTTTTAAATCCAAACATTATTTGTTTATTTTTAGTCATACTTAACATACTGTGTTTAATAATAATATATTATGGTTATAAATATAATTTTTAATCAATATTATTCAAATCAACCATGTTGCTTTTTTGGTGCGTATAACCATTCAATGATTAACTGTTAACAAAAACTTGGTTATCGTGACCAAAGTATTGTTTAAAATAACTATAATTTGTTCACAGCAAACATGTATTGTTCAAGAGAACATATTGTGGTTGCCGAAACCATACAATAACCATGTTTTTTCTTTGCGTGCAGTGAACTCAATTTTTCTCTGAACATACTTCTCAGTAGTTAAACATGCAATAGGGTTGCATTTCTTTTTTTATTTAATTAGTGAGGCAAATATGTACTAATTGCTCAATTTAGTAATTTAGGCCTTTTATGAAAAATTGAGCTCAATTAAGCAATAAGTGTTATGTCTGAACAGGGTATTAGGATCTATATTAATATACTGCAACTTCCCCTCTTTTTGATTTAACCCTGTATCCGAAAACTAGAATCTATTTAATAAAACGAAAATATTTTTCTGTCGCTCTAGTCCAAAAGTTGACACGAATTTGTGAACATGTGTAATTTTCTTTGTCCCATTTGTTTAATTGAAAATTCCAAATAAAACATACAGAAACTTTCAAAAGAGAACGAGTTGCACTGACCTTATTATTTTGAGGCTTTAAATTTAGAGATTAAAAAAAAACAAATGTAAATTCATATAAACATTTGAGAAATGCTTAAGGCAACGCTTCCACTAAACCCATTATATTCATTTTAACACGCAGCCTGTTGCGTGTTGCCAAACATTATTAAATTAAAAAAAAAAAAATTAAAATAAAATCATTTCAGGAAAATAATGACGGATTAAAAATATGAAAATAACAGAAATGTCGGAGAATATATAAATTAAAAATTAATTTCAAAGCTGTTTTATTATATTTCAAACAGATGTTTCTTTAATTATTACAAAAAAAAAAAAAAAACAAGAAATTTTAATTACCTTTTAGGAAGGTAATTTTTTTGTTAAGAATAAAAAAAAATTATTATTACAAAATACTTTTACACCCTTCATCAAAGTGGGAAAGGGTATAAGTTTATCATAAGGTTTGTAATTTTTAAAATTATTCATATGATTTTCATAAAGCGTACTTTTTCGGGATCCTAAATTTTAAAAAGTACATTTAACAATGTTTTTCTCTTAATTAAGGATTAGGAAAATATTTTCAAATCATGTAACTCGAGCGATCTGTGAGCGAAAGAACTTTTAAGAACTTTTCCATTGAAGATGGATGGGAATGGGAAAACAAACGATTGTTGACTATTTGCTTAAATTAATTTTTTGACAGCTAATTAGAAACGTTCTTTTTATAATGGTTACTAATGATCATTATTAGTAAAGTCACATATTTATGTATTTTATGTATTTTTTTTTCTAAATCTCTTCTCTTTTCTAAATTATTTTTGTATATATTTGAAAACAATATACTACTTGTCGCTGTTGTTCTAATATCGTTACAAATTTTGAAACCTTGTTCCTTTTAATTTTCATAACTCAAGAATTGACGCGTCAATTGACTGGAAAAGCCGAATTATTATTAATAAAAAACTTGATAAATTGCTCTGGACTATATCTATACATCTGTCTTTCTGTCAAGAAAAATACTGGATCGATTTAAACAAAATTTTGTGAAGAGGTACCTTAGTATCCTGATTCCAATATAGAATACTTTTTTCCGCAAAAATATCTTATTTCCATGAGAAAGTGGAGAAAAAGCAATGAAAGTACGTAGTTATTTTAGTAAGGATGAGAACCTTTATTTAGTAAATACAAAAACCATAACCGAAGCACTAACCGATATGCTTAAGCTAGGCATATCGGTAAGTGCTTCAAAAACTTTATTTAAATTAAAAACATAAACCATAACTGAAGCACTAAAAAGGTAAGGGTCTTAGGTGTAGATTGCTTACAAAGCAAAATCGCACAAAATATTGCAAGATCGCTGACGAAGTGCCTTCATATTTCAAGATAAAGGTACAATTTTACAATTATTCCCATTTTTCTGTCATTTTATGGATTCCATCCCAAAAACCACTTATGTTTTTTGAGACCACAAGCGAATCATGCCAATTTTTGGTACATCTAAAGTAAATTCCAGCTAAAAAAATGTTGTATCAAACAAACAAAAAAATGAATCCGGCTTGTCACGTTCGACTCGTGCATGGTCGCTTATTCTGCGTAAAACGTTAACGTTGTGTAACTTTCTACATTTTGGATATCTCGAAAACTACAACTAATTTAAAAAATTAGAGATTTCCATTTAGAAACAACTTTAATTTTATTCAGTACAAATATGGCTGGAAACTACTTTGGCTTTATTTGGACATAGACTCGAAAATGGCATAAACTGACCACATTCACATAAAGTTGCAGTTTGTTTTGAATTTTGGAGTGGAGGCATTATTGGGCATTTTTTTTTTAATCAAAAAAGCTTTTGAAAATGACATTTTAGTTAACTACGAGCGCTAAAAATCTATTATTACGAACTCGTCCGAACCATTCGTGAGATAGAGCAAAACCCCGTTAACAAGGTATTAGAAAGTACGACTGATAGGATAAAAGTGTATAAGTTTGTATGTTTAATGTAGTTAACAACACTTATTTTCGTACTCACATTTAATTAAAACACAAACAATATCTTTTTTTTAACATTTGAAACTAAAAGTATGCTAATTTGTTGACTTGTTGGCTAAAATACTCAAAAATGGCTTCGAAAACTTAAATAAGTAGAAAAACATTTTTTTTTTCCAATTTCGATACGTAGTAGAAATTTTGGTTCCTCATTTGAATATAATGTTATATCTCGAAAACTAGAATTCATTTCATTAAACGGATTGGAGATTTGAATTTAAAATAAGAAACAATTTAAGTTGGTTTCGATTAAGGCCGGCTTGCTTCGGAAAAATCAAGACAAAATATTTTTGAAAATTTGTCATAACACTAAAATTCAGTTTATATAAATTCGGTTAAACTTAAAAGTAGAGTAAAGGCCAGTATCGTACAATTTAATTACACAAAAAAATGTGTCAGAATTCTGTTAAAAATCGTTTTAAAATCGGTAAGAAGATTTTGCAACTCTGATCGAATTGATAAATATATTTTATGATTTTTTTCAATAGATTATACAATCGTACAAACCTGTCAAAATGTCTGTCACACCACATACACTTCTAATCTGATCTATCATACTCTTTGTGTACACATGGCATTTTTGACAGCTCGTACGACTGAGCATGATAGTGAGTTATGTCTGAATTGATCTTTTGTTATGAAAATCTCAAATATAAGTGTATTTGAATAATCCAATCCAGTAGTCAATTGTCACTTAATTATCACCAAGTAATCTGAAGTGTAGTCAATTTTTTCCATTTCCTGACTGCCTGTTTGTTATCAATGGTGATTTAATTAACTTCCTTTTCTCTTTCTTTTCACGCATATTAAAATGACAAGTCTAAAATTTTATTAAAAACTTGTAGTGACTAATTAACCAATTAATTTCAGAACATTTGTTGAAATGACGAAATAACTTCCTGCAATTAGAGCATAAAATATTATATTTAAACAGTTTAAAAGAGTCATGCGGGTAATGCATCATTTTTTTGTGATTTCAAAATTATTTATTTTTATAACCTCACATTAAAGAAAACGTGAATATAATTAAAATTGACTTAGGGCTTTTAATCAGACTAATAAAATATTAAATAAAAAAAACCAAGATTTATTTTCTGTCTAAAATGATACATCTTTTAATTGTTATAAAAAAACTGGTTTGCCTGTAACATACAAAAGAGTGTCAAAGATACTTTTCTGACGTAATTTATAAAAATTTTTGTAAGAAATCTCCATACATTGTATTGGTGTAAAACCCGGGTTTTCACAAAAACAAACTTTAAAATTAGCTTAACGAAGATAAAGCAAATATCAGACTTAATTTAGAATTAATAAATTGTGTGGGAAAAGAAAGAAAGAAAAACTTTCTTTCAAAAACTTAACTATGACTAAATGTTAAACAAGTGCTCTTTTAACATTCGGATGAGTTGTACTTTGAATTGCAGAGTAGTTCTTACAATTTCTGCAAGTTCAATTACTTGATATTTTTTATTGAGGAGGGGCGAAAAATGGCGTTTTACAATCTTCAGGGCTTAAGTTTAGGTTTTTTAACATTTTAACAAAATTGCATTTAATACACAAAAGTATAGGAAAACTTAAAAAAAATAATTTTTCAGAGGTAGGATTAGTTCTTCTAAGCGGAACTTTTTCTCCTTGATCTGATTTTTCTTATGTTATAGCCTGTGACTTAAAAAAATGTTATGTCCGGCTAGATTAGCAAAATACCCCTATGTGCAACGTTTACAACATAAGAACAAACTGATCAAAATGGCGGCTTGTAGAGACCAAAAATGAAAATTTTTATAAATTTTTTTATTGTTGTTGTAAAACATACTCTGTGTAAATTTTTAGGATTGAAACATCCTTTAATTTTCAGTGAAACTTAACCGTTAAATCAAAACAATTATATTTTTACAAAAAAAAAAAAAAAATGAAATAACTCCCAAATGATAAGTCCTAATAAAAATGATATAACTCCCAATACAAATTATATTTGCACCCGGGCACTGTTTAACTGTTTTAACCTCTATGGTATAACAGGTACCTCCCGATGAAGGAGGTCCATAACTTTGATATCATACCATATATCATAGATATATGATCAAAGGCCGGCTATACCGACAATATTTTGTTAGCGAATCCGCAAGGATTTTCTCCTCTATGGTATAACCAATACCGGCTTCGCTTACTAAAGTTTTCCTGCATAGCAGGCCTTCGGCCGGGTGCAGGGATTTTCTCCTCTGTGGTATAACCAACACCGGCTTCGCTTACTAAAGTTTTCTGCGTAGGCGGCCTTCGGCCGGGCGCAAGGATTTTCTCCTCTGTGGTATAACCAACACCGGCTTCGCTTACTAAAATTTTCCTGCATAGCCGGTGTTCAGCCGGGCGCAAGGATTTTCTCCTCTGTGGTACAACCAACACCGGCTTCGCTTACTAAAGTTTCCTGAAAAGCCGGCCTTCGGCCGGGCGCAAGGATTTTCTCCTCTGTGGTACAACCAACACCGGCTTCGCTTACTAAAGTTTCCTCTATGGTATAACCAATACCGGCTCCGCTGACTAAAAGTTTTCTCTATATCCAGAATAATGCAATTTTAGTCAAATCAAATAACTCCCAATCAAAATAAATGAAATAACAGAATTAAATTAGGAGTTATTTCATTTGGGAGTTATTTCATTGAGAAATAATTCCCAATGAAAAATTATGAAATAACCTCCAAAAAATTGGGAGTTATTTCATTATGAAATAACTTCCAATTTGTATGGGATTTTTGAATTTTTTGTTGGGAGTTTTTTAATTTTTTTTTTTGGGATTTATTTCATTTGGGAGATATTTCACGGTACCTGGAGACACCCTTTAACTTTTTAACTAATTGTTGTTATAGCGGTCATATTTATACGCTTACTGTTACAATTTCAAAAATAAGGTCATATACGAAAAATTCACATCACTATCGGGACACCCTCTAAGTTTTAATTTTAATACTTGTTAAAATAGTGAATATAAATACTATGTGTTAATTTCAAGTGTCTGCCTATTACGGTTTAAACACTACGGCCATATATGCTAAAATCACGTTAGTATCGGAACACCCTTTAACTTGTAGTAATTCTAGTTATAGCAGTAAGGTAATATAAGTGAAAATCACGTTGGTATCGGAACACCCTTTAATTTTTAATATTTCAAGAGTTAAGTTTCACAGACAGAAGGCGCTGACAGACATTAGTTATATCAAAAACATTAGGCATACGTTTTACGTGAAACACTAAAAATCTGAAAACGGGTACCGCCTGCAGTTTAAGCGTTGGCACTTCTCAACGTATACTTTAGCTTAAAAGATGTGGATAAAAGAAAACTTAGGAGAAACCAGGAAGATTTCAGCCGTTAAAAGTGCTGAGATTAAAACCAGAATAAAGTTCTTGCTTGGTCCAATACCTGTCACTATAATTATATTTGTTTGTGCGGTTATACGTAATGGGGGCAGGGGTTTGAAAATGAACATGAAAACGTAACAATAAGAAGAATCAGTTTTGACAGCATTTTGCTGAGAAGCATGTCTGATATTCGTTTTAGCAAAGTATTTTTAAATTACTGTTTTTATCGCTTTTTAACTCAAATAATTGACACATAGTAGTTGCAGAAATTTTAAAGCGAACGGTAGAAAATAGAAATCGGTGAAAACTCAATAGAAACACTCAAATCAAAATATTTCATAAATTTTGTTAGAATAAATTTTGGTGATGTGATTTAAAATGTTCAGGAAATTAAAAATATATTTGTATTTGAATAAAAATTATTATAAAAAATTATAATTATTTATACTCAGAAATATAAAAAACGGTTCAGTTAAATTAACCTTCATTAATGGCTTTGTAACTTATAATTATAAAGAATATGTCGGATAGACATTTTTGCTCCACCTAGACGTTGATCGTTCTGAATACGATTTGTTTCGATGGATACAGGATGTCCTAGCTATAATACGCTTCACATTATAAAACAATGGTTTTGGTATAGAGTTTCCCTAAAAAGATGGGATGTAGGGGATAGCCACCCATGCATGGTCATTAGTATGAATAAAATATCTTGTTTCTTTAACAATATCAATAGATTGGTTAGATTTTTAGGGTGTTAGTGGCCCACGAATTTCAGACATTTCTACTCTAACAAAAAAAAAAAAAAAATAAAAAAAGAAAGAGCAGATGTGTGGCCGCCTACTCACAGCAAATCCATTATATTCATTCTTGTTAGCTCTAACAGTCGCGTTTCTCTATGTCGATCTAGTTGAGTCTAGCTAGTACAAATTTATGGTCATGCAAATCGACTCGATAGTGCAACTAATCTAACGGACAGGATTCACTACCCTACATAATCAATTACAAAAATACAAACTGACAGAATTCAGAATTCAATTCAGTAAAGACATCGGTATGAAAAAGTCGATACTGAAAGAATCTCTTCAACATGTCATTGTAGGTGCCGCACTGTTGTACAAAAAAAAGATTTTGAACTCTGATCGTATGGAGAAACATATTTTATGCCATTTTTAATAGATCAAAAGACTGAATATGACGGTTAATCATAGCTTTAAGCCAGATCCTACCGAACATTCCTGATTTCATTCAGGAACATTCTGTTCCTAGGTCTAGAGAGAAAATTCAGATAATATGTTGAAAAGCCACATCATTAAGCTTCGTCTTTCTCTTCGCCAGCCCGACGGCCATTGGCTTGTCGTAGCCGTACGTACTGTCAGTAGTTCATCTAGAACCTCCTCTGGTAACAGGCTCCTAGTTAGATCTTGGTACTGATAGGAGGCTGGCTAACTTAAGTCGAACGTACTCTGGAAACCTGTTGATCTCTGATTTTTTCTATCGCCTTACCTGCGCATATTAAGCTCTGTGTGTGTGGATGATTATCTTTTCTCCTTTACTGGGAATTTTAGAATTCTAATTTTTTGATCATATCCGACAGTAAAAGATAAGGAAGCTTCGCAAGAAATGAAGGAGTGGGTCTCTAAGGGAATTCCTTAGTACCTTAATACTATTAAGGAATAACCCTCAAGTAACACGATCCAAGTAATCTTTTGTACTTTACGTTCACCGTACAATTTCTAAAAACAAATAAAGCCAATCATTTTATACGGTGAGTTATCATTCACATCCGGTAGAGATAATAGAGTGCCTGCTAGGAGTTTTCTTCTGCGAGACCCCAAGGCAGAACACGCGCAAAGTACGTGTTTCAAAGTTTCAGTGTTCTTCGAACCAGAAATTTTGGTTTTACTTAGCGTATCCAGTGGCTATACCAAAGAATTGTAGATCGGGCCCCTAAGTTGGCTAAACAGTCCGCTGCTCATTACCAACGTGACCGTCGATGTTGGAAACCCAACATGATTTTAAATTATTGTGAAAACCGAGTCTATATCGAGATGTCACATAATTTATGACTACCCCAAACCCTAGTTCAAATGAGGTTAAAGCATTTAGCACAGCTTGGCTGTCTGACTTATTTACCCTTTGTCTTGCTCCTTAAATATTCCCTGGCCCAAAAAATTATGGCGTATACTCCTGCTTGAAATTGCCCATGGAAATGGTACGTTGAAAGTAAACCGAACCTGGTCTGCTACATCATGCCACCAGGTCTGGTTATCCCAACGGAACCTATCGGGATTAAGGACATCCGAATGGAAGAGGGTCGATTGAATGTTATCGGATGCTCTAAAGTGAGAGTCGTTCTCAAAGAGCCGAAGTATGCGTAGCTGCTCCACTAGGATTTCGGATTTCGCTGCCGCAATATCCGGTAGCTAAAAAAAGCTTTTGCACACTTCCATTTGCATTGTTATTTACAGTGCCGCTATGTAAAGTATAGCGCCCAGAGCACAGGTGGGTCAAGCCTTAATGGCCCAAGTAATATGTACAAAGGTACCTTAAGCTGGATAACTGCATCAGTGAAAGGTCATGGAAACTTCAAATATAAAGATGAAAATTAAAGAAAGCTATCTTTGCAGACTGTGGCTGGATGAGGTTAAGACGGTAGCGCACTTTTTGTGTTAATGTCCACCACTGGCCAGCATAACACTTAGTACCATGGGGCACATACACGTTGAATGTGGTAATTGGAAATACGACATTTACCTACAGTCGGGAATATCACTCAACGAAAGTAGGGTAGTTGTAAATTATTAATCGCCTACCTGTAATCAATGTGGACCGAAGAGGGTCGGAAAGCGGCCCATAAAGTTCGATAACTACCTACATTAATATTCTTAATGTAGCCTGACTGCAACTTAGCTGCTGATTTTATCTTTTTTGTTTTATGTATGCAAGTACATATATTCGAATTGCTCTAAATGCAAGTTTAGAGAAGGCATACCTTCCCCAGTTGATAATTGAATCTTTTAATATATTTGTTCGTTGTTAATTTTTGTTGCATTAAACTTGAACTTGAATTCTATTTTATTTTCAACTGAGAGGAAAAATTGTCAAAACCGAAAAAACAGCAAACCTGACAATAACAAAAAAAATTGTTGGCACTTGTTAATAACACTAATGGCGATTTTCTACACATTACACTCAAAAAAATGTGTTCATACACTGAGTGGTAACAAGAATATGAAAATGAATTAAGAAAAAAAATTTAATAAAAATAAAAATTATAGCGCATTACGAGAAAATGTCTAGAAAAATATTTATTCATTTAATAATAATTAAAATTTATTATTTTTAATATTTTTTTTTGGTCAAACGAACACATGTATGTTTACAACAAAAAAAAAAAAAAAAAAAAAACAATAATACATACCCCGTTGTATTTTTCACTTGCATTTCAAATTTCTTATGCTTAAGTGAAACAATTGTTGAAATTTCCTTTAATTTATTTGTTGTTTTGTTTCTGAAATTTGGTTCTCTTAAAATTTCGTATTAATTTTTTTCTTTTTTCGATCGGGGAATTGTGTTTGATTTTGTTAAATAAAAAAATTAAATTTAAATTTAAAGGAAAGAATTGCCAATCAAAATTGGGTTTTTCTAGCAATTTAGAAAATTTATGTAAATTAGGGAAAAAAGTGTTTTTTGGTTTTGAGTGTTTCTTTTACCTCGGCCGTGTTAAAAAGTACGTTTGAACGATAATATTGCAGGGCGTTTTATGCAACAAAAGTTAAAAAAAAATTATGAAAAAATTTTACAAATAAAATAAATACAAAACAAAAAAAAAAAATTGTTAAAAAACAAAGAAAAAAATGTTTAAAATTTTATTATAAATTTTTAAAGTGTTACATTTTTTTAAAATAAGAAAAAAATATTTTAAAAAAATCTTATCAAAATGAGTGAAATGTGGATGTATGGTCCAGATTATCCTGAAGAGGATGATTTGACTGAAGAAGAAGAAGATGAATATTGTGATGATTTTGATATACCATTGCCCATCATAACAATAACACCTTTGGATTCTCCGGAGCTGGAGCCACTAACTAAAAAACCTCATAGATTGGATATAACTATTACATTAAAGAAAGTTGAGGTAAATATTGATTTTTTTTATTTTATTTAAAGTTGAAGATATAAAAGAACAATTTGCTTGTTTGTCAAAGCTTTATCTTAGCATGAAGTATAAAAAATAAAGTGTTTGAAAAAATGTATTTATTATTTTACGGAAATCTGAGGCTTCGAATAAAGCAAATATTTTATACGGTGAGAGATTTTTCAGATCCCCTGGAGACAATAGAGAGCCTCCTAAGAATTTTGTTTTACGAGACTGTGAGGCAGAACACGCACTAAGCACAAAGTTTATCGCAACACTTAATTTTAATGTACAATACAATTCCCCAAACTAAGTTTTCTCAAATGCACGTTTTCTCAAAAGAATATATTTTTTAAACGTCAGACACATAATTCATAAGTCAAAACTAAGCAAAATTTTATATCTTCCACGACTATTATAATATACAAAAACAAAATGTAGGTCGTCTATAACCATTACAGTAACTCCCGATTATTCGCGGATACCGCGTAAAAAAAGTATCCTATATTGGAATCAGGATGATAAGGTACCTCCTCACAAAATTTTGTTAAAATCCATCCAGTAGTTTTTCCGTGATGCGAACGCAAAGAAAAGTAGATAGACAGACGGAAATGAGTTACTATTTTATTATATGTATAGATCTAGATATTGATAAAAAATTATATTAAAGTACATACGATAATTCTAAATTTTAAAAACTTGTTTTTGTGTATTTTTTCTGTTTTTAAACATAATATGTTTTACTGTATAATATACTGTATAAGAGATAAAAATAAAAATCCTTTATGTAGTGTCTAGACCTTAAAAAAAATTTTAAAAATTATTATATGAGGTTTTTCTGTCATGACCAGTATAACTTAGTCTCTAGACCTGACTAAAATTGGTCTAAACAAAAGTGAAACTTCATGTAAAAAACGATATTTTTGATATTGATTTTTTTATATGAAATTTGACTTTTGTCCAGAAAATTTTTTGTCAGATCTACCACATCTTTTTAGGAAGTTTATAATTGTTATGAACTTAATTCAAAATTAAAAAATATCAATTATTTTTTGTCCGTGTTAAAAATTAATCTTTTTGTTTGAAAAATTTTTATATTTTGTTGTTTTTTCTTTAAATGACTACGAAAATAAGTGTTGTTAACTACCTGTTGGAAAATTATGGTCAATTATGGATATTAAAATGTAAAATTAAATATTGTCCGGCTGGCACGTGGCTAGTTTATTCTAACTTTACTATTAAAATGCAAAACACAAAGTTTTAAAGTAAATTAAATTAAAAAAGCACTCAGGAGATGACCCCTAATCGTGCAATGCATTGTGGTATATCTAGGAAATCTGGTTATAGAAAGAGGGATATGATTTTATTAATTTCAGCAGAAGTGAACAATTTTAAGGTGTTTTCAAAAAAATCGCTTGATGATGCACAGAAAAATGTCTTGTTTCTATGTTTTTGCTATGTTTTATGGAAAGTATTTCGTTTAGTAATAAAACTTCACATTTACTTATACTAATTAGATCCTCTTGAATTCAAATGTTCAGATAAGGAAATAAATCTTTTTAATGTAATTTCAAGTTCAATAACAAACTAATATGAATTTAAACTTTCTTCCGCTTTCTAGGGATTTTATTTAAAATAAATTAAAAAAAAAATCTTCCATTTTCTTCCCAACTTAATGTCAATTTCATTTAAATTTTTTTTACAATACACAACTAATATAAAAGGTAAAGGGTGTTCAAAAACTCTCACAGGATTTGTCTTTACTGCTATTTGTTTAATAAAAAGTAATTTGACAAGCACTTTGGGGGGCTGTAGCTTAAGTGGTTAGTTAGCACGTTAACTACTAAGCAATGGTTACGAGTTCAATACTCAGCCGTGGCAACATCAATTTTTCTGATATGTATTAATTTCTCTTTAGAACAATGTATATCACAGCGCCCTCCTTCGCCGGTATTACCACATAGCACTAAATCGCCGGCGAGGCAAAATAATTATAAATTGGCTCTGCTAGCTTCAAACTAATTCGCCTAAATAACACCAGAGCCGCTTGCAACACTGTTATAAAAATAATCTCAACGTACGATTGCAGTGCAGTGCCATAAGCGAAGCTTTACTATCACACTAACCATCTGTCTTATCTACTACTATCCCTTTCCAAAGAAAGTAACACAGTTTCTATATGCATCAATTGCCTGAGTGTTACTTCTCTTAAAAAAAGAAGCAATTTGACAGCTAAAAGTTCTGGGTTAGTAAAAATGAAGCGATACAAAGGAATTAAACGGTGTTTTGTTGTTGTTTCATATGTAAAAAAACATCCTAAGCGTTTAAGCACATCATCCTAAGAGTTTAAGCACGTCTTCACCTTCTTTCTTGGTAAGTTTTGAAAATTGCTGCGTCTGGAGTAAAGATACGGATTTTGAGCTAAAGGCATAATTGGACCATACTTCTTCGAGAATAACTATATTCAATAAGTACAGTTACGCAAGTGATTGTAACAAGGCGCACTTTACAGTCCGTGAAATCATTCCATTACAGCATGAGATATTTCCTAGTCGTATTATCTTTTGTTTTACAAATCAGAATTCAGCCCCTTGATTTTGCGTTTAAGGGGCAACTTGAAGTTAAAGATCTATGCCAATAAACCCACAACCATTACTATAATGAAGGAGGAATTACAATCACGCATCCGAAATCCGTGAAGACCATTAGCCTAAAAAAGATTATATATCTTTAGAAAACCTAGAAAACACAATTTTTTCTTAAGATTTTTTATTTAAATAAAATTCTGAGAAAATTTTGAAACATCCTTTTTAATGCAATTCCAATGCAAGTAGAGGAAAAAGAGAAGTTTTTTTCTTCTATTTGCACAGGCAATTATGTGTTCGTAAAAATAAATCAAAAGCACCTGTAGCCAGACAGAAGTGTAAAATGTAAACCAAAAGCTTTTGGTATTTCGTTATGTGTAGCCGTAACAAAATAACTAAGAAAACCACTGAAATGAATTTAAATGTTTTCTTTGTTTGAAAATAATTAAAGAAATCCCTTTTTAACACATGCACACACGTCGTACACATGCATATGTATACCTTTTTGCCATGTAAAAACACCGAGCAGAGAGCACGGGAATTCAGTACACACACGGATGCCTGATTTAAAGATTTGCCGTCACTTGGCGATTTTAAAAGCCACAAATTGGTTTATTGACGATCCTAGTAGGGGATTAGGCCAAAAAGTTTAAATAAATAATGATTCAAGGGCTATAAGGTTCGAGTGTTGCAATTGAATTAAAAATACGTTTGCAATAATTATTAATCACAGAAACCAGATAAAAGTTTCTCACGAGCTTAGTGCCATGTGACACCTTTTTTAACCGACTTCAAAAAAGGAAGGAGGTTATCAATTCGTCTGAATCTTTGTGTTCGTAGAACTCAGTCATTTCTGAATCGATTTTGACATTTTTTACGTTATTAAAAAGGTTATGCTTACAGATTGGTCCCACATCAGTTCATAATTGTAAAAGTTAAAGGGTGTCCCAAAGGGCATCAATTTTAAATTTAAAAAAATATAACAAAAACTAATAAAATCTCAACTTAAAAATTAATGGGTGTCCCCTATGGTGACGTCAATTGACCTATATGCCACTATCTTTTGAACCATTATTGACAAACACTTGAAAATTGGACAGAATGTCCGTTATAATAACAAGCATAAATATATATAATTAGAATTAAAGGGTGTCCTAATAGTTGACGTAATATGATGTATGTATATGGCCCAACTTTTGAATCGTAACAGAGAAACGGTTGATATTTTCAAAGAACCTGTATTCCTAAGTCCGCTATAACAACAAGTATAAAATTTGAATTTGGAAACTAAAGGGTGTCGCCAAAATTGATGTAATTTGACCTATATGGCCCTATATTTTCAACTGTTATGGACAAACATTTTAAAATTAGAAGGAATTTCCACTGCTATGTCCGGTATAATAACATGTATAAATATTTAAAATTATTAAAGGGTGTATCAATAGTTGATGTAAATTGATACATATGGCCAAATTTTTGAACCATTATGGACAGACAGTTGAAATTTACAAAGAATCTGTATGGATAAATCCTCTATAACAAGTGTTTAAATTAAAATTGAACATTAAAGGGTGTCCCAATAGGTTATGTTATTTGCCCTATATGGCCCTATCTTTGGAACCGTCATAAACGCTTGAAGTTTAAACAAATTGTGTTTTACTGTGTAGGTAATAATAAGTGCAAAAAATAAAGGTTGTCCTCATAGCTGAACTAATTTCTCGTAGATGGCTTTTTCTCTTGAACCGTTATAGGTGATCATGTGATATTTACACAGAACGTATATTACTATGTCCGATATATGATGAGTCCGCAATAAAGAGAAGTATAAAAACTAAAAGTTAAAGAGTGTCCCTTTAGGTGACTTAATTTGGCGTATATGGCCTTATCTTATAAGCCATTATAAATATATACACCTGGAATTCACACAGTATGTGCAATTTTAAATTAGAAATTATAGGGTGTCATCATAAGTGATATTATTTGAGTCAAATATAACGTTGCTTGAAACCTTTAAAGATGGACATGATATTTTAAAGATGGACATGATATTTTTAGTTTGGAATTGATGTCCGCCCAAACGTTAAAAAAACACGTACATTAACGCAGCCATGTACGTGAAGAAGACAGACTTTGAAGATTTTTTCGGAATTATTGGGCGACCTTGACTCTGTCTTTTGGCGTGATGGCCTTGTTTACAGTTGAAATACTTGCTGAACTTTTTATAAGATTAAGAATAAAATCAAGATTAATCCTGATATGTTGTTTCGTTAAAAATTTACACTCCTCTAAATTGGGAAAATGTAAAAACTACCGCTAGGGTCATACTTAAAAAGATCTTTTCTTATATAAAGTAAACCTTTTTGGATTTTTATTAATGACAACTTGAAACTAATGAGAATAAAGGCAACATTGAGTCATGAGTAAAGGTTCACCCTCTAGCCTTACCCTACAATAACCACTTGCAAATTGTTTAAATTCGTTGGCCAGCAATCGACAAGGAAAGGACGAAGGTAATACTAGTGCCTATAAAAAATTAAATATCGTTTCGAGTAGGCATCATAACGGGAAACTGTATAATTGGACATATGTCCGAGCATATAGGAATCTCTCCAGGTGGAGTTCAACACCTTCTCTACGACTGCCTGGTTCTGCAAGAATGCAGGCTCAAATATTTGAGCCATATCATAGCGATATCTGAATAATTTGGTATCAATACGTACCAGGCTTTGAGTATAAAAATTGTAACAATAAGGAATTTCGACAATTAAAATTCGTTGTAATCCACACGCTTTTCAACCATAAAAAACCGTGTAACCTTTACCTTTAATTCTTCAAGTATATGATTAACTTTACTTGAATAAAATGTTTTGACGATTTTGCCCAAACAAAAAAACGCTTATAAATTTTTCGCAATTTTTCATGACTTTATAATCAGTTTTATCTGGCAAGTTTGGCACATGCAAATAAATAATGTTCTCAAATAAATCCGCACCTATGTACGTAGTTACGTGTTTATCAATGAATGGCTTATGCAGTGACATTAACCTTTAGGCGAATGGGGATGAAAAAGCTTTTTTGGTTCAAGAAGCAAGAAAACAAATACAACATAATGTCAACAGCTGTTTCTAGGTAAAAGCTTTTTTTTTCTAAGAGTAATATATTAGAAACAAGGGAAGAGAACGTTAAAAGAGAAACATTTTAACACTAAAAAACTGTTCATTAAAGGACTAATGAAACAATAAGTAAAATTGTAAACAAGAATAAATGAAAAGAAAAAAATATTTTGACACTAGTTTTTTTTTATTAATTGTGGCTCCACCTGTTTTTTATTTTTATTTATAACTAGCTGTGCCCACACACGTTGTGTGCGTCCTGACAATATTTTGTTCGAATTTGCTTTGAAAGTAATGCACACCAAATTTTAAAACTCTTACTTATTCACTTTATATAAAGGTACCCATCCCTGGATGAAATTCTAACATTTTTATAAAATTCTAAAAATTATTCTAAATTTAGAAGGTGTTTAAAATGTTTTAATAACAATGAAATTGCACAAAGTAAAAATACAAATCAATTACAAATTTTATTCAATTGGCTATTTAGCAGTAAGTAATTCATATTTTGTCAATATGTATTTTAAAACAGCGCCATCTGTTACATAAATTGTGTAATTTCTTCAATATTCATTTCCGACCCCATAAAATTAACATATATTTTGAATTCTTATACATCTCTTTCAGTTGATTAAGCGGTGTCTGTCTGCACGTCTGCGTTAAGGTTGAAATCAACTTTGCCAAGGCACAAGAAGAGATACAGAAAATTTAAGCTTTCGATAAAATTGAAAAAAAAATTTTCTATGAATTTTTTTTTAAATATTTTCGATAAAATTTTAGCAAAAAATTTTCGATAAAATTCCTATATAATTCTTACAAAAAATTTTCGATAACATTTTTTAAAAAAAATTTCGATAACTTTTTTTACAAAAAATTTTCCATAACATTTTTAGCCGATAGACCCACAGGGTGACCACTAGGAACCAGGAGCAGTCAATAGTCACATTGGCTGGGTCAATATGACACCCGAACGTGCTTTTGTCTGACTATTCTAATGCAATATAGGTTGCAAGAAGGTCCTAACTTTTACAAAAAAATCTGTAACATTTTTACAAAAAACTTTCGATCAAATTTTTACAAAAAATTTTCAATAAATTTTAGCAAAAAAAAGTTCTATATTACAAAAAAAATCGATACAAAAAAATATCGATAAAATTTTTTACAAAAAGTTTTAACAACAACTTTTAGATAAATTTTTTAAATAAAAATTTTATCGAAAATTTTTTATAAAACATTTTCGATAAAATTGTTTTTAAAAATCATAAGAGTAAAAAACGAATGTATATTATTGTGAAATTGGGATACATAACAGAGTAAGGGAATATTTGACATTACTATGGTGAAGAGTATATAAGATTCGGCATGGAATATAGCACTCTTACTTGTTTTTTTTATTAGTTTTTGTTACTGGGAACTATAGAGATACGTACTTTGTTAACATTTTTAATTGGTGCCCTTTACATTTCAAAAGACTCGTAAATATCATGCATGTTGTATGAGGACACCCTTTATTTTTAAAATTATGAAGTTTTTTGATAGTAGGCCAAACTATAATCACAGCTTTTCAAATGAATTTGTTTAAATAGGTTCAGAAATTACTGAGTTCTGTCAAGTGCGAGTTAGACTCACATACGTAGGGTTCAGTACTATGTTTAGTACAACTTAAAAAATTTTAGTTGTTAAGTTTTTCATGTCTTATGAGTAACCCTTTAATTTTAAAATTAAAGTCATAATCGCGAAAATTTAATCACTGTTGGAACACCCTTTAAATTTTAGTAATTGTTGTTATAGCGGCCATGGTCATACACTTTCTATAAAAATATACATGCGCCTACCTATTGGGGTTCAAAAAATAAGGCTATTTACGCAATTCTCTTTCTTTGAATATATCAAGAGTCTACCTATTACAATTTAAAAAAAAACAAGTTACTATACGTGAAGAACATGTCACTATCAGAACACCCTTTAATTTTTAGTAATTGTCATAACGGCCATGGCCACATATCTTCTATACAAATTGGAAGAGTCTACCTATTACGGTTCAAAAAATATGTCGTTATACATGCAAAACACGTCACTTTCGGAAAACCCTTCAAAATTTTTATTGTTTTTATAGGGGTCATAGTAATACACCATTTGTGAAAATTTCAAGAGTCTATCTATTATGGTTAAAAAATTAGTCAATGTTCATGCAAATCACGTCACTGTCGGTACACCCTTTATCTTTTACTTTTTTTATATAGGGGCCATAGTAATACTAAAAACTTCCAGAGTCTACCTATTATGGTTCAAAACTTAGGCCTTATACATGAAAATCACACTACTATCGGAACACCCTTTAACAGCTATACACCATCTGTGAAAATATCAACAGTCTACCTATTACGGTTCCAGAGATAAAAGGCGCTGACAGACGGACAGGTCAGACATTGCAGCGAAATTAATAATAGGGTTACGTTTTTACCCTTTGAGTACGGAACCCTAAAAATCAACATACAGACGAATTGATTGAGGAGAAGGTTCACCTTCTTTTGAAGTGGGTTGATAAAAAATTTCTTGTTTGGGTTCAAATGGGTTAATTAATTATTTCATTGTACTCTATTTCAAATAAAAACTGTCTGTTTAGTGTTAATGCAAAAAAAAGGAGTCTTTGAATTTGTTTAGCTGTTTGTTAATGGCAAACAACTTTTACTTTTTCCGTAGATTTTGGCGCTAAAGTGAAAGTTTTAAATTGAGTTTAACACAACAAAAAGCTTTACAGGACCTTCTTTTTAAGCTCCTTGTATTAGTTCAGTTGCCCAAAGGCTTTTAAACACAAACCATGTCAATTGGATTAATTAACATACTCATACTCATATAAAAATATCTTAATAAAATATTTATTTTTAGGAAAAAATCAAAAAAAAAAATTTTAAATTTAATATTTTATTGAAAAAATAAACACAAAATTACGGGAAAAATAAAAATTAACTTAAAAAAAAAAATCTTAATAATAATCACATTAAAAAAGTTTTTATTTTAATTGTATACGTGACCGTATAATTATATCTTTGTTTGTTATTTTTTATGACGAATGGCACCATGACCGTAATTAAGATAAAAAATGTGTTCTTTAATTTGATCGGTTTAAGCCAAAAGTGTTAAAATCTTAATTTTAATTTTGTGTGCCTGAAGCTGTCTTTCGATTAAGCGTAGGGATTTTCAGAAAGTTTGTAATGATTAAAAATTATAAATTTTATACCGTCATTCTGGTGTTGTTTTTATTGAAAGACATAAAAATTAAGGAAAGGGACAAAAATAAAATTTCAAATTAATGCAGGCAATAAATTAACAGGCATAAAACCTACAAACCGCGAAAAAAAGAATTCAGCAAACGATTGAATAATAATTTTACAACAAAAACAACAACAACAATAAAAAATTATAAATTTGAAATGGACCAAGAGATTAATAAACGAGAACAATAAAATATCAAATCAAGATAATAATTATATATTCAAACAACAAAACACCAATGGAGTAGTTTAATTGTTTTCAATCATTTGCTGTTGTTAATTTGATGTTTGAGAGTGTTTTACGTTTGTGCAAACAGCATCATTAGTTAAATATATAATAGAAGAATAACAAAAATATATATATTTTAATTAATATTTAATATGCTGATGGGCAATGGCAGTGGTAACGGCAGCATTGTTGGCTCTATTCAAAGTGCTGCCGGTACAGTAGTCATTTGTAATGGCGAGATTTTTAGTCGTTCCAATTCCGCTAAAGATCTTAATAAGGACGAGGATGAAGATGAGGAGGGAGAGGGAGAGGATGACGAAAATAATAGTTCCACGGTAATTATAAGTTAAATTTCATAATTAATTAACGAACATTAATCACAGAGTAAAGAAATATAAATGGTAACTCATAAAGTTATTAAAAAAATAATAATAGTGAAAATCAGGTCGCTATGGGAACACCCTTTAATTTTGAGATTTATTTTGTATATACTTGTTAGTATAGCGAACATTGTTTTAAATAATATGTGTAAATTTTATGAGTTTTTCCATCACGCTTCAAAAACTAAGACCATATAAATACATGAAAAGAAAGAGATAGAAGGCGCTGACCTACAGATAAACAGACAGTGCAGCAAATATAAAAGGGTTACGTTTTTACCCTTTAAATACTGAACCCTAAAATGAACATTAGAGAAAAGTAATTGTATAAGTTTTTATTTTTTGGTTGTACTGATTCTCGTTTGCTAAGTATATATTAGCAAGAAGTGCATACAGATCTCGGGGGATCAATAACCCCCATCGATTTTTTGTTTGTTTGTAGGCTGGTAAGGTTTTTCTGCTTTGATTTGTATTAAAGGCCTTTATAAAAAGCAATACACTTAGAGGTAGCCAATAGACCAACAGGGTGCCCACTGGTAACCAGGAGCAGTAAAAAGGCTCATTGGGGAGGGGGGTAGAGGGGTTGCGTTGTTTTCGAAATGGACCATTCTAACACAATATATATTATAGGAAGGTCCTGATTTTTAAAAAATTTTTAACAAAAATTTAAAAAAAATTGGATTTTTTTAATATTAAAAAAAATAAAAAAAAATATTTTACAAAAACTTTTCGAACAAAATTTTACAAAAATTTTACAAAAATTTTCAACAAAATTTTACAAAAAATTAAAAAAAATATTTTTTCAAAAAGTTTGTTTGAAAATTTTTCACAAAAATTTTCGAAACAATTTTCGCAAAAATTGTCACAAAAATTTTTCCAAATAATATTTACAAAAAATTTTACAAAATATTATTTATGTC
Source organism: Phasia obesa (assembly GCA_949628195.1). Classification (NCBI taxonomy): domain Eukaryota; kingdom Metazoa; phylum Arthropoda; class Insecta; order Diptera; family Tachinidae; genus Phasia; species Phasia obesa. The sequence continues at coordinate 175,572,835 of OX451215.1, read as the reverse complement.
TGTATAAATAAAAAAAAAACACGTAATTCAAGAAAGAACCTTTTACAAAATATATATCTGAAAAAATACCTTTTACAAATACCCTTTCTAAAACTAACTTTAAAGGCGGCCATACACGTCGTTCTATTTTGCCAGATTTATCCGCACGGTTAAAACTGTACTGGTAAACACGAACAATGACCATATCCACACACTACACGTTCTTTACTTCAGTTCAAGACGTGCTTATTTTACTTGGTGGCATCATGACGGCAACTATAAGAACAAAGGTGCTACTCAAATTGGAAAATAAAAAAATTTGTTTGCATGATTAAAACAAAACAATACAAATTTGACAATGTACTCACAAAAACTGTCCTTTTTAACTGCGTAATCACACACACACAAGTAGTTTTAAACGAACACGTTTCAAAACCGACAATTAAAATCAAGAAGCAACATATATTTTTTTATACGTGCCAAGAAAAACGACGTGTATGGCCGCCTTAAGAAATATACTTTTGAAAAGGTATTTTTGAAGAAGCATATTTTAAAAAAGGTAACTTTGAACAAAGAACCACTTAAAAAAAATACTTTTTAAAAATGGAACTTTGAAAAACGTACATTAAAAATCTTTCAAAAATGTACAGTATCGTTTAAAAACTACCTTTTAAAAAAGTACCTTTTAAAAATTATTTCTAAAAATGTATATTTTAAAAACTACCTTTAAAAAAAGTATCTTTAAAAACTACCTTAAAAAGGTACGTTTAAAAGTACTTTCATTTAAAAAAGTACTTTTTAAAACACGTACATACCGTTTAAGTAAAGCATAAACTGTAGGGCACACAATACTCAACTCTAGATTTAAAGCACCATAAATAAGGTACCTGATAACCTTAATATTCCTATTAATTTTAAGATAGTTAACAGCACCTAATGGCATACCCACATAAAGTTAAAAAGCAACAAAAATAAAATATAGTAGAAATAAAAAATTATAATAAGTTAATCCCACACAACACCACTGTATTCTCTTGTTGATATCTAATCCCTAAGGTATGCTACTAATTTTGTCTGCCATTAAAATTCAACGCCCTTCATATTAAAGCATGTATTGGGAGTATTTTTAAAAATTTATTATTTTTATAATTTGTTGCTTTAGTGAACATTATAATAATTCAAGTATCAGCTTTGTGTGGTTCGAAACACTCTCCAGACGGCAAATTTTTTTAAAGTATTTTTAATAGATGTCCCTTTAAGATGTCCCTTTATAAAATGTTTTCTTAGTGGAGAAAAATGCTAAATTAATATATTTTAAAAATAGTGAATTTTATGTAACTAACTTTTATAAAAATTCCTCTAAAAATACCCTTTATAAGAAAAAACCATTTTCTTTTCTAACCATTTAGAAAAGAAGATTTTTAAAAAGTACGATCAAGAAAGTCCTATTAAAAAGTAAAATATACAGGAATCTTTTCATAAATTAGCTTTTTTAAGATATAATTATTATAATATGGAGTACCAATTTTTACATAAACTTCGTAATAAATTAGATTCCATTTCGGAAAAAACGATGCGAATAATCGGGTCTAAGTGTTTCTAGTTTTACAGCGTACACCTGGGACTTTACATATTCCCAGAGAAAATAATTTAATGGCGTCAAATCACTTGCATGAGGTTATCAGTTAACAGCTCCATTTCTTGAATATATTTGTTCGCCAAACTTTTTAAATAGAGTAAATTTTAAAGGAATACCTTGTAAAAAAATCATTTTACAAAAATACTTTAAAAAAGTCCTTTTAATAAGGTAGCTTTTAAATAAAGCTCTTATAAATACTTGTTTAAAAATTCTCTTAAAAATGGCATTTTGAAATATTACATTTAGAAAGTGGTAAAAAAGTATTTTTTTTCTTTTGCTAAAAACTCACTTGAACAATTTTAAATAAATCAGTCAAGTGCGAGTTAGTCTCACACACGTAGGGTTCCGTACTATCTTTAGTACGCCCTTAAAAACTCAAGTTGTTAATTTTTTCATGTCTTATGGGCCACCCTTTTCTTTTTTAAAACAAAGTCATATTCGTGAAAATTTCATCACTATTGGAACACGCTTTAAATTTTAGCAATTGTTGTTATTACGACCATGGTAATACACTTTCTATTAAAATATCAGGCCTACCTATTGTGGTTAAAAAATTAAGTAATATACGTGAAAACCATGTCACTGATGGATCACCCTTTAGCAATTAGTAATTGTTACAGTGGCCGAAGTACAACATTTACTGTAAACATTTAAAGAGTCTAGTATTATATTGATTGGATTGTTTACTGACAGACGGACAGACATTGTACGCGAAAACAATAGGGTTACGTTTTTACACTTTGTGTACGGAACCCTAAAAAGTACCTTTAAAGTAAGAGTACCTTTAAAATATCAGCATTTTTACTGATGGTTCTCTAATAGACGGTAGAGCAAGAGTAGGTGTATTTTCAGCTAAGCTGAACCTGTCCTGTTTGGGAAAATACGTATCCAATTACCAGGCAGAATTGCTTGGGTTGTTGCATGCGTTGGTTCACTTGCTGGAAAGTCTGGTGTATGGAAGAAAGGTTCTCATTTTTAAATAGAATTATCTTTCAAAAAAGAATCCTAAAAAAACATAGTTTTAATTTCAACATTAAAAAACAGTCCTTTTTTAAATGCATCATTTAAAAAAGTACCTTTTTAAAATAGCACCTTTTAGAAAGTGCCTTCTAAAATACATTTTTCTCAACAAAAACCTTTTAAAATTTTATTTAACTAATTTTTCTTAAAAATCTTAGAGCAAATGGCAATGGTAAACAACCTGAATATAGCACTAACGCCAAATATTCTCATTTTTTCATAATCATTTATTATTCATTTAAATATTTTCATCAATATTTAAATGTCAATTATTTTTAAACCATTGTGTTTTTATTTATTTCGCTTCAGTTAATAATATTATTATTTCATATTCTATTAATTTTAATATTTATTTTACTTTTGTTTTCTTCTTTCTCATACAAGTCATGTGCACACAAATGTATGACGTATATTCGGTTTAGAATTATAAAATCACTTAGACATTGTGTGGTTGCTTGTTTATTAATTTAATTTAAAATTAGCTAATTATTTGTTATTGCCCTCGTTTAAACGATAATCAAAATTTGTTTTTAATAATTTTGTAATAAACGTGAAATTATTAATCGGAAAATTATGTTTATTGATGGCAAATCATATAGAATGTGAAGATTTAATAGATTAAAAAAATAAATCAATCATCGTTATTAACTAGACATCCACGTTTAGATACATTTGCAAATTAGTAAATAATTAACATTAGATATAAAAGTGTTAGGCGTAAAATTAAAAGAACATAAATATTATTTAATTTACAAATGAATTGAAGTTTTTCAATGAATCTTTGTTCGCATTTTCTCTCTAACTACTTCTACTGGGTGATTAACTTTTAAAGAAACGAGTAAGAATGCTACCCTTTACCATAGTAATGTTAAACATTCCCCTACTCTATTATGTTTCCAAATAATATACATTCGGTTTTTACTCTTAAGATTTTCAACTTCATTGTTACAAATACAAAATAAAGATATAGATTTTTTTTGTAAACATTTTATAGAAAATTTTTTGTAAAATATCGAATATTTTTAATAAAAATTTTATCGATAATTTTTTAATTTTATCGATAATTTTCTAAAAAATTTTATCGATAATTTTCTGCAAAAATTTTATCGATAAGTTTTTGTAAAATTTTTATTGAAAATTTTTTGTAAAAATTTTATCTATAATTTGACAAATTTATCGATAATTTCTGTAAAAATTATATCGATAATTTTCTGTAAAAATTGCGTCGATAATTTTCTGTAAAAATTTTATCGAAAATTTTCCGTAAAATTTTTATCGAAAATTTTCCGTAAAATTTTTATCGAAAATTTTCCGTAAAATTTTTATCGAAAATTTTCTGTAAAAATTTTATCGAAAATTTTCTGTAAGAATTTTATAGAAAATTTTTTGTAAAAATTTTATCGATAATTTGATAATTTTATCGATAATATTCTGCAAAATTTTTTTCGATAAATTTGTAAAATTTTTATTGAAAACTGTTTGTCAAAAGTTTATCGATAATTTTCTATAAAAATTGTATCAAATATTTTCTGTAATAATTTTATCGAAAATTGTTTGTAAAAATTTTTGTTATGTATGTTTAACGTAATAAAACTATCAATACAAACACCAGAAATTAAAACCTTTTATTTGATTACACACACAAAATTTGTGCATCAATCAAAGGTTTAAATTAGTTTAAGACTCGTTTTTACTCGTATTTAAATTATTAATTGATTTAATTATTTATTAAATAAAAATAATATTTTGTTAATTTTTAATGAAGTATATAATTGAGTTAATGAAAAAGTTTATTAATTTGTAACTGAAACTAATTAAAACTCATAATTGGTGCAAAAAAATGTCTCTGTGTCGAGCCGATGGCATGGCGCCGCCTGTTATTTTATTCATATTGTAGCCGTTGCCATTTTTATCGACTTGTATTGGCAACATAGAAGATCTTTTTTCTTATGGCACAGATTTTTTTTTGTCTATTACAAAAGTTTCGAATTCAAGTGTTATTATATTGTTATGTTAGAACCATATTATTGTCTAATTTAAAAATAAGATTGTAAAATATAATATGATTATATTGTAATTAAATTTTATTTTGAAATAAAATAAATATTTATAAAAACATAACTTATTTGTTGATATAAACATACCTTATTTATTAGTTTATTTTTTAAGCATTCGATATGAGAAATAACACAATTCGTAAAATATTATTTTAAAAACTAAACACAATTTTTTAAAATTTTGTGTTTACTTTTTAAAATAATAATTTTTATTAATTAATAATTATAATTAATTCTTTCTTAGAGAGAATAAAAACGAACTTAAGCTTGACTATTAATTTCATAGTATGTAATACATAAACAGTTCGACTAATAACACAGGGCAACAGCAAAAATATGCTCGAGTAACTACTATATACATTTGATGTATCATGGCTACCTTAGTACAAAAATGGTAAAATTTTTAAATTCTATGGATAGATTTTTTTTTAAAAAATTTTTTTTTTAAAATTGCAATTTTTTGAGACGTTTCTTCAAATAATTAATGATAACTCAAAAACTACTAGTCCGATATTATTAAAATAAATTCAGAAAAATTAAGATTTGCATAGCCTTTAATTCGTCTATATATCGCGTTTCAATCGGATCAATAGTATCGGAGTTATAATAAAAAACTTAAGAAAAAAATATATTTTTTACGTAAAAATGGCAAAAATTTTCGTTTTAAAAAAATCATAAA